>BSBM01001882.1:320000-920000 GCA_027924585.1 Larix kaempferi
CAAACGCGCCATTTAAATTTTTAAGTTTTGGCGGGTAATTCCTTTCCCACCAACATGGTGGATGACTTGGCTGCTATGGTTTTAGGTTCGGGTTGCCAAACCAAGTGGCTTGGACTATGTTATAACAAAATACATCTTATTCTATAACTTCTTTTGTTTCGAGCATGATTCTGTGTATGCTACACTAGTCCACTGCTAATGAAATTGCACACACTTGTAGAACTATGTGTGCAGATTCCGAATATATAATTTTTTATTAAATCTATTATTTGTCTCTATTTTTTAATTAATTTTAATTGCACTAACGTCAATATTACACAAAAAGTAGGTTATTTCTTTTGTCTATAACTTTTGATTGGTTCACCTATTTTGAAGACGGAAAAGAACCCACACAAGTACACACAAAGACCTACATCCTAAAAAAAAACAAAGTTCATTGATTATGTCAAGACCGTGATGTTGAGGACTAATGCTCGACCTAGTCATTCTAGGGCTTGGCTAACTTCCTTAATTAAAAAAAAAAATTATAATTAACATAAATAAATATGAAAAAATAGCGTTGCACTAGAACGGCCTATTATCTACGACTATATATAATTTTTTTCAGAAAATTCCACCATTTGCATACCAAACCAGGGAACAAACACAAACATATTCATTATGTTTTCTTAAAAAAATAACATACCAACCTTAGGAGAACCCCATTTTTTGGGATTTATACTTAATTTCCATAAATAATATGTATATATTCCGGAAGGTAATCAGATTGTCTACGTTTCATCTTCTTGTGCCATATTCCAAAAAGTTGTGTAGGTAACTCTAATATTTCTTTTTGACGTTCAGATTTCTGTTTTCCCAGGAGTCCATTGCGACTAACGCGTCATGAGTGGCCAGCATTAGCTTGCACCAATCCTATCATGCCTTATGAATAATTTCATTTTCATGCTCACACTTTCTCAGAATCTGATCAAGAGCATCAATCTCTTGCTTGAAAATCTGCTTCAAGAAATCTTCACCTGAAATGGAAAATAGATTCACATGCATGCCTAATATACATTCCTAAAAAATATTGCGAAGGCATACATGCCATAACATCATAAAAAAAATTAGATCCTCATGCATGCTAAATGTATATACCTAAACGGTTAATATATTTAATTACATAATAGGGTTTGCAGATAACTAGATAAATATTCAACAAACCTCAAACTTACCAGGCAACCTCCCTTGGAAATTGCTCTTGGAAAATCGCAGCCCTCCTAAAGCAAGGCCCAAATGCTCTCCCGCGTTCAATTCACTTGCAATGTATCTTTGACTCTGGTCCTCATGGAGAACAAGACAACCTGAAAGAAACCTATGCAACTAGGACGAAATATTATTGCCTTGAATCCTTCAGAAAATGCATATACATATTGGACTCTCAACACTATTTTGCTCATCTAAAAAATAAAACTGCAAGAAGACTGACTAATAACTAAAATCCCACATAATGGAAAAAAATAGAGGCAACAAAGAGCTTACTAAGAATTATAACTTAAGAAGAAATAATGCATAGATACTACAGATTAACATAAACATTTTATTTAGGTAATACCCAAAATCCCACTTATACCAAGACTTGGACATTACTTTTACAATAATACTCCGATCTTACTTTGATTGGAGTTTTAGTCAATATAAACTTAAGGTTAACAGTGTTGGCTTCATGAGAGAACATAATTGGTACCTTTGACCATTTTTATATTTATGCAAATAGATTTAGACTCATTATTTATTGATAATTGGAAATATCAATAGGCGCTTCCACTCCAATAACAACAAATTGGATTAATTTTCTATTAATGAACTAATTTTAAAATATAAACCTAACCTTCCCTAACGTAATATCAAATAAATAAAAAACACAATGGAACTTATTTTAAAGCATGGATGTTACATTGCAGAAGTATGTGAACCATGGTAAGACACTATGACATTTCGACGGGTATACCCAACTTAAGGATAAAAAGCTAAGCTTATGAACATAAAAATTTTCCACTATACTTAAAAGTATACTTCGGTGGTTTAAAAGTTTAAACGACCTCCAAGCTTTAAGGTTGCTACATTTTTTATTGCCTGATTGTCATCCCACCTATTACGAAGCATTAAGGTAATATTCGCAAGCACTATTTTAACACTAAATAGACCCTTCTATTCATTGTGTTCAAACAACTTTAGAGCTTGGATGATTTTTGTCTAATGTATAGGAGTTCATCAGGGAGTTGGATGATTTTTGTCTAATGTATGGGAGTTCATCAAGAAGTTGTTCTTTTGTAAATGAACAATTGAGGTAAATTCACTTCACCAGTGGAAAAGTAGAAACACCGTTTATAACATGAAGTTGTCATAAAAGGTGTTTGTAATTTAATTTATATGAGTCTTCAATATATAAATTATTAATTAAAGATTTATGATCTCCCTTCATGATGATTAAAAATTTGGTATCCACATAAACACCGTTTATAACATGAAGTTGTCATAAAGGGTGTTTGTAATTTAATTTATATGAGTCTTCAATATATAAATTATTAATTAAAGATTTATGATCTCCCTTCATGATGATTAAAAATTTGATATCCACAAAGTATTTGCAATAGCATTTAGTTTTGTATTTGTGAGAAGTAGATAATTTTATTTAATTTACTTTGTAATTAGCAATTAGCTTTCTATTTGTGAGAAGTAGATAATTTTATTTATTTGTAAATTACTCTTATTACTATTAACTTCTAATTTAAATTACTCAATTAATGATATGTATATATTTAAAACACTTTTTATGAACTAATTGTAATCATTTTTTCCTTCTAACCTAACACTAATATACAATTTTTTTTTATAATATATGGACAATGTATAAATACATTGTCTTTCTATTATCATATATATTTTTAATTAATAAGAATATATGACTATAAGTTTGTTTAATATACTTTTTTTTTGTTCTTTTAACTTAGCATTAATATATATATAAACTTAAACTTGTGTGTGTGTGTATATATATATATATATATTCTTTTTATTTGTATTGATATATATACTTTTAATTAATACAATATATTTGATTTACTTTTTATCACTATGTAACACTCTATTATTTATACTTATTTTTTCTATTAAATATCATTTTTAAATATTATTCACCTTAAAATTATAATAATACTTAATTAGCTTAATGATATTTTTTTTGACATAATATAGGTAAATATAGACACACATTTATCATACTTAACTCTAGTTGTATATCTATCATATTTAAAATATTTAGAATTTTAACACCACTTTAATTACAAGGAAAGTGAATAACTTTAAAAAAAATATAAATATGAATGTAAATATTTAAGTAACACAAATAATATCAAATATACTAAGAAAATTATAAACATATAAACAATATCTTAACTATAAACATAATCTTAAAGCAGCTGCTGCTTTGCAGCTATTTCTCTTGTTTATATTTGGGAGTCTTCAAAATAACATGTTTTAGTAGTTTAAATCAATAATTTTATGTTAATATAATTTAATTAATTTGGTGGTGTAACTATATATATTTTTATGTAAATTAAAAATTTGTTTATATATATATATATAGATATATATAGATATATAAGAATTAAAAATATTGGATAATAAAATATTGGTTGTTTAAATAGGAATTATATTCACTACATAAATAGAAATTATAATAGAGTTAATTAGTCTCGCATGCCATAATCAAAGGGAGAACACTCCCTAAATGAAAATTGTAGTCTATAGTGTGAATTAGCTAGCTTTGCATACCATATTCAATGGAAGGAGCCGTGGGTTTATAATAACATGTGGGTTGCATTTCTTTATTATTGCAATTTGTAGAGTATAGAGGTTTCTTGAATTGAATGTGGCATTTTCCCTTGGGCCTTGCATGTTATAATATTTTCATGGTTTGTGGTTTCCATGGATGTGTATGTGTTCCCATGTTGTATTTTCCATTATAATTTATTATTCGTTCACTGTAGGCATTCCCTGTGGATTTGACCTCTTCTTGATAGTTTATCTTATCGGCCTGAAGAGTATTTGGCCATTTGTGTTATTTGATAATAAAAAATGGATGCACATGTGCGTAAAATGCCTTACTAGGCTAAGATTTGCAAGGGCAGGAAACTGTTGGGTGACGACATGATCTTGGCCACTACGAAGGATCTGGATCAATCATGACCATTGTATTGGTTGTTTAAAACAAACTCATTTAATTATCTTCATGGCCTATTTATGTTTCGATATTAGATTTCCCACTTAAAGAAAGGAGAGCAGGTGTATCTCTTTGTTTTCAACATTGTATATTCTTTGTATAAATTGACTAGAAATGCTAGCGATCCTTCCACTTCCATTATTTTCATTTCTTGCACTAGTTTAATGATAGCGATCCTTCCACTTCGATGATTTCCATTTCCTGTAATAGCTTAATTATCACAATCCACTGTAATGTACTAAATAGCTATAATCACTAAATGAGCATTAAGTATTCTTGTTCGATTTGTTATATTCAAAGTTTAAATTTATATATCAAAATTAATTAAACAAAATCCATCCTCAATGTATAGTATTCTATCTATAATTAAGAGAACATGGAAAGGATTGGATAATAATTCACGACTAGATGTGCTATGTTTTGTGCTATCACCTTTTTAAATATTAACTAATGGGTAAAAATAAATATAAGGTGGTTTTGAAAAGAAAACCATCATAAAAAAATTACTTTATCACTACAACAAATCTTGGAATTAGCGTCCCATTTTGCGTCCATTTTTAGTGTAAATTTTTTTATCATTGAGTGGTCAAAGTAGACGCTAAATGGGACGCGTCATGGAAAAAACTTAAAGAATCTAAAATAGCGTCTTTTTTTGCTTCCTATATAGCATCCTTTCTGATGTCTAAAATAACGCTCATTTTTTAGCTTCCAGAATAGCGTCCAATTTTTCTTCCTAAACAACGTCGAGGTTTGCTTCCTAAATAACATCCTATTTTGCTTCCTAGAGATTGTCCTCTTTTACTTCCTAAATGACGCCCCCATTAGCGCCCTATTTGCATCATTAAAAGCGCCATGTTAGCATTTAAGTTTGCATCTACATTCGCACCATATTTGCATCCAAATTAGCATCCAATATTGCATCCATATGTGCTACCACTTTAGCATCCCATTTTGCACCACGTTTTACTTCCAATATGCACCAATGTTTGCTTCCTTCTTTGCATCGTGTTTTGCTACCAAAATGGCGCCAATTTTTTCTTCTATTGTTGCACCATATTTTGCTTCCTATGTAGCGCCATGTTTTGCATCCTAAGTAACATCTTATTTTGCTACCATATCAGCGCCATGTTTGGCTTCCTCATTAGCGTCAAGTGTTGCATCCTTTTTAACACCTAGTTTTGCATCTTTATTGATGTCAACATTAGCACCATGTTTTGCTACCTTTAGCACCCAATTTAGCATCCATTTTTACTCCCACACTAGTGCCACATTTTGCTTCTCGTTTAGCTCCTTGAATTGCTCTTGTTTTGCTTCCTCATGAACACCGCATTTAGCTTCCCATTAAGCATCTAATTTTGCTTCTTTTTTGGCCATTAGTTTAGCTTCTGGTTTGGCTTCTACTTTGGCATCCAAAATAGCATCAGAATTGACTTCCAACTTAGTGCTAGATATTGCATCCAATGTTGCTTCTAGATCTATGACATAGTGGGCTCCCATTTTAGCTCCTAGCTTTGCTTCCTATTTTGCTTCCTTATTAGAACCACATTAGGCTTGCTATTTAACACCTACAACTATATCCAATTGTGTGCTAATATATTTATTATATCAAATTATTTCATTAATTTCAATAGTTCTCATATATTATTTACTTTATAGTTCTGAAATAACATAATGAAACATTCAAATTAATTGTAGATACCATTATTGAAATTAATTGCATAGCATTTATGAAGAAAATTTAACACGAACAAACAACATTTATCCAAAGTAGTAACATCATATATATATCAATTTTACATGAAAAAATCATCGACAATTTCCAATATAGATAAATTTACATTATAATAACGATAACATCACCATTATCTTTCATCAAAAGAAGTGAAATGATAAAACATCATCACATCAATGACCTATCATACAGATCATCATATTAAGGTTAAAAGAACAAGTGAACGATATATATTAAGGTTAAAAGAACAAGTGAACGATATATATAGTGAAAATACCAATATCACAAGAAATATCTTTTTTAATATCCATATTTAGAAATGTCAAAATGATCAAGGGTAATCAAAGTTTATATGTCAACATAAATCCACCATACAAATAAAAATGACCCATAATTTAATATGAACGTGGATCATCACAAAAATAAGAATACATGTCTAGTAGCATTGAGAAAGCAATAAACATCCACAATCTCAATAGTAGCATCAATGGCTACCATCATCATCATCATCACCACCATTATCATCGTCATCCTCATCCTCATTCTCATCTATCCCAACATCATATTCATCATTATTTTCCTCTGATCCATTTGCATCATTATCGGCAATATCTTTCTCTGGTACATTGGTGACAACATAATCCAGATCATCTAAGGAGTCATCTTCACCATTTTTCTGCAAACAACAAGAAATAATCAATTTAAAATATTAGTATTAATTTCATTACATAATGCATATTTTGTGTTATATTGCAAATATTAGTGTGATAATTTATGCATTCTCATGATTTTTCCAACCATGAATATAAACATCACCTCATCAACAGATAGTAACCACGCATATAAAGTGTATCCACAACCGTGCACACACACACACACACATAGACATGTACACCATAAATTTTCATATCACAACAAGACATAGAGGCAAGGAAAAATAGACATCCCAATGATTATATATAAAGTGGAGAGAAATATGATATCACATATAGTATTTGCTTCGAACTATTTTTTTGTCTAAAGTTGTTATATCATTAAATCTCTATATATAACATGTTATTCAATCTATATCTTTAAGAGCATATTAACCATGGTTTTCATCTCTCAATCAAGTTCATGAATTGTTTACATTTTTAATCTAAAAGTAAATTTAATATAACATGCTTGATAATATCCCCTCATAAACATGGCTAAAAAGAATATTATCATAAATATAGTTTTTAACATATTAATCATATCATTGGTATAATAATCGCAAAGCTTATAAAGCTTCGTTGGATTCATGTTATCCAAGTACCTACAGGAGGCAACGGAACTCAATTTCATAACTTGGCTTGGTTTTTATGCCCCTGGTTGAATTTTCGCCTAGTATCCTTGAATGACCTTGGGAAGAGAGTTGAAATTTGCAATAAATCGAAAAATGAGGCTTAGATGGGAAAATCGTCAATTGGATTCTTGACATCCGAACACCTATAGGGACACCCTTGTCTGGCGACTTCATGGACCAAACATAATTTATTTTGATGGTTTTCTACACCAGGGTTTTGGTTAGAGATGTGCAGTGCAATTTTTGCACGATGGGATAAGATGTTCTAAATGTGCCAAGTGAGTGCGTGGGCATCGTGGTCCTCTCGCCATTTATCAAATAGACATGCAAGATATAACATAACTCAATTCCATTGCTCGGTTTGGTTTTTATGCTACTCAATTCCACCTTGGGTGATTTACTTTTGGTCCTTGCACCTTGTTGTTTATTAGTCTTTTGGTACCATGTCTTTGATTTGTGGTAAATAGGGTCATTGACCAACCTTTTATTTATACCACCCTTGTTGTTTTGATCTTATGGGTACTTTGGATGTTTGTCCACTTTATGAGGTTATTTTATTTTATTTTTTTATTTTTATTTATTTTTATTTTTATTTATTTTTTATTTATACTTTATTTTTATCTTTTATTTTTATTTTTTATTTTTTATTTTTTTATATTTTTTTATTCTTTTTATTTATTTATTTTGACATCTTTCCTAAATCTATGAAATCCTAATTTAAAGGATTAATTTAATGATCTCTTTAGAATATCAAAATCCTATTTATTGAGATCCTTGTTTCTCATTTATTATAATCTCATCTTCACTTCTCAACTCTGTTTTTTGGATTTAATTCAAGGGTTTAAGATCTGCTTGCTCACCCATTTAGGACGTCTACCTGCTAGAGAACACTATCATTCAGATCTGATATGTTCTGGTTACTACTAGGGTTCGCTGCTACATTTTTTTGACTGAACCGTGACCTAGCTGAGGCTTAACTTGCCTGCTGTGAGCTTGTTGGTGGAGGCCACATGCACTAGTATCTTTTGTTGATTATTCTTTAGGTTGTCCCAAGGGCCGCCTACCCTAAAGAGCTAAACCATGAACGTGTTGAACATTGTTGAGGCTCGATCTGTCTTGTTGAAGTCTAGGTGAAGTTCGATCTCCTTGCTATGATCTGCCTGTTATAGCCACAACCTGGTGAGCTTGAGTGAGGAGGTCACATCCTCATGTTAATTGTTTAGAGACCAGAATGTTGAATCTTGTGGAGGCCATGAGCCTTGTTGGTCTGGTCATACCTGCTAATAATTCCTTATGTGGGAGCCATGAGCCTTAATAGCTTGACCTTGCTTGACGTGAGCCAATTAGAGGAGGCTATAACTCTATTGGGTTTTGTTGGGGTTGCTATGACTTTTTTGAGAGTATGCCATGATCCTTTCTGGACTTGTATGGGTTGCCGCAACTCTATTTAAGGAGGCTGCTGACTGTTGTAAATTATCTTTGACCAAATCTACTGCTGAGACTTAAACTTTTTGCTCCGACTTTGTTTGTGATCAAACCCTCTTTGCTCATACTTAACTGTGTCTAGATATGTGTCAGTTTTGTTTTGCTGAGTGGTGTTTGGGACTGTTATTGTGTTCCTTGACTGTCATTGATCATCTCTACTTGACTGAACCTCAACCTTTCATCTCTCTCTCTCTCGGGTCTGCACTTACCCTCTAGTAAGGGCCAGATGTTCCTAATGGATGACTTGCCTCTGAGAAGCACATTCAGTTCTGAAAGTTAATTTTCTGAGTATAAATTAGGAAGGGTCCCACACTCTAGGTAAGTACTCTAACATGCTCTTTCATTCATGTAATTGTTATTGTTAGTACTTTGTTATTTATACTACTGCTGGTGACTACATGTTATTGAAGATTTCACTTTAACACAAGGACCTACTTGGTAGTGTTAAAGTTGAAAGAGATGAAAATTATGTCTGAAATTATATTGCTTAGTTATTGTTGTACTATTTGTTGTACTATTCTGGTTGTTGCATTAAAGTATGGGAAATTATGATTTCTCTGCATCTAACCCTAACCCTAACCAAAAATTCAACATGGTATCAAAGCTTAGGGCTTGTAGCTAACTCTGTTTTGCAAGCTAACAGAGTCTACATAGATACTAAGACAGGGTTTTTTTTTAATTTTTAAACAACTTTTCAAGTTGGCAAGAAGGGTTTGAATATTAAAAATCAAAAAATCAGAATTGAATGAACACATAGAAGTACTATTGGCTGGAAATGAAGATGTGGCAGTAAAGCTGGTAATCCACATGATAGAAGAAAATAAATGATGAATTTAGCAGGCTGTGAACTTGCTTCTTTAAAAGAAGTATGCCAAGTATTACTAGCATTACTAGAAGGTTTATCTCAGGTATGTATCTCTGAGGTGAGTAAGGAGCTAGCCTAAATCTTTATATGACCTGATCTTTAGTAATCAAGGTCTTACATGAACATAGTACTTTCTAGGAATCTTATGATTCATTGTGATCTGAATATGTAAGTGTAAAGAGATTTTAGTATCCATCCATGCATGCAATTATCATGATCCGATTTCTTATATCTAGGACTGTGATCTAACCTAGATTGTGCTAATGAATGATATTATGATGCCATTACACACTTGAGAACAAGATCAAAGATGCAACTGTGAATTCTGCATAAGGGCAGATATAAAGAGGGTAGAATTTCCTATCCCAACTAGTTTTGATTCTTTAAATTGTCATGATTGATTCTAGATAGTTATCCAATATATGAATGGATGCTAATTTAATATTGATTATTGCTGACTATGAAGTTGAATATTGATGTGACTTGCTCATAAAGTTTACAAATCTTGCTTATGCACAAAGTTAAGTGCACAGCTATAGAGGGATCTAAGTGCTCAGGTATAGAGGGAGTAAGAGACTCCACAAAATGCAGAATCAAATATTTATCCTCCCATGTGTCAGCAAAAGAGAATCTAACATGTAGTTGTTTGTGAAACAACTGGGAAGATCAGAGATCAAAAGGGAGCCATCTGTGCTCTTCAATCCCCAACAAAGTGGGATTGCAGAAAAGAGATAAGAGATGTGACCTCTCAGTGGTATAGATATGAAAGTGCAAGAAGCACCAGTCCATGAGACATCTCATTCAGAGAAACAGAGAAAGAAGGCCAAGAAGCCTTCAGTTGATCTCATTAAGAAGCCTATTGAGAGGCTTCAAGGGTGCTCTAGTAAGAGCCATGTCACTGATTCAGGATCATCCACTTATGTGAAGGCAGCGAAACATCAAGTTTGGAAAGATGCTATGATAAAGGACATCCTGTTGAAATTGGATAATGATGTATGGAAAGTGACTCTCAAACAGCAAGGGAAGTCATTTGTAACTTCCAAATGGATCTATAAGATCAAGGTATTTACTGACATTCAAAGCTACTTGAAGCTCTAAGAAAATCATGTATTCTATGACAGGATGTTTTACCATGACAAGGACATGGTACAGTTGTCAGATGTGTTGACTAAACCCCTGTCTTCGACAAGCTTAGTGTTGCTGAGAGGGAGTGTTAATTTTTTAGTGCAGCTGTGAGACCCATTCTCAAAGAGAATGGTACCGTAGTCAGTTAACTAGGGTTCCTGGTCAAGTTAACCAGGCAGAGTATTGAGTAAGACCCTAGAAGGTACCCTAGGGCCCCCAGCTATCTCCTGGGTTCTTGGTCGAGGACCAAGCAGATTGATGTCATGGCAAAGTCCCTAGCATGTAGCTAGGGCCCTTATTTGTCTCTAGGGTATTCTGGTCTGGGACCAGACAGTTTCTTGGTCACGAGGACCAAGCAAATCCTGCAGGTTGAGATAGAGACATCCTAGGTCCTACAGATGGTTGATCGACATTCAGTCTAGGACTGAATGCTCAGCTTGAGGCTGAGGACCATTCTCTGGGAGAATGGAGAACCTGGTCATGGACCAGATGGTTTATCAACATGTCCCGGTCTAGGACTAAGGCTCGGCCTTGGGCTGAGAAGCCATTCCTTGAGAATGGAGGCACTTGGTCAATTACCAAGATTATGATGTGTGATGTCCTCTTCTCCTAGGTCTTCGAGATGGATAAGTTGGTTGGTCTTCTCAAGGGACTGGGCACCCCTTGTGGAAGTTACTAACATTTGACCTAAGGATCAGTTGAGAGGACCACATGATCACATCATCTGTGTGAACCTTTCCTTATACAATGATGATGAACTTTCAGGTTATATGGAACATTTGTACATTTGAGAGAGAGATGACTGGTTGTACCTTTCCACCTTGGGTGATTTACTTTTGGTCCTTGCACCTTGTTGTTTATTAGTCTTGTGGTACCATGTCTTTGATTTGTGGTAAATAGGGTCATTGAACCACCTTTTATTTATACCACCCTTGTTGTTTTGGTCTTATGGGTACTTTGGATGTTTGTCCACTTTATGAGGTTATTTTAGTTTTATATATTTTTTATTTTTTATTTTTATTTTTATTTTTTATTTATACTTTATTTTTCTCTTTTATTTTTTATATATTTTTTATATTTTATATTTTTTTATTCTTTTTATTTATTTATTTTGACATATTTCCTAAATTTATGAAATCCTAATTTAAAGGATTAATTTAATGATCTCTTTAGAAGATCAAAATCCTATTTATTGAGATCCTTGTTTCTCATTTATTATAATCTCATCTTCACTTCTCAACTTTGTTTTTTGGATTTAATTCAAGGGTTTAAGATCTCCTTGATGTTAGGAACCCATATCTTTACTTTGTTAGTATGTTGTTGTTGGACGCATATGCTTTGTAAGTCGTCCCGTAGTATTTGTTGATCAATAGTTGTGTTATTGTTGTTGGCGCATATGCTTTGTAAGTCGCCCGTAGTATTGTTGATCCATAGTTTGTAACGGCCCATGGTTTCGACCCATAGTATTGGCGCCTAGAATTAGTATATAAGTGTGTGTTGAGACCTATGAAGGCACGGTGAAGTTATTTGTATTGAGCTTGCTCAAAGGAGGTTGCCCCCTCGAAGTGGCCTGTGATCAATACAAAAGTGATTCTGAGTTCTGTCATTTCTGCTATTTCGCGTATTCTTGTTAATTAATTGTTGCAGGTGCCTCACATCTGGTATCAGAGCACTTTCTTGGGCTCGTTGGGTGAAATTTCTGCCAAAATTTTTTTTTCACATCTGTTGCAAGTTCGGATTTGGGAATAACCCCTATCCGCTTAACTGTGGGAAGTACTTGGGCATAAGCCCTAAAACTCATTGTGAGGAGTACCACAGGAACCCCGAAGTAGCTGGCCCATTGAGAGGACCTGCCGGCGAAAAGGGCAACGACCCCTACCTGATTGACTAGTTCCCACCCGTGACGTAAACCAAGAGTTGTCGTTTGTGGCAAAGCGGTTATCAGTTTTACCTGAGCCGTGGAGTGAGGGGTACTGCCCCAATACGCAAGCCGTTAGACAACATTGGTGGCCGAGTGAAAAACCCTGAACTATTAGGAAGCCGCACATACCTGGGGTCCATATCTACTTTTCGCTGAACTATTGTCGATCACTGCTGCGTCGTTTCAGATTCATTTTGCAAACCGTTCCAGATTCAGCCGTTCGGCGTTGTTCCAGAATCCTTCGAACCGGAGATCCCATTCTGCAAGCAGAGCCGTAGCCGCTCCAGTCTGTAAAAAAAAAAAAAAAAAAAAAAAAAAAAAAAAAAAAAAAAAAACCGAGCCATAGCGCTCCTATCTGAAAATTTCAGGGAACCCCTGTCAGTCCATTCTGCATATTTCATCCCTGAGGACCCTATCCTCAATTCCCTTTCCTACAGCCCGAAATCCCACATTTGTCTATTTTTAGGGTTTGCCATAACTTCCTCAGATTTCACCCAATCACCTTCAATTTTTACCACAGAGTTCCTTTCTGAATTTTGTTTCTTTGTTCCCCTCTGCCAAATTTTCCCATCCTTTCACCCCGCTGCTGAAATCCTCATTTTTGCTTCCATGTCTATCCAACAGTGTCCAAAAAATGAGTCAAATCCCAATTACCCTTCTGATTTTTTCCCAAATCCAAATTTTCCTTTACTGAAGTAGTTCCTGTTTTTGTTTTCCTACCCAGTCAAAAAAAAAAAAAAAAAAAATCCCTGGTTATGGTTGTCACCCGTGCAGGAGCAAAAACCATGGAGGAAGCCCTTGCAGCCATCCAAGCCAAACTCCAGGATCTGGATGAAAAATTTCTTGGTCTCCATCTTGAACATTCAGCTATGAACAACAAACGGCAGTCCGAGTCTTCAGTAGACAATGGGTTCTCTTCTTCCAGCAATTTCCGTGGTCCGAAGCTTGATTTTCCTCGCTTCAATGGTACCGATCCAACTGGATGGATCTATCGTGCAGAACAGTATTTCAGTCTGCATAATACTTTTGATGTCAACAAAGTTCCGTTGGCATCCTTTCATTTGGAACAGGAAGCTCTTCAATGGTACCGTTGGTACATCAAGGCTCATCCAGAGCCCAACTGGCCAGCCTTTTGCCAGCTCCTTTTGCAACGATTTGGTCCTAGTGCTTTTGATGACTTCACAGGAGCCCTCACTAAACTTCGCCAAACTGGCACTGTGAGAGAGTATCAAACCGAATTTGAGAATCTAGCCAACCACACCGAAGGATTGTCTGATGAATTTTACTGCAGTTGTTTTATCAATGGTCTAAAGGATGCCATCCGCTCTGAGGTCAAAATGTTCTGTCCCAACACAATGATGGAAGCACTCGGGTTGGCTAAATTGGCAGAAGACAAGATTGCAGCCCAACAACGCTCCAAGCCCACTTTTGTTCCCTTCCGAAATATGGGGTCTCAGCGACCTCCTATACCGCAGGCTCCTCGACCGACTCCTATCAAGCGTTTGTCGGAAACAGAGATGCAAGCACGCAGAGAAAAGGGTCTTTGCTATAATTGTGATGAGAAATTCACTCGGGGACATAGATGTGTTCAGCAAAAGCTCTATCTCCTGGATGTGGAGTCTCCGCCTGCCTCTGAAATGGGTGACGAAGATCCAGAAACACTGGATGCCCCGGTCGACATTCAGGAACCGCCTATTGACCCTCCGTCTCAAGATGACCAGCCATAGATATCTCTCCATGCTTTAGATGGAGTCACCACCCCCCAAACAATGCGAGTCAGGGGTTACTTCAAGAAGCTTCCTATTACAATCCTCATTGATTCTGGTAGCACTCATAATTTCATTGACCCTCGGATTGCCAAACAAGCTGATTGTTTTATCCATCCTTGCTCCAACTTTGAAGTCATGGTTGCCAATGGGGGTACCTTACCTTGCAAAGGGAAGTGTCGAAATGTGCGTATCTCTATGGGAGATTATACCTTGCGCTCTGACATGTTTGCCTTGCCCTTAGGCGGATGTGATGTGGTTTTGGGCGCTCAATGGCTACGCACACTCGGCCCTATCTTATGGGATTTTGCCGAACTTTGGATGCAGTTTTCCCTCAATGGACACAAACACACATTGACAGGATTACAACCAGGTTCTCTCAGCATCATCAGTTCACATCGCATGGAAAAACTCCTCAAGAAGAATTCACATGGTGTCATCGCTCAGATCCATTCCATCCAGATGCAACCATCAGCAGTCTCCACTACTCCTTGGAATCTACAACAAATTCTGGATCGATATACAGGTGTCTTTGCTGAACCAGTGGGATTACCACCTTCCAGGACAGAAGACCATCGTATTCAGCTCCTTCCTGGCAGCGCTCCCCCAACATCAGGCCCTATCGCTACCCATTCCACCAAAAAACGGAGATTGAAATGCTCGTTCGGGACTTATTGAAGCAAGGTATTATTCGCCCAAGCACTAGTTCCTTTTCTTCTCCAGTTATTCTCGTCCGCAAAAAGGATGGGTCATGGCGCCTCTGCATTGACTTCCGAGCACTTAATCACCTCACCATCAAGGATAAGTTTCCAATTCCTGTTGTTGATGAACTTCTTGACGAGCTTCATGGGGCTCACTTTTTCTCCAAGTTGGATCTTCGTTCCGGGTATCATCAAATTCGGGTTCATGAGGATGATATTCCTAAAACAACTTTCCGCAAACATGATGGCCATTATGAGTTTTTGGTCATGCCCTTTGGCCTCACTAATGCTCCTTCCACATTCCAGGCCTTAATGAATAAAATATTTCGACCCTACTTGCGGAAATTCATTCTGGTATTCTTTGATGATATCCTAATCTATAGTAAAACATGGGATGAACATCTCCAGCATCTGGATCTTGTCATGCAACTTTTCTCTGACCATCATCTCCATGCCAAGCAGTCTAAATGTGTTTTTGGACAAAAGGAAGTTGAATATCTTGGGCACATTATCTCAGCACAAGGGGTTCGCGTGGATCCTGCCAAAATCGACGCCATGAACAATTGGCCACGTCCTCAGACACTCAAGAGCCTTCATGGTTTTTTGGGGTTGACTGGCTGCTACCGCAAGTTTGTCAAGGATTATGGGAAAATTGCAGCTCCATTAACCGCTCTATTGAAAAAGGATGCTTTTACATGGACACCTGCTGCTCAGTGTGCATTTGACAAACTAAAACAAGCTATGTGTACTACACCTGTGCTAGCTATGCCCGATTTTTCCAAGCCCTTCACTATTGAGAGTGATGCTTGCGGCAATGGACTTGGTGCTGTTCTCCTTCAAGATGAACACCCCATTGCGTTCACCAGCAAAGCCCTTTCAGGTAAGAATTTAGCTGCCTCTACCTATGAGAAGGAAATGATGGCTATTTTGCATGCAGTACAGAAGTGGCATCCATACCTATTAGGGAATCATTTCTGCATCAAGACTGATCACCAGAGTCTGAAATATTTCTTGGACCAGCGTATCTCCTCCCCCGCACAACAGAAATGGGTTAGCAAAATCATGGGTTATGACTATGAGATCACTTACAAGAAGGGTAAAGACAATATTGTGGCAGATGCTCTTTCTCGCACATTTGGTGCCCAAGGTTCTCTTTCAGCTATTTCTATGCCTGTTCCAAATTGGTTGCAATCTGTTCAACAGGGTTATGTCAATGACTCTTCCTTATCTCAGATCATCCAACGCTTGACCAAAAACCCTTCTGCTGTACCACATTACTCTTGGGATGGTGCTTCTCTGCGATACAAGGGTCGTCTGGTGCTTCCCCAGAGCACAGATCTTCAACAGGCTGTCTTCTATGAACTCCATGCTTCTCCATCGGTCGGGCACTCTGGGTTCCTCAAAACATATGAACGAGCACGGCGTAACTTCTTTTGGCAGGGCATGAAAAGGACAATTCAACAGATGGTGGCTGAATGTGATACATGCCAGCGCAATAAGGGGGAAACAACACTCGTTCCAGGATTGCTTGAACCCTTACCCATACCTACACGGATTTGGACAGATATTTCTATGGATTTCATTGAAGGGCTCCCTAAATCTGGCGGGAAGACAGTGATTCTCGTTGTGGTTGATCGCCTCTCCAAATATAGTCATTTTTGTGCTCTTATTCATCCCTATACAGCCTCCTCAGTTGCTCAAATTTTTATGGACCAGATCTTTCGTCTTCATGGCATCCCTTCTTCCATTGTCTCGGATCGTGATGCGACTTTCACTAGTCATTTTTGGACAGAACTATTTCGCCACACTGGAACCAAACTGAAGATGAGTTCAGGGTATCACCCACAAACAGATGGGCAGACTGAAATTGTCAATAAATGCTTGGAAACTTATCTTCGTTGCTTCACCTCAGAACAACAACATCAGTGGGCAAAGTGGCTCCCTCTTGCTGAATGGTGGTACAATACCTCTTACCACACTGCCTCTAAAATGACCCCATATGAAGCAGTCTATGGTCAAGCACCTCCAGCTCTTCTTCCATACACCCCCACTAGTTCACCAGTTCAGGAAGTTGACACGGTCCTTCGCAACCGCGATCAGATTCTTCGCATTTTGCGGGACAATCTTCACATGGCAAGAAATCGCATGAAGCAACAAGCAGATCAGCACCGTTCAGAGCGCACTTTTCAAGTCGGCGATATGGTTTTTCTTCGTCTCCATCCCTACAAACAATCCTCCTTGAAACTCAAAGGGCGTCATAAGCTTGCTCCAAAGTTCTATGGGCCATATCGGATTCTTCAGAAGATTGGGTCCGTTGCTTATAAATTGGAACTTCCTCCTTCTTCCCGCATTCATCCAGTCTTTCATGTCTCTTGTTTGAAGAAATTTCTTGGCACCAACATCAGTGGCCAAACGATTTTACCCGAACTGGATAATGAAGGATCCATCCTTTTGGAGCCAGAGGTCATCCTCAATCGGCGCACACGTCAGCTTCGCTCTCGCTCTATCACAGAGGTCTTAATTCAGTGGCACGACATGCAACCAGAGGATGCTACATGGGAACCACTCCTTCAGATTCAACAACAATTTCCACATCTGAAGCTTTGAGGACAAAGATTTTTTTAAGGGGGAGGGGATGTTAGGAACCCATATCTTTACTTTGTTAGTATGTTGTTGTTGGACGCATATGCTTTGTAAGTCGTCCTGTAGTATTTGTTGATCAATAGTTGTGTTATTGTTGTTGGCGCATATGCTTTGTAAGTCGCCCGTAGTATTGTTGATCCATAGTTTGTAACGGCCCATGGTTTCGACCCATAGTATTGGAACCTAGAATTAGTATATAAGTGTGTGTTGAGACCTATGAAGGCACGGTGAAGTTATTTGTATTGAGCTTGCTCAAAGGAGGTTGCCCCCTCGAAGTGGCCTGTGATCAATACAAAAGTGATTCTGAGTTCTGTCATTTCTGCTATTTCGCGTATTCTTGTTAATTAATTGTTGCAGGTGCCTCACACTTGCTCACCCATTTAGGACGTCTACCTGCTGGAGAACACTATCATTCAGATCTGATATGTTTTGGTTACTACTAGGGTTCGCTGCTACATTTTTTTTACTCAACCGTGACCTAGTTGAGGCTTAACTTGCCTGTCGTGAGCTTGTTGGTGGAGGCCACATGCACTAGTATCTTTTGTTGATTATTCTTTAGGCTGTCCTGAAGGCCACCTGCCCTAAAGAGCTAAACCCTGAACCTATTGAACATTGTTGAGGATCGATCTGTCTTGTTGAAGTCTAGGTGAAGTTCGATCTAACTTGCTATGATCTGCCTATTATAGCCACAACCTGGTGAGCTTGAGTGAGGAGGTCGCATCCTCATGTTAATTGTTTAGAGACCAGAATGTTGAATCTTGTGGAGGCCATGAGCCTTGTTGGTCTGTTCATACCTGCTAATAATTCCTTATGTGGGAGCCGTGAGCCTTAATAGCTTGACCTTGCTTGACGTGAGCCAATTAGAGGAGGCTATAACCCTATTGGGTTTTGTTGGGGTTGCTATGACTTTTTTGAGAGTATGCCATGATCCTTTCTGGACTTGTATGGGTTGCTGCAACTCTATTTAAGGAGGCTGCTGACTGTTGTAAATTATCTTTGACCAAATCTACTGCTGAGACTTAAACTTTGTGCTCATACTTTGTTTGTGATCAAACCCTCTTTGCTCATACTTAACTGTGTCTAGATCTGTGTCAGTTTTGTTTTGCTGAGTGGTGTTTGGGACTGTTATTGTGTTCCTTGACTGTCATTGATCATCTCTACTTGACTGAACCTCAACCTTTCATCTCTCTCTCTCTCAGGTCTGCACTTACCCTCTAGTAAGGGCCATATGTTCCTAATGGATGACTTGCCTCTGAGAGGCACATTCAGTTCTGAAAGTTAATTTTCTGAGTATAAATTAGGAAGGGTCCTACACTCCAGGTAAGTACTCTAACCTGCTCTTTCATTCATGTAATTGTTATTGTTAGTGCTTTGTTATTTATACTACTGCTGGTGACTACATGTTATTAAAGATTTCACTTTAACACAAGGACCTACTTGGTAGTGTTAAAGTTGAAAGAGATGAAAATTATGTCTGAAATTATATTGCTTAGTTACTACTGTACTATTTGCTGTACTATTCTGGTTGTTGCATTAAAGTATGTGAAATTATGATTTCTCTGCATCTAACCCTAACCCTAACCAAAAATTCAACACATTGGGCAATGACAGGAAGTTGATGAAGTATTCCTTGAACAAGATAAATACACCTAGAAGATTCTGAAGAGATTTCAAAATACAGAAGGAAGCAGTGATCCTAATTTACATTCCTTCATATTCACAAGTGGTCGACAATATGACAAAGTTGCTAGCAAAGGGGAAGTTCGAAATGCTAAGAGAGTATCTGGCTTGATGGAGAGGATGTTCTTAGCAAAGGGGAAGTTCGAAATGCTAAGAGAGTATCTGGTTTGATGGAGAGGATGTTCTTAGCAACGAGGGAGTGTTAGTTTTTTGCCTTGTTGCTTCGAACTTGTTTTTAATTCATCATCAACTAGATGAGTGCTTAACTGAAGTTCTTCATTCTTTTTCAATTTGTTGAGAATTCACCATGAGCAAGATATTGCTAGAGAGGGGGTGCACATGTATGGGAGGGAATTCATACATGAGGGTGCAATGCTGAAAGGAGATGCTTCTAACTATTTTTGGTCCTTGGGAGTTATCTGGAGTAGGAGGGCAGGGACTTGTTGCATAAAAATATGTGGAGTGGATGAATTTGGATGAATTTGCACTTGTGGGTGCAGAGTTGTATAAATATATGTGGAGTGGGTGAGTTAGCATTTGTGGGGATGTGCATACCTACTTGGCACATGTAGAGTGCTCAACTTGTGGACCCATTCTCCATGTGGACCTAGTCTAGGGTTAGGATTTTATGGTCCTTGTAATTCAATTTTCCTTTAAGGAGGAGCACATCACTATAACAATATTAGCTAGTTTGAGGAGAGCTGGAGAAGAGTAAAGTGAGGGATGTAATAGCTGCTTCCTGTTATTTCATTTTTTTGCTTCATGAACTTAAGAGAAGCTGCTTGTTTTGCATTGCAAGTTTGGCAGGGGCTGATTTGTTGTTTGGTTTTTGCATTTGCAGCTTAAGAGAAAGTTGAATTGTTGTTGTAATGGAATCATGTTTCATGTGTAACAGAAAGGGAGTGTTTGTTGTCCCAAATTTGCATGCAGATATGATTTATGGGTGTTATATTGTTGATTTATTGTGCTGATCTAATGAACCGCTGAGCTGATGTTCAGCTGATTTAGCATGCTTTAAATTGTATTTTCAGAACTTATTTATGATGGACTGGCTGTGAACAAATGCAATTTTCAGATCTGATTTTGTATTATATCTAGCCTTAGTGGCTTGCTAAAACAATCTAACCATTTGGCCTGTGCTGTTTACACTCTTGAATATTACCCTAGCGGTTTTGTTGAATGCAGATCTGAGGTTTTGACAAAGGTTTCAGATTCAACATTAGGGCTGGGACTTCTAAGTTGCAAATCTGCTGCCCTATGAGGCAAGAATTTTAACACCTACCTATATTTTGTCCTCTATTTTTTGTCAAATTTGTTAATGTGTAAGGAATCAGGATATACACAGTGGCAGTATGTTATGTTAGAATGTTTGTAGCAGAATATCTATGTATACCTCATGTAATATAAGTGCAGATGCTAGGAAATACGAGACTAAACTATGCAGACTCTGCCATTCCATACTATAAGGAAATTCCTGGCTATATGAACTATGATCAGTGCTGGTTGCTCTCGTTCAGAGAGCTTGATATATAAACCTTAAAAATCCCACAACTTGGAAAGTGAAGGTCCCACGACTTGGAAAGTGAAGGTGGATGATAGTGAAATGTGGTCATTATCCTTAACACAGGAAGCTGAGATGGAGGTTAATCGCTTAGACTGATATTTAGATGGATACTAAATGGAAACAATCTTGAGTGATGTGCCCAAGAGCTATGAAATGTCTCAATATGTCCCAGATCTCCAAATTCATGCTCAGCATCAAGCATACACACATAGAACTCTTCCAAAAGATATTTGTGACTAGTATTTGCCTCTTCAAACTCCCACACTCAAACATCAAGAATATTAGAGTCCCTACAATCTTCTTCAATGGCTTCTAAGCATGAAACTGGCTCAGAGTGAGAATTCTTCAGAGACCCAGGTTTACTCCACCTGAGAACGTGCTTCTATTCTAATGTGGCCAATAGTATTCCAACTCTCTTTGATTTGCAATAGTAATGCTGCTGAAAGCGAACAGATTGTTTCCTGGACGGCCAAACAAACCCCCAAACGAAGATGAAGATGAATAGCCATTAGTTTAGACAAATTTTGGAACCCACCCAAGATTTTGGAATTTTATTTTTTGAATTTAGTGGCTATAACAATCAAAAGAAAACAAAGTCAAGGGTGTTGTAAAAAAAGTATACCATGTTTATAATTATGCACAGAGTGTTTATTAGCATGGCCAACAATGTTGAGATTGAGTTATTTTTAGTTGTTTAAATTTTTTAAGGATATGCTTACAACTTTTATATATATATATATATATGAGAGAAAAACAATTTTAAATATTAAAAAAAAACATAAAATTTATATTATGATTTATAAAATTACAAAATTTAAATTATAAAATTAGAAGCTCTTTCTACATAGTTTGACATATGTTCTTCCATTGAGAAGCAGTTTTTTGAGGCATTTCATTCTTCTTGATGGAAATTTACATATTTGGAGGCATTCTTCATTGGTCAACTCACACTACAAAAGGCATTTCTACATATTTGGACTCTTGAAGCATGTTGGGCACTGTTGAAGGTGATCTAGGAATGTTCCAGCTTTTTCTACCTTCATGCAATAGTAAGAAAATATTATGGGTGAACCTCAGCTATAAATCAACAACAATCAACTTTAATGCGTGAGTTATGGGCATGAAGAAAGCCAAGTATGTGCTAAACCAACAGTTCTGGGTTAAGTTTGAGCATTAAAGTGGCATTTATTCCCAATTCTGGGAAATAAACAACCCTAAATATTCAATGCCTAGCCAATATTGGGTATGTTGGGTTAAACATAGGACTAATTCTTGATCTCATAAAGCAAGCAACATGATTCCTAGGCAATAAATTATAAACCAACAGTTTTGGGTGAAGTGAAGACGTTAAGAGGCAACAAACAGCAATGATCTCGATTACTGGGCCCTAATTCTCCACTCTGGGCAGTTACTAGTCAATGAACAACGTTACTATCACTTCTAGGTGCAAGAAACAGCAGCCTTTGAGACCTAAACTAGCAACAATAACCAGTAGTCAAAATCAAAGGAACAGTCAAGGAAAAAAACAAATCAATTTTATAAAGCATTCAAGGTAATATTGTGATTAACAAGAGAAAAGGTAGTCTTACTACCTTATACATGAAATGGAATGTATGGAGAATATAATGATAAAAAAAAGTACAACATTGTGGACACTACCGATTCCTAAATAACATGATTCATATTGTTAAAGAATCAAATGTTCAAATCACCAGTGACATGAATAAGCTAGTGATGTCCCTCAAAGGACATTCACAAATTAAGGTTTCATGAATTTCTGTAAAGTCAAAATGCAACTTATAATCTAGTTATAGTGTGTCATCCTTAATGTATTTCAAATCCTAGCATCTCAAACATTTCATACTCAATAAGATGAGAGGACAAACTAGTGCGCATGGACATTTGAGTTAAAATATTATTTTAGAAGTTAATTGAAAACAATCTATATTCATGAAATTTACACAACTAATTTTTGCCTAAGATTTATTAATAGTAATAATTATAATAAGACTAGAATACATGTACAATTATGCCTGACATTCAATCACATTTTAAATTCCTGGTATACACTTCCAAATATCCTTCCTAGTCTTGACAAAAAAACAAATTGGTAAATTCTATCAAATCCAATCACATATCGGGTGACAAAATCTATGAGAACAATAACATGGAAATGATATTAATGTAATAAGGATCACTAGGTTCACACTTCACCCAACCTAGTGTTAAGTGTTAGTACATTATGATAGTTCGTAATAAAGGTCATCATCTAACTTTATTGTTAGAGTTATCTTCGTGGTTATAAAATATTTCGATAGACCTATTACCCACCATTTTGCATGGGTGTCCACCTTCATCTTAATCTCATCAAGGGATTTTATATGATGGAGATTGGATGATTTGGTTCTAAATGCTAGAGCCTAGATGATGATGCCATAGTGATGATGATGTAGGGAGATTGATGTTCATGGAGTATATGGACTATTTGAAGCATGTTGGGCATTGTCTAAGGTGATCTAGCTATGTTCCAGCTTTGTTCTACCTTCATGCAGTAGTAAGAAAAGATTCTGGGTGAACCTCAGCCATAAATCAACAGCCAAAAACCCTAATGCATGATTTATGTGCATGAAGGAAGGCAGGACTGTGCTAAACCAACAGTTATGGGTTAAGTCTGAGCATTAAAGTGGCATTTATTCCCAATTATGTGCAAGAAACAACCCAAAATATTCAATGCTGGGCCAATACTCAGTATGCTGGGTTGAAGATAGGACTAATTCTTGATCTCATACTGCAATCAACATGATTCCTGGGTAATAAACCAGCAGTTTTGGGTGAAGGAAAGGCTTCAAGAGGAATCAAACAACAATGATTTGGGTTACTGGACCCTAATTCTCCATTTCGGGCAGTTCCCAGTCAATGAACATCGTTACTATCACTTCTGGGTGCAAGCAACATCAGCCTCAAACCTCATATATGAGCCCTAAAATAGTAACGATAACTAGTAGTCAACATCGATTCTGAGACGGTTTTTGAAGTCGTGACAATGGTAAAAGGCATCAAATATCTTATCATGGGCGAGATGTTGTTTATTTCGACAATTTCCAAAACAAAGGTTTTGCTAAGTAATTTTTTTGTATTTTTTGCAACATATAATACAGAATTTTGATTAAAAAGAGATTCCAAGTGAAGATAAGGGAAATAAAGACCTAAGCCTCTTCCCTTTAAGGCCATTGAGGAATCGTGGTTAGCATTCCTCTCAATAATTAGCAATCCAATTTGATGAATTAAAGCAACCAAGAAACCGTAGGGTTGTGTTGGATTTGACCTAATTAGGGAAAATATAGATTCTAAAGGCCTAACACTTCTACACCCTTGACTATTAATGTCTACACCCTAAGGCCCCTAAATTCTAATCCTACCCAAACTTCTAACCCTTGACTATTAATGTCTGCACCCTAAGGCCCCAAAAGTCTAATCCTACCCTCTCTTTCTTTATTCACTCTTCATCTGATGAAAGGACTAAGAGATGATCATTTGGACCAAGCCTATGATGACAAAGGGAATGCATGCAAGTGATGTGTGGAGCCATGCCAATATAATCATTGCTAGACATTTCTAGTAGAGAATTGTTCCACTTAGGTTGCATACCACATACATTTACTTAAAGTTAATACAGAAGGAGGTTTTGTTGCAAACGATGTTCATCCTAACAACAGTAACATTCCAAACCATTACTATCCAGTTCCATATACTAGATGGCTCCTAAAAGAAGACATGGTAAATAGATAAATATTTTGTGCAATTTTCCACACTTGAGACTATACGTATGCTTTTGTCATTGGAGGCATCCATAGTCCATTATGCCAAATCTAGAGTCAATTCACCGATGATACAAACAATCGAAGAAATTGATAAATTAATGCAACTCTCATTACGCAACTAGAAGCTACTTTTTGTTAGACTCCCCAGCAATGTATCTCTAGAAATTTTTGATAGATCAAACATCTATATAAAACTTTTACTCAAAACAATACGCCAGGGAAATGCATAGATTTACAGACTAAGCATAGAACAAGCCAGAGAATAACACATAAGAGCAAAAACAATATGAAAACAATAACTCGTTACTTTGATTACATAACTAATTTGCAATTAACAAACCTGCTTGAGAAATCGTGCACCACATGCACTAGTGACTTTCAATCAACCTTTGACTCAACCATTCAAAATAGACTAGCTGTCATGAAGATGTTGTGCTTTAATTCTCATCACTTCCTGCAAATTCAAATAAAAGCAAGTATAAGCAAGGAAAGGAAAGGCTAGGACATCAACAAAACATTGACAACACTCGAATATAAAAGCATGAATCCTTCCAAATTTCTTTGTCGTGTGAGTCTGTGACAATTCTTGAGGCAATTATATACAGGTTGAACAAAAGCTTTATGCTGGCAATAAAAAATCCTGAAAGTTCATTATTTCATACGAGAATGTTGCAGCACACTACAGAATTACGAACTTCTATGGTAGAAACCAGATGGATGAGATAGGTAGACAACTTTGTGTGTCCCAAATATTTAACACAAACCCCAAAAAATATTGAACAGAAGCCCCACCATCAATATGAGTCTTTTCTCTATGATTTTTGATGACAATCCATATGAGACTACATTTAAGAAACAAATAAAAATAGAATACAATTTATAACGTGTTTGTTTGATGATGAATGGTACTGTGCACTATCATGAAGGACAGAAAGGTTACTGTTTAATGGCTAGAAACAATGTGGTTGAGAGAGAAAGGTATTTGTGTCAGAAACAATTCCAAGATGCAGAGATTTTAGGTGTATTGGACTTAGTAATGGGAATTTTTAGGAAGGCATGTGAAAAGGGTACTGTAGAGTACTTCCAGGAAGAAATTTTTATTTTTGCACAGAGGGAGGGGGAAGGCCGAGCAAAAAACATATTCACACTATATATGTGATTTGTCCTCTTGTTCAAATTTAGGGGGGATGTTTAATACATGAGTGTAATCTTCACTTCAGCTAAGGCTAACCTTTTATTGAGTTGGGTATCCATAAACTTTATTCTATAAACCCACTCTGAGCTATATTTGAGTTGGGTATTTATAAACCCACTCTCAAATGTGTTCGGGTGAGCTATATTCGAGCTGGGTATCAATAAACTCACTCTAAGCGATACTTAAGTTGGTTATCCATAAACCTACTCTTATGTATTTGAGCACTCTCAGTTGTATTTGAGTTGGGTATCCATGAACCCTCTCTCAGTGTTCAAGTTGGGTATCCTTAAACCCACTCTCAACAATATTTGAGTTGGGTATCCATGAACCCACTCTTTGTTGTATTGAGCTGGATATTTCATTGTTCTTCTTCATGACCCCCTGTTCAGCTTAAGCGGGGGTTGAGAATGGTGCAATCCTCACCTTTGTCCAGAGACAAGCTCACTTTGTAAGGATTATTATTGTGTATTTATTGTAATTCTAGGTTATGGTTAAGGCCGATCTACTCATTGTGTGGGCTCATGACCCTTCTTAGGGACGGTGCCCTACTTCTTGAGTTGTGTATAAGTACACACAAGAATAATTTGTCATTCATCATCTTACAAACTATTGCTCTCTTTAAAAAGTGATTTAGCCTACAGGAACCTTTCATATATTTCACTCCTCTTTCTTTTGTGTAATTGACTCTTATTGTTGTATGGACCTGTATGGTTTCTCCAGGTTTTTATGGAATGCTTGTATGGCAATGATAAATTCTTAGGCAGGGTATTGCTCGTGCAAAAGACAGATTTGATGTAGTTGTACCTTTACACAAAAAAAATAATGTTTTAATATTTGTTTGTGTTATTATTTCATTTCCGGTTTTATGACATGTGAGCCCACCCAAAATTTAGAGAAAAAATGAAAATAGAATTTTCCTGTACAGAAATTGCCAGGAAACATCTAGGAAATCTAATTTAGATAAAAAATGAAAATAAAAGAGGAAATATAATTTCTTGAACAGAAAATTCCAGGAAGCATATGAGAAAAATTTCTCAGGAATTTCTTCTGCTTCTTCTAGACTATTTCCTTACTGGAATTACTTTCTGGACAGGAACAGCAGCAGATCCACGCATTTTGTATGTCACTTTCTATATGTAGTTACAGGATTGGTTCATGACTCACATACAACAGGAAATGGAAGAAAGAAAACTGAATCCAAATGAAGTGTTTAACACTTCATGCAACATGCTTGAAAATTCTTAGACCTTTCTTAAAGTTTATGTACAAGCAAATAGGTATATGCAAATGCAATTTCATAGATATGGGAAACATGAAGAAAAGGTACATTATACTCTCATGTTGTCTTGTGAAATCTCTTAATGTTCTTGATTTAACTACTGATCCTTACTAGGCATATTGTTTTTCGGACTCTCAATTCTTCTTGGTCAACATTTTTTGCTATAACATTCAAAGCACAATTTTTTGATACATACAAACTTTCTGCAGTCCAAGATCAATGCAGTGTGCTTCTGAAGGTATGCAGGCTCTTTCTTGTTGCCTGTGTAATAATACATATTCAGTTGCAGCAAATATAAAACCTAGCTAATCATAACTAAGAGGAAAGTTTAGGCTGTCTTGACTATTTTTAGGACACCTCCAAGTAATCTGGAGCGTTTATCAATACTATTGCTAGATGCAGAGGCAACAAAGGTGCAGTGGACATTGGACTGCCTAAATGGTGTGTTAAAAGTTGTTATAATGTATTGCATATTTTCTTCAATGTATATAAACAAATTATTTTTGTAGCAGTCTTATTGTTGTTCTCTGCCATTGACCACTTCATGCAGGCATCAGGAAGACTTACTGGATTACTTGCAATTATCAACCTGATATTCAACATTTGGCACTTGACAGGACCAGTTTTACCAGCCATTTGGTCGTAAAGCCTCATGATCCGAACAGGTTGCTAGGCAAATTCTAGTCTTCACTTCAAGAGATAACCGTTATTGCAACTGAGCCAACTTCAACAGAGTCGAAAACTGAAAGCACTACAGAAGGGAAAGTCATTGAACTAAGAAGCTACATAGACCCTGTTAAAGGTTTGAAGTTCATCACTTATTCTTAATATCTTTTGATGATAGGTTTTTAAAACACTGTTAGACTGGAGATACTTTATGCACTCTTCCTTGATGCTATATGTTCACAAGTCCTCTGCTTATCCTTAAGCATCAGTATAATATTGGTGTCCTTTTGGGATTCAGAAAAAAGTGACAATGCATTGCATACGCGACTTTGGATTGATCCTACAGAGGAGTTACTGGAGTATCACCACAGGGGAGCTCCAGTTGATGTAACATTTAGTGTGAAAGAACTGAAGGTATCATAAATTTATATCTCATGAAGAGCTTGTATCTCACATTGTCAATGCATTTTTGCTTTGTCTATTTAGTATTTAGTTAGTGTCTAAGAAACATTCCAAATGAAGAAAATACGATGCTGATAAGTTTCATTATATTGAAGTCCATGTTTTTCATAATTATACCATTTTACTAAATTGTGTTATTGCTAGGAGCAACATTTTGACTTTAAATACATAAATCCATAGTTATAAGTTTCCCATACAACTAAGGCTGTTCACTATTATATATGTTGGTAACTTACCTGATCATTAAACTATACCAATTTAATGGGTCCTAATTTGGTGGTTGTATCCTTTGTCTCAAAATGACAGGAATTCCTTACATTTTTTGAAGGGTGTGAAGCCGATATGCATATGTTTTTTGCAAATGCGGGCGAGTAAGCAATCTTATTGCTTTATTCTACTTTGCTAGCATGGCAATTTCTGTTTTGCATTAGATTTTTTTTCCTGAACTCGGTTGTTTTTTAATTTGACATTTTATTCGTAAGAATATTTCAGGCCTATCCTATTGGCTCCCAAATTTGGCTTGGATGATGTGGCAAATGCAGACATTGATGCTACACTTGTGTTAGAAACCATGCTTATTTCGCAGCTTAGAGAAGTAAATAATTCAGATCAAATTCCAGTGGGACCTGGTGTCTCACGAGAAGATGCTCATGGAGAAGGGTCTGAAGACTTTCATACACCCTCATAATCCTGCACAAAATAGACATGGACTAGCTGTTCCTTCATCTGGCTCAGAACCGCCTTCTGATCATGCAAGAATCTGGTCTAATGTTACTGGTGTGTACTAGCTACTGGAGAATAGGTTTTTAGGTTATATCATTATCTAAAACAATTGAAATATCAGAAAGTGCCAGAGCATCTCGTTGCATCTAGGTTCTAGATTTCCATTTGTATATGATGTTCCAACTTCCTTCTTGAGCAGGTAGTGGTACCAGAAGTGTTAGTAGGGAAGCAACTAGTCAGCACCTGATGTAGGACAGTGTCGATGCAAGTGAACAAATAGTTTATGTTAGTAGGAATCACCACTTCCTTATGGATGCGCCCATTGACCTAGGGATCATGGTATAATGGAGCTTATATGTTGGGGGCCACATATCTCAACAAATACTTACCAGAGGACCTCCATCCAAAGCAATGAGTTATTGTAAATTAGTTATGCTTCCAAAGTAATGAGTTATTGGATATATGTGACAAATCTAGAAATTTATTCCATGTCATAACCTCTACTCTAAAACAATCTTACATACCATCATCCTTCTTGCAGCTGAATACCAGAGTTCTGGAGGAAATATTTTGAGTTTTTTAAAAGGAATTTGTTTATGCCAGATATGATGCGAAGAGACACCATTACCTACCAGCAACCAGAATTGATCTTACCAGTCTGGAAACATACTCCTTTATCTGCAATCAACACCTTCTTGTACATTGACTATAATACATGTCCTTTCTGCTATTGTGTGTCAGCCAAGCATCATAGAGTGGGAAAATGTTTGCATGTTTTCACACTAGGACTGCAACAGTTATATCTAGGGCTTGTTATACACCTACAACAAGAAATTAAACCAGCAGAGCCTACATTTTTTATGTCAGCAGTATGTCTTGATATCATTATAATGGCAGGAAGAGGATCTACAAGTATTTCTACTGCTTATTGATCATTTTCCATCGCTTAGTGTTCTAGGTGCAAGAAGCCAACATGCTTCATTCATGTGGATGTGAAATGGACTTTTAATTGCAGGCATATTTTGTATCCTTTGACTTAAGAAAGCTCTTGGATCAGACCCCTGGAAGTGTCTTGGTACTCTGATTATCATTTTTTTTCCATCAACACATTGTTATCTTGCTTTGCATTGGAAACTGATAATTCATATTCTAAAACTTTACAGCTTCTTGTTACTACAAATTCTGGTAGATTTGATGCTTTTATCCTTCAAAACATACAATATTTACCCCCACCTTCTTTCCTATTAATCTATATTTCTAACTTGTTTATGTAGGACCCAGATAGTGTGGGGTATATAGACAACATTGCTTCACTTATACGTCACCTACTTAAGATATTTGATCATGCTTATTTTGTTCTGATTTGAGCGTTGTCATCTTCGTATATCCTATACACCACAACTCTCCATTTGTTTGGGGCTTCCATTTATTTGATCCTATCCCATAATATTTTTCTTGGCACTGTATCAAAAATCTTTGTGAATTCTATAAAACAACACCTTAACTCATCCTTGGTGTCCCATGTCTTTTCTATCACATGTCATAAACTGAGGCATTTGTCAATGGTAGAGTGACTTCGTCTAAACTCTGCTTGACCCTTTGCTCTTTTTTTCTCTCTTTTTCCCACTGGAGAGAGAGATGAAATATTTGAAGATCATTAATGTGGTTCAAAGAATTTTTGTACTCCTAATTTTGATTTAGTAACTTGTCTTTAATGTGCATCATCCTTCAGGTTTTCTTAATCGTATTATGTACATAGCCTTTTCAGGATGCCCACTCCCAAACTGTGATTTCCACACTTGACATGCTACACACTTGACATGTCCTCTTTTTCCATTCTTCCTTGGGATCTTCCCATCTTACTCCCTCACACCTTAATATATGTGAGTTTGGGCTCTTCTCTACAAGATGGTTTTTCATAAAATGCTTGTTTTAACTACTAAGTGATAAAAAAAAGTACATTTAGGGAATTTTTACTAAAAAAGATCATCGAAAATGGAAATGGAAATATTAGATGTCAAATATTAAGGACTTGATGGCTTACAATGTGAATTCTATAAGGCTGGATGTATTTTTTTCAACTTGAATTGCTACAAGTATATAATGAAGTTATCTGGAAGCAATTGTTGGGGAATATACCAACAAAGATACGAGAAGGTTTCTTCATAAACCTACAACCCTTAACTGATTACTAGTTGGAAGCTTGTAACCTTGCCCAAATGTTTCACATATAATCTTGGAAAAACCCCGAGCTTTGCATGTCAAGAAAATATTGCCTAAGGTTGTGCATCCATGAAAAATAAGGCTCATCCAAGGTGGCCTCATTTTGGATGTTATCATCACTGTGATGCATGTTCCTATATGCCCATTTCATCAACATAGACTTTAAAAATGCTTCACAAAGTTGGTCAGCCATTCATATTGGTCATGCTAAAAGCCTTGGAGTTTGGCCAGTACTTAAAAGTTATGGAAACATTGTTTGCATAAGGGCATCTTGCTTATGCACTAATCAATCCAAATTTAGGTCAATCTGCCAAAGTTGTCCCCTTGCCACTACCTTGAATACCATAGCTGCAAAGGCTTTGGGTATTTACTTCAAACCAGAGTGGATCAACGTCTTATCAAATGAATTCCTGCCCTGAGCATTTTCCTGAATCTAAAACAGAGGATGTGTTAGCATCTCTATCAACTTGTAATATGCTTAAACCCAGAAATTCAGAGAAAATATAGAAAAATACAAGAGAGAATTTGTGAATTGTAGTGTCAAGATATGTGATATGCATTGTATTTGAAGTGTATTAGGAATGTGTGTGACCTTTGTGCAATCCTGAAGTCAAAATCCTGGAGGTTACAGAGACCTAGGTTAGTAATTTGCAAGTTGTAGTGTTGAGATGTATGTGCCACCCCGAAACACTCCAAACTACAAGGTTGAACTCACGTCTGAGTCAGCCTTGCCAAATATTGGCATGTATAGAGCATTATTCTTGGGAAGTGAGGAGATAAAAAAAAAATTATAAAAACTCCTACAACAAGGAGTAATTAAGCCCAATGTATACCCATGTGGTCTGCCAATGGTGTTAGAGACCAACAAAAACTGATCTTGGTAGATGCCAAATATTGGAATGTATAGAACATTATTCTTGGGAAGTGAGGAGATCAAAAAACAATTACGAAAACTCCTACAACAATGAGTAATTAATCTCAATTCATACCGATGTGGTATTCCAATGGTGTTAGAGACCAACAAAAACAGATCTTGGTAGATGTGTGTAGAGTTGAGGATTAAAGAAGACTAAAGTTTAAAAAAATGTCAAAAACCCCTATAAAGGATCGAAAAAACAGTCAACTAATTGTATCAAGCCCAAATATTAACATGGATTTGAAGTCCAGATGCCAACATGTCCATATATTGCAAAGAAGATACCTAGAAAAGTAATTTCAAAACAAAACAACAGCTATATGAGTGGTTGGCTGTCATTCAAATTTGCAATGATCGTTCAACGTTCTGAGACTAACGAATTTCCATTGCTATTTATATTTGCATGTGAAATATGTTATATTGTTTTTAGATGTCAAATTCATATGGTTAATGAAAGAAAATAGATCTTGCCAATAATGTTGGATGTCAAATGAAGGAAATTGGGGGCACCAATGAGAGGTATTAGAGATCAAGATACATCATTGGGTTGTAATGGGAAGAAATTATAAGTGTTCATATGGAAATTGTAGTTGCATGTCAACTATTTGATGAAAATAATCAATGAGGACTGGGAAAAAAAGGTTATAAGCATCTAATATGCTTGAATTTCTAGGATTAATTAATAAAAATTCCTATGGAAAGGATATAAAAATGGAACTAATGTAAAATCATGAGATTCATGGTTTGAATCCATGGAAATTAGGCATGTTTAGTTCCATCCATGTGTAATAGGTGCCACCCATTATTCTTAATTTATAAAAATGTGATGTTGGTTAGCAGTGCTAGACAAAGAGTAATTATTTGGTATGAAGAGAAATCAACATATAGTCCCAATGGAGATGAAGGGCATATAAGTATCTATGACATTGCATGTGAACATACCTTAACAATTGGTGCTTTGTCATGTATGGTTAGGATTTCATCCATTGATTTAGATCAATAGTTGAAGGTCTCTCCTGATGTCTGCAAGTGCCTTGGGTGAAGAGGACCCTTCTTTCTATGAATGGATGGGATTGCACCCACAAGGATCAGAATCATGGACAGGAAGATCCATAATGATTTTGCAATGTATTAGATTGGGTGTTATATTTTTTCATGAATGATCAAGATCTCATCCTCTAACCAGGTCCATGACCCACAATCATTTGTGACAATTAGGGAAAATACTCGAGGAGGAAGTTTCATTTTTCCATGAAAATATGAGAATCCACCCACAAGAGATGATCCAATGAAAATTCTAATTGGATTTTTGGTAATCTCAGCATGAAAGCAGCCTCGTATCTTTCCTTTTTTTTATAATTCTGGGCACACTTAGCAATTTCTGGGCATATTCCAGCCTCGTAAACGCAATGATCTTCCTATTTGATGGCAGTTATGGGCCTGTTTTGTCTTCAAACAACATTAAGAAATATTTTCTGGAGCAAACCTGTTCCTATTGTGACCCTTTGCAGCAGTAAACAATCATCAAAATCTTCTTAAAATAAATTTTGGGTACGAATTTAGACAGAAGAAACATTTCTGGGCAGGTCTGGACTATTTCTGGGTAATTTGTGGACTCCTTTAACCCTTAAGTTAGCATAGATAGCCCAAAACCCAATCCCAACACCACCCTTCCAAAAATGTTGTGATCCTTAATACCTTAATTACTAGAGCTCTTTGTATCTCAAACAAATCACTTTAGACCTTCTAAAAGAATGATTACTCCAATAATCAATTTAATAAAGCAATTTTCCAAGATACTCATTTGATTTATATCCTAACCTCAATTGTCAAGCCATTGTTTCCCAAGCCCACTAACCCTATATCAAACGGGTCATTGATAAAATTATCAAAATCCTCATAAAAATGGACCATCAAAACCATATTTAAACTCCATAAAACACCCGAGAATACATTCAATAACGCGAAATACATAATTAATATATTCCTCGAACCAAAAATGTCTGAAGCTCCTCATTCTTATAGAGTCGCATATTAGCCAATTGGACTACTTAGTAAGAATCATTCTCAAAGAACATATTATCAACACTTGCCATACTTACACTTCTAAATCATCCATTACATAACATTTCCATTATATCAAACACCATAGTTACTTTGACTAAACTAGAATTCTAACTAATACTTAACACTACTCCACTAAATTTTTTAGGAAAATGGTTTAAATTAAAAAAATCAAATCCTAATAAATTTTTGTTAATCACTTATAAAACCATAAAAAAGTAAAAAACATCACATGTCTTAGTTTTAAGACTTCTTCCACCCACATTCCCATACTTATTCGCTCTCTCTCACATTAAACACTAAACAGACATCAAAATCTTCTTAAAATAAATTATGGGTGCAAATTTAGACAGAAGAAACAATTCTGGGCAGGTTTGGACTATTTCTGGGTAATTTGTGGACTCCTTTCACCCTTAAGTTAGCAGTGATAGGAATAATTTCTAAATCCAGGCTGATTCCGAGGATAAAACCATAGTGGTTGAGATCATCTTAGATGATTCTAGGCATGTCTTAGCCCCCTAATAGCACCTAATCTCCATTATGGGCACATAAACAACAGTAAATGGCAACTTTATCCAAATATGGGCACATTTTGACTAGTCCAGGGTGACTTCCTGTGTAGCAGCATCCCTAAAATAGTTTTCGTATGTGGTGGAGGGTTCCAACTCCAAGCAGGTAGAAACTTGAGCTTATAAGGTGACATCCTAGCGTTTTGTACCCTAGTTGAGACAACAAGCTCATTTACAAGACAACTAGAAAGGAGAATCCAGATATTCAAATACTGGAAGAGTTGGTTAGCCGCTGTCTTCTGATGATGAAATTGTGCACCTCAGTCACTGTTCTTGTTAGGAAGATTGCAAAGATCTTATTTTGTTGCATACAGAGGAGAATGAGTTGATGTTAAGATGGCTGCTAATTTGTCCCAAATCCTGTAAAGGAATGCAGAAACTCATGACATCTGAATGCATGAGATATGTATGCATGAAAGGAAAGAGATGGACATGAAAGTATGTAGCCTAATTACCCCTTTCAACCCAATGAAGCACTCAAAAGTAATTACCAAATGCAACCTTATTACCCCTTTCAAGCAAGCTACCAATTAACCCACCCCAACTCCCACCCTCGGTGATCAAGATCAGGAAACCTTGACATCATTTCCATCTCCATCTCTCTCTTGCTCAGCACCAGGATTTCCTTTAGTCTTGGACTCTCCCATTGTACCACTGCATATATGCCATTGGTATATATATTTTGGTTATACTTAGCTATTCTCTTAGCTAGACACTTATTTATGCTACACTCTTTTAACTTTCTTTCTCTTGCTTTCAACATTATCTCGAAGTTGCTTTAAGACTCGCACATTGTATTCACATTGATTGTATCTTTTAGTCCCATTGACCTACTTGTGTGGTCATTTGTTGGACATTAATAAAATTATCTTGTCTTATCAAACAAAAAGCATTGGATTCATTAACCAATTCCCTTTGATGAGCAAGCAAACCGAAAAGAGACCTAGGGTTTGTTTACCTAGGTGGGAAAGAGCCTTTAATTAGATTTGGATCTACACTACCCTAATCTAATCTAATCTACAACAAGCTACTTGAGCCTTGAGGAAAAGGAAACAAACAACAAAAAGGGTGGATGCTAAGAACCCATTGGAGCCGGGTTCTTAGCATATAGAAACCAAAGTTAGAATCATTTTTCCAAAATGCAAAAACAACCGACCAAGCATACAACTCCAAGAATGAGGAAACATTGTTGTATTGGTGGCGAGGGGTATGTGCAATAGGGTGAGCACCAATGCTTATGTTGTTGGAAGCACTAAAAAACAAGTAAATATGAAAAATCCAGTTGGTAATTCTTTTTTAGTTTACCCTACTTCGTTTCGCCCAATAGAACAACACATTGGTGTGTTGGGTTTGGAGAGAGCATCGTCTAATCGTGTGTCTTTTCTTGAAAGCAATGGGGCATATTATTTAGATACAAAAAACGTTGAGTTTTTCCAATTTTTAATATTAAAATATATATTAAAATTTTTTTTACACTGCATGTATATGTAGGTATCATATTAATGTGAATAATGCTTTGTCAATATGTGTGCATCAGGGTGTCAATGTTTCACTAAAAGCATCGATTATGTTTTTTAATTTTTAATAAAAATATATTTTATAATTAAATGTAGAGAATGTCATTGGTGCACTTAATATATTATTTGCATCATGGCAGAAGACATATTATTGCACTGGTTGATGGTGTGTTTGTCTCTATTGCAAATTGGGACATCAATAAATTTTTGAATAGAAGTGAACCCCTATTCCCAAGGATTCCCAAGTTTGGGAATATTATGCCCATATCCTAATTTATTTGACCCAATTTGCATTACCCCAGGCATAGAATACCTCGGCTGGATGCCACGAAGGACTTTTGTCCAAATCTCAAAGCTATGAGGATGTCAAATGATAGGGTTCTAGCCTAGGTAGCACCCTATATGATCAAGTCTAAGGGATATCCCCCTTGGCCCCACAAAATAAATCCCAATCATATCACAATGGGAAAAAAATGTAAATTTCTAAAACTACAAACTATAAATAGGCTTCATACCCAAGACCAATTCCTTAAAACTAGAAACAAGTTACACTTGTTTATGCTATAAATAACCAATATATCCAAGTAGGACATACCTTTAAATGATGATTTCTTGCATTGGAGTCGGGTCAAGAGTTACTTCGAAGCTCCCTTTGAGAAAATATTGGTTAATCAGATGCGGAATTGGGACTAGGCCAAACACCTAAATTGAACAAACTGAAGTAGTTAAGGAAGATCCAAACCATATGGAGAGGAAAGTACCAATTGTAGTAACCTCCAAACAGTTGGAGATTTGATAGTGACAACAAATCCAAACAAACTCAAGAGCATGGAATGTGGAAAAAAATAACTAGACCATGAGTGAGCCAACAATCTGGCAAAATTTCCATGTATCAGAGGTAGAAATTAGAGACACCTAACAACGAGGAAACCAGTGACATAAATATATCTGGGAATGCGTTAGGGGTGTATCCAACAAATGCATTGACCATAGAAACTAACAAAGGTGCCCTTCTGACCTGACAATGCAACCTTGTTGTGAAATACTATTGATGGCATAGAAAACTGCTACTCACCACTGGTGCATAGAAAACCATGTTGGACCAAGTGCATTTAGGATCAACACATAGCTGTCAAGATCTACCTCCTTTATGAATGTCCCTGGTCATAAGAACATAAAAAGAGGGTTCTGACATCTTTAAAAGGATCTCGAGTCTTTTTTTTTTGTTTATAGGTCTTTGTTTAGTCTTAAAATGCCAGTTTTTTAGGCCATGCACTCATAATTTTTTGTGTAAAAGTTGTATAAACTTTGTAAATGTTTCGTAAGGACCAAGAAATCCATATACTTGTAAGAATAGTAAAAAAGGAAGCCTTTATGTGTGTAATTGCACTTGGTGTAGGTATAATTTCATTTCATAGAGTGATTTTTTAATTTCTTTGGTGATTTGCTTCACTATTTTATGGAAAATGTTTGGAATCCGTCAAACATTGTTTTTCTAAACTCATGCAAACTAGAAAATATTTGATTTATCATCTGAAGTGTTGAATGGATTATGGATTCAGTCTCTTAGCTCCGTGAATGCTAGCAAATTATTATTTTCTAAACCAAATGAAAAAAATATAAGCTCAAGCCTCTTATGTTCATGTTCAAGAAAAAACATGATTGCAATTGAACAATAATCAAATGGCAACAACCTGGCTAACGTGAATTTGAATTGCAAGAGAAAATCTAATTTGATTCTTAAATTACAGACACATAAAGGTAATGTTCACTACACAGTATTTGGTGTGGTTCTATGAAAACTAACCTGTGTGAAGACTGCATAGTGCAAACCCCAAGGAACTTCGAACAAATGCAGAGACAACCACTGTCAAAAGTCAAGCTTCATGCAAACTTGCAAAGATGAAAGATCTGATGATCATTGAATCCTCATGTGGGTTTTTATTGACTGTTTCCACAATATATAAGGATAAAATCATTGTACAGTTGAAGGTTCCACGTTTTTCTTAGATATGGACCAATTTCGAGTTAAAAATTCTTCACCCAACAAAAATTGGGGGCTGAAACCACTATTGAAACCTCCACTAATGAAAATCCATGGGCGTTTCAGCCAAAAAAGAAAGGTAATATGAAAATTCAATCCCTCAGCCCATATTGGTGAGCCTGCCCAACCCAACCTCAAATCGAGGGCGTACTAACTGCCGGGGACCATAAATCAACAACGAACAAGCTGTATAACCCTCCATTGTTGAAAATTTGGGGTGAACTCACCATTTTGTGGGATTCATTCCCAAAATATTTGATGAATTCGTGGACTTCATTACCCAAAATACTGGGCGAATTTAACATTCCAGGCCTCCATTGCCCAAAATACAAGGCAAACTCACCATTTCAACCATATTTGACAAGGGCGATATTCATTTTCCCCTCTCTCACCGCCTTCACGGCCTTGGCAATTCGAATTCCCAATTATTCTCATAGAAAGAGAGGGGGTATAATATGATCTAGATTTGAACCCCGTACTAATACTCATAAATTATTGATCTTTCAATGAAAAGCTTCAAAGTCACATCAAAAGGGTCAATGGAATTACCCTCACCGGTCATAGTTAGATGGATCTGCACCTGCAAATTGCATACAATGCTGGACATATGTTCATAACTTATATTGGAGTTTGAATAACTTGATCTTATACATAGTCATGGAATTTTTGAAACCAAGTAGATGACATGTGCATGTCCAAAACTTATTCACTTTGTAAATCAAGGTGCATGATCAATAAAGTATTGGTCATAAGCTAAACAATCATGTGGATGTTGTAATGGGGGAGATGTTGTAACGTTTGTTCCGAACAAAATAATTAAAAAAATTCATGTCAACTCATAAAATAAAAAATTATGGAAAGTATTTAAAAAAAATCCATGCTGCCTCATAAATAAAATATTATGAAAAGTAATTAAAAAATCGATGTTTGTCTATAAAATAAAAACTTAAACTCGGATCCATCAATTAAGAGAGAGAAAATTTCTTGAGTTTAAATTGCAAGTAGAGTACTAAAATGGAGAGACAACGTGATGAAAGAAATGATAGAGACAGAAATGATGGATATATCGCCCACAAACTTCCAACCTTGCACATAAGTACACATATCACCTACGAACCTAACTCATGTGCTAAAAAACTCCTGATGGCACGCATATCTCAATTTGAGGGAAAACATAACTTTGAATGTTTTATGAAAAGAGTTTGTATTGTTATTTCATTTTATTCCTTCAAACACGGTATAAAACATTTCACATCATTACAAAATCCTTTTGTTATTTCTAGTTTGTATTGAGACTTGTAATCTAAGGATTCTTTGTATGGGACTCATTTGATGGTTAGGTTCCCTATGCTTGGCCCATGGTCCATAAAGGAAAATATTAAGGTGTAATACTTTGTATTTTGACCCCGGATCATGGCTTGGACTGTCCTAATAACCTAGATAATTTCCTTTTCTAATAACCTATATTTTGATCTAACACCATGGATTAGGCTCCAAGAACCATCCTTAATGTTGTAAATATCAAAATGACTATCATGTCCCACTTGTAATCCAAGGATTCTTTACTCAGGAATCATGTGATGTTTAGGGGCCCTATGGATGGCCCATGATCCATAAAGAAAATTGTTATGGTGTATGACTCTATATTTTGACCCTGGATCATGGCTTGGACTGTGGGAACCAACTTAATTGGTTTGAAAAACCTCAACAACAATGATGATGATGATGAAAATGACGATGACAATGATGATGATGGTAAGGACGATGGTACCAATGATGAGGATGACGATGATGATAAGGAATGGTGAGGAAGTGGATGAGAATGATGAGGATCGAGCGTCCATGTCTTGGACACTTAAAAGAGTCCCTATGTAGGGCCTATATAGTGTTTTAGGGTGTTGTAATGGCCCATGAGCCCCTTAGGAAATTCATATGGCCTTAGACCCTATGTTTCCTTAAACTCTGTGGTCCAATATCACCACACATGCCTCTAAAGAGAATATTTGTCCTACAAGTGAAGCATGGTTGCCATTACAAGTTTTTAAGCATCAAGGATGGTTCTCGATGTATTGGGCATGGTTCAAGGGGGGACACTGATTTCTTAGGGCCTAGAAGAGGCTTTTAATGCTCATGGACCATGCACACTGTATGTTTTAAGTGAGCTGGAAGAGGATTGGGCCAATTATGTTTATTTGCTCAATCATAGTACACTAAACTTTCAAAGGAGGAGGACTACCTCAATGGTCAAGGAACAAAGGTCACTACATGGTTTTGTACATCGGGGATGTTTTTTAGGGTCATGAACATGGTTCAAGGAGGAAAAAAATGTATTAGGGCCTAAAAGAGGCTTTTATCGTTCACAGATCATGAACACAACAAAAAATCACCACCCATTGCATACAGAGTGAATAATTGTCCTACATGGATCATACGATTGTTGTTGAAATATTTCAAATGCCATGGATGGTTCTTAGGGCCTTTTGTAGCGTTTAGGAATAAAAAATAAGGTTGCAGGCCCTAAAATATTCATCTTTATGTGTTATGGATATTTCCACCCTATGGAAAGATGGGAACTCTCTTGGATCACTTTCCCAAGACCTAAGACAGACAGGAGCGGTATACCAATATGTTTCCATCACTAGATCTAATCAATCACATACAACACATGAGAAAATAAGGAAGAAATATTAACTCACCTTAGCTTACAAGCGCTCCTTTGATGATGGCCATGATTGATGTAGATCAGATTGAATTGGCTACAGCTCCACTTGATGATCAACCTACACACATATAGACAAAGAAAAACATTCCTCAAACCTTTCTATAAACATGTATAAAATATGCATGTAATTGACATAAAATACTATATCTAGACTAGATCTAAGCTAGATCTATCAAGTGACTATTCATTATTGCAGTGATACTTGATGTGTGGTCAATCACACTAGCATTGTTTCATGTAATACTTTATTGGTTTAACCTCGAATAAAAATTTGGAATCTAGGTGCTACTTATGTCAACATGCCTGGTGCTTTCCCTAGCGCAACATTGGAGTTTTCTTGGTGCAGTTCCTTTCAAAATTCTTGGCGCAATTCCTGGTGCTATACTTGGCTCTATACGTGGCACTATGTCAGATGATTTTCCTGGCGTAATCCCTGGCTCTAGACCTAGTGCTATGCCTGGAGCTATTCTAGAAGCTATGCCTGGCACTATTCTAGAAAGCTATGTTGGAAGTTATTATGGACGCTATTTTGGACGTTAATTGGGATGCTAATTAGCGTCTAAAATAACATCTCCTTTAAAAAAAAGACGCAAAAAACGCCATTAAAAGCGCCATCCCATGGAAAAGCGCCAATTTTGTCCAAAAAATGATGAAAAATACACTAAAAGTGTTCGTGGACGCAAAAAAGGGAGCTAAAAGAGACGCTAAACACAGGTTTTGTTGTAGTGTATGGCCTGGGGTGCTCATCAAATTTAACCCATGCACGCCTCATTCACAGCTTAGCCATTTTGTTCCCTCCTTAAAGGCATACATTGTTGTTTTTATATCCATCCATGTGGTGCTAATATGCATGTACATGATTGTCCATGTGGTACCATTAAGCATGTACATGATTGTACATGTTTGACTGTATGCCATTGTCGTCATGATTATACATGTTTGGATGTATGTCATTGTGGTAGTATAATAATTTTTCATTGTCTGAGCAAAGATGTTTTAATTGTTAGTCATAATAAGTTTAGGTTTTTGGAATTGAACTATGTGGAAGTTTATGAAACTCAATGTTTCGGGTGGACACTCCACCCATCATCAGGGGAAACTCTGGAAAGCTTGTTCAAAATCTATTTTTGATTGAAGAACTGGATTTAGCGTCCATGTAATTGTAATTTTTTATTGTTCAAAATTGATTTTTGATTGGAAAAATGGGTTTAGCATCATCGTAATTGCAATTTTGTATTCTTCAAATTCCATTTTTGATTGGAGAAATGGATTGAGCGTCTTGCAATACCTTTGTTGTACCCCAATTATGTAATTTTTAAGATTACAACAACTCTTGTTGGATTTCAATCAAAATTGGTGGGGATGGAAAAGTGAACCAAACCATCGATTGTTTAGACCACCTCGTTTCCAAATCAAACCCAAACATGTAGACTTGTCAAGGAAGTATCCAAATGGCTACCCAATTTCAACACCGCTTGATTGTGATGGAGAGTGCTCAAACCCTTACATATACGAATGGGTAGACATGACAAGGAAACATTGTGGGGAGCACTGATGGTGTCAATGCAATTGGGAGTGAGAATCTCATTTATTGTCAACCTATGTATGCAAATCTTATGTCTACGACCTATATCTACAAATATGATGTCATACACGTAGAGAATAATAAAAACCAAATACATAGTTGAGGCATACCTGGTGTGAGTTACTTTATAAACTCAGTCATTATCTCTCTTTTAATTCCAATAATGAAAATTGTGCTTGTTTGCAATATTACTAACAATAAACTATTTGTGTGGACCACTCTTGACATGCTATCGTTTTCCTACACTATGTAAAGCAATTCTATGTTACATGCCTGTTTAGAAGCCTCTACTTTCGAAATCAGCTACCTCCCCTGAAATCCATTGCATTTGCAACATCACATTTGGCCAATAAATAACTAAATGTTTGGCCACCAATTAATGTTTTTAATTTTTTATGTTCCAAACAGCCTAGCAATGCAATGTGAGTTTCCTCTTAGATTGTAGCCAGAGCGTGCAAGTCCTTGTGCTACTTACTCTCCTAGAAATGCAATGGATGTTTACTCTTAGATTTTAGCTGGAGCATGCAAGTCCTTGTGCAATGCAGTCTCAACTGCAGATTCAATCAAAAGCTATGACTTTGCTTGCTCTTCTAGCTTTCACTTTTCGATGCATGATGCCTCCAGCCACTCATTCATGGTGGACTACCGACAATATTTTCAATGGAGCGACCTTGACGAGTTTTCCTATGTGGATGTACTAACTAAAAAAATGCCTAATCAAAATATACAAGATCCTGAACCAAAATTGTCCATTTAAACACAAAGTAAACTTATGAAACCAAATTTGCACCCTCTTGTGTGTGATTTGTGTGGGATAAAAAAGATAGTGTTTCCTTACAAGCCATCCCACTACACACAATGCAGTTATGTTTCCAACCAATAGTTTTTGAACATTCAACATAATCAGTGGCAATTGCACTGGAGGAATGTTGGAATATAAATATGTGTATAAAGAAATATTCTATGTTCAAATTTGAAGACTTGGAGGAATGTTGGAATATAAATATGTGTATAAAGAAATATTCTATGTTCAAATTTGAAGACATGGAGTAAGATTTATGTCTTTGTATTGGTTAACTTTTATATTTATATAAACTATGATTTTAACATCAAATTATTATTATTATATTATAATTAATTTTTATATTTATATAAACTATAATCTTAAAATCAAATCATTATTATTATTAAAAACCAAAATTATGTAATCTTTTTAATATTGAAAAATACAACATATCTTCACTCCTCTTAAATCTCAACACTACATAACCATACACATTGAAATTGATTATTATATTTTGCCATTTATGTATGTATCATACCCATAAGCAAAGTTATTGATTCAGCTATTCCCCTTGATCCAAGTGCCTTCATTAACTAAGGTTTATTTGGACCGGAGACTAAGATGCTAATGAATGGGCTCTATCTAAGTTGGAGAGCGGTCTGAATGAAATAAAGAATAAGTATAGAAATTTTCATTTGAACGTTGTGCTACTAATGTGGAGGTCATGCGATTGAGACATTTAAAAGCCATTTTCTTTTACTGTCTAATGGAATTCTTTTAGTCCCGTGTTTGTTCGACCATACAATAGCCAACTATTCTCTAAGTTATTTTTGTTTATTCAACCCATGCTATACTCATCCATTTTCTAAGTTTTTCTTTTGGGCCTTCAGCAGGACATATGCATGTCTTGGATGAATGCCACTTATATTTTTGTTTGTCAATTGAATGTTCGAATATGTTTTAAAAAACAAACCAAACACAAGATTGTAGTGGAGAACAAAAAACTTATTAATTCCTTGGATAAATAATGGAGTAGATAGAAAGAGGATTAGAGAGCTTATCAATGGAAAATAATAAGGTACAAGACCAATGTGCCATTGAAGCAGGAAGACACATTCTCAATTTCAGATCATGGGAAGCAAAGACACATGTTTTCATGGTTGTCCATTAAGGGACGTGGCATAACAACATTGCAATATCTAGTGAGAAGAATTGTGGATCATTCTCACCTCCCCACAACAATTATGGTGTCTCCCATGCCTAGCATCATGGACACTTTTGTCAATTTAGCCTCAACCAACTTACCTAAAATTTTTGTGGATATTAATATTGTCCATGTGGCTTGTGTAGCCAAAGCTTCACTGGACAATTTAGGTGTTTTTGTCACCAAGGAAATGAAACAAGAAGGAGGAGCAAAACAAGTGGATCTAAACATAGTTTCCCACACCAAGTGTTGTTAAATTTCTTGTTTTATTTTATGTTTCTAGTCTATATTGTCACTTTCTCTTTGTTTTAGGCTAATTTGTTAGACAATATACCTTCACAACGACAACTAGATTTTCTTGGAAGAATGAATGTAAATATGGATGAAACATATACATGGGAAGAATTAGAGATATGGCTTCTACGCTTGCTTAACCTTTTCTAAATATAGTTGTACAATTCAACTACAACTCTTTTTTATATAAATCTTTAACCATTTTTATGAAAAAAATCATCCATAACCACCACAACCTTTGTAATTTGTTTGAGCAGAGGATATATGTGTGTGTGTGTGTGTGAACATTCTTGGTTGTTGTTTGTCCATGTGTAGATTCACTTTGGATTATCGATATCAATTATTATTTAAGATTGAGATTTGAAGTTCCTATCACATTATGGATATCTCTTCTAGTATGATGGATATTGCTTCTGGTATGATGGATAGGTTATATTGGCATATCTACTAGATTTCATCATTGGTTAAATGGATGGAAAGAAGTAGTCATTCAAACAAAATATTGTGTACATGTATAAACTTTGTATAAACTTTGACACTAGTGCATCATTTCCTTACCTTCAACATAGTTATAATAGATGCCAACCTGATTTTACTTGTTGATTCCAACCATGAATGTATATTGATTTAGTTGCCATTACCTATGCTCATAGTACCATAGCAATTAGTTTAGTTTCCAAATCTATGATGAAAGCAGAATTGATAAGTTGTTAAAATTATTAGAATAGATCCATTATATTCACTATCAAGTTGAATAGACTAGCACCAAATACGAGCACAAATATAACAAGCATTGTGTATCGGTGAGAAAAGATGAATTCAAAACCCTCATGAGCATCAATGAAATGTGAATGTTAGACTAGCACCAAGTACGAGCACAAATATAACAAGCATTGTGTATCGGTGAGAAAAAATGAATTCAAAACCCTCATGAGCATCAATGAAATGTGAATGTTTATGTTACCAGGAATTTCACCTCTCATTGCATTGAATTCATTTTAGATACCATAACTTAATGATAAATAGGACCATGGTTGAATTCATTTTAGGGAACCGTGATTGAGTGATAAATAGAAAATAGAAATTCAGTCATTAGTTTACAAACACAAAATATCAAATCGAAATTTAACACGGAAGCATCACATATAACCGAGTTGATCTCAATCTGTTAAAATGATGTGATAACCAATTACACCATTAAACAGTATTGTTGCACAAACAGTGAACAATGAACAGCAAACAGATTATATAAATAGTTTTAAAGTCAAGAAATCAAGTATATTTTATTATAAAATAACGGCCTATTAGCTCAGTTGGTTAGAGCGTCGTGCTAATAACGCGAAGGTCGCAGGTTCGAGACCTGCATAGGCCATTTTCTCTGTTTTCCAAATTCTTTTAATTTTGGACCATTCCCTGTAGCCATTTCTTTGTTTCATAAGTTAATCCCTACTATCTCCCCATTTTAAGGCTGGGTATTAAAATGTTGCAGGTATTGTAGAAAAGGGTTTCTTTCAGAAATCTACGGTGTCCGTAAAAACTTATAGAATATACGGGTGCCGTGGTGTAGTTGGTTATCACGTCAGTCTAACACACTGAAGGTCTCCAGTTCAAGTCTGGGCGGCGCCAATGTTTAATATTTTGCAAAGACGGTTTCTTTCAAAGAATTCTCTTAACATTTTACACACTGAAGGTCTCCAGTTCAAGTCTGGGCGGCGCCAATGGTTAATATTTTACACACTGAAGGTCTCCAGTTCAAGTCTGGGCGGCGCCAATGGTTAATATTTTGCAAAGACGGTTTCTTTCACAGAATTCTCTTAATATTTTACACACTGAAGGTCTCCAGTTCAAGTCTGGGCGGCGCCAATGGTTAATATTTTGCAAAGACGGTTTCTTTCAAAGAATTCTGCAAGTCTGGGCGGCGCCGATGGTTAATACTTTGGTTTCTTTTCTTTCAAAGAATTCTGCAAGTCTGGGCGGCGCCGATGATTAATACTTTGGTTTCTTTTCTTTCAAAGAATTCTGCAAGTCTGGGCGGCGCCGATGATTAATACTTTGGTTTCTTGGTGACCGTTAAAGTTTTGGTTTCTTTCAAAGAATTCTGCAACGCCGATGATTAATACTTTGGTTTCTTGGTGACCGTTAAAGTTTTGGTTTCTTTCAAAGAATTCTGCAACGACAGACGGTGTCTTCTATATTTTACAGAATCCGTTTGGTCAAGTCTGGGTGGCCATAATGTCTAAGGTGTAAGTTAAAGTTAGATTTTCACCTATTATTTGGGCGAATTTGGTGAATTTTCAGTTGTTGGAATTGCATATTTCGAATGCCCTATCAAAAATTCAACAATGAAAATTGCAATTTCAGCAACAAATGGTGTTGCTCGAGACAGTTTCTTACACAGATGGTTTCTTTCAAAGAATTCTGCAACGGGGACAAACAAACTTGTCTTTCTATCTAATTTACTGAAGGACATAATCAGTTTTGTGATCTATGTCCTAATCTTTTGTCATATCTTGACTTTTTTTTGAAATTTTAATTTTTTTTCTTAATTTCACTATTATAATTTTTATTCTCTAAATTTTAACTATACAATTTTTTCGAAAATATAACCAAAACAAAATATAAAAAATTATTCATAATAATAAAATATTAGCCGATAATGTAGAGTACGGGTAATATATGAGTTTTAGGAGTAAGGGTTTGAAGGTTTCAAGGCGATTAGGGTTTAACCCTGGTCGCAAGGGCTTGGGCATCGAGCTCTGGTTCTGATGGAGGAAGTTTGTGGCACATTAGTTGATTACTCTGACGATTCTGGTCAGGAGCCTAGCATTTTCTCTTTGGATCACATAATTATTTCGTGGCAAGGTTCCGACGAGGGGGGGGGGATGGTTCTTCATCGAGGTGGAGCAGTGGGTGTGCAGGTGATAGTTGGGGCTTTATTGTGACTAACAGGAAGCCGTTGGGCTTGTCAGTTCCTAGTCCTTTGCTCAGATTTAACTCTTTATCAAATTAGCTCGTGCATGCGGGGGAGGTACCTCTACTGAGGTCACAAATTTTCCGTCGTTGATGGAAACCCCAGAGCGTTATCATTTGAGGTCTTGGATCGGTGGGTCAGTGGAGGGCTCTATCCTGGCGAGGAAGGTTGTGGGAGGTACGACATACACATTAGTGATGGGGTCAAATGGATCGCTTCATTCGAAGAGGTGGGTTGGACGGTCAGAGGAAGTGGTGAACGAAGTGGCAAGTATGGGACCTTGGTATCGACAACCAAGTAATAGTACTTCACATTCCCCCTCTTCGTCGTTGCATGATAGCCAAAGTGGTGTGAGGGTTGGTAGACGTGAGGACTAGCCCTTCGTGGATTATCCTAAAGGTGGTGGTTTTAAAGGGAGTAGATTGCAGAGGTCGGAGTTAGAAGGTTTTTTGGAGGGTTGGTCGGTCACTCAACTAAACTGAGAATTGAGGCAGGGGGTCGGAGAAGGAAGAAAGTCCTAATCTCTAAAGGAGATGGTAAGGAGTTGGTTGTGGGTAGGGATATCTAGGTGATGGAGATCCCTAAATTTTCAACCAGAGTTCTGATTGGGAGCATTTGCGAGTGGCGATTCACAAAGGAAGCAGTTAAGAAATGGGTTGAAGAATCCTAGAGCTCAATTGTAAACGATTTACCATAAGTTTTTGGACTTCTTCATGGTTGGATTTGTTTCAAATTAAAAAGTTCTAAAGATGTGGAGGAAATACTTATTCGAAATTGGTTGTGGGGTCCCTCGGGACTATGCTTAAGGCACTGTGTTTTATTGCAAAGTCTCCCAATAGGCATATTAGAAAAATTAGGGAATTCTCTAAAGAATTTATACCAAAGGAAGAAAATTTATGGGGTAGGGAAATTTACCTACACCAAAGTAGATTCTCAATGAGTGGGTTGAGCTCACTAGATAAACTAGTACTTGTATTTTCTTAGGGTAAAATTTCATAATTACACTTATGGATACATGGTTTTTTATTCTCATTTTGTGAAATTGACTAAATGCTAGTGGGATTGCATTTATATATACATGGTTTTTTCTCTCGTGATTAGTATGTTGTAATATAAACTTATTTCAATAATCAATCTCATTAATGGTTAAATATTATTAAAATGGCAATTACAAAAAATATTAATTAAATAATCAATAATAAATAATTAATTAATTAATAAATATTTATACCATAATTAATAATTAAATATTCAATCATATTAATAATTAAATAAATGATAATACAATTAAATCAATAATAATAATTAGAGAAATAAAACTAATCAACAACAACTAAATTAATAAAAATAATTAAACCCTTAGTAATAATTATGACCCAATTTTGATGTTAAAATGATGTCATTTTGATGTGAACATAGCACACATTTGATAGAATTTGGTTTAATATGACACACTTGCGATGCAATTTTTATGCAAATGTGATGTTACTTTGATGTATTACAATACAAAACTTGGTAGTGATCATGCAAATATGCCTCTAGCATGGCATACAAATAAGTAGTTATAATGCTAACAAGACACAAATATGATGCAAAGTAGATGCTAGTACAACACAAATATGATGCCCATTCTACAATATTGAAGCCCAAATCAATGCATGAATGCAACATACACATTATTGATACAAATTTGATGCAAGAATAACTTTATAAGGATTTTTTCCCATAATGTTCTATTGAATTTGATCTAAACAAGAAGTTGGCAAACTCTTTGTCTCATATTTCATCATTGAGATGATGCCTTATGATGTGTATATCAAAATATACGAAGCAATAAAGGGATAAAGTGACACAAAAATTATTCAAAAATGGATGATCCCTCATGTATCATGGTTTGCATCATTCAAATTAAAAGAAAAAGAGAGAGAGAGATAAACAAAACAATGCACTAGATGGCAATGCTCGGGATGACACTAAAGGATGGTTCATCTAATTTGCCTATAAGTTTAGATAAGAAGAACCTAACAAATTGTAACTTTATAAGAGATGGGAAGCATATTGAATCAAGCACAACATAACATGAAAACCACAAAGGATAAACATAAAATCTATGTGGACAAGACACTAAAAGGAAAACACCTTCTAAGGTGGTTTTTAATGTTACAAGATTCAACAAAATTATCAAGGAAACCTCCATTATTGGAAGATGATATTTTATAGTAGTTTTTAATGGATTTTCAATACAACCAAAAAGTCTAGGTGGTCGAAGGTTATAGCGAATGTTTTTTTAACTAATGCGCTTCAATTGTTTAGTATCACTAGCAAGTTACTTATATTTATAATGCACCAAATGTGCTACCAAGTGATACACACTTGTGCATCAAAATACCAACATTAAGCATTGATGTGTATAATATATTTAGTTACCTCAGAGTGTATTCAAAAAGTTAAAAAAAACAGGTAATTTATATCATAAATGTGTGTTAGTACGCCACATTTAAGATATGCATTGATGCTTTATAATATATTATGCACTGGTACTCATTTAAAAATATGTATATCTTTTGAGCTATGAATCTCCACTTGGAGCTTTTTCTAGCATTTTGTCTTTGATCACCCTCTTTTGTCCATGGATCTAGATCCTAGAGAAGGGATCCATCTCCCTCTAGATGTTGAGGCCAACACCTTGCAACATTTAATCTTGGTTATTGTTAAATATGATGCTCAATCTCATCTCCTATGATTCATCAAGAAATTGGACAACATTCTGGAGGTTCCTGTGTTGGTATCATCCTCATGGAATATGTCATTATTCATGGTATAAAGAGGGCTGATTGGACAATTTAGAGGGATAAGGTGGTATCCTCGTTTAATGTCCACCTAGGTTCAAAAAAGTTGGCAAGTCCTTATCAAAGGCAAGCTCACCCATTACTTGTATCAGTGAGGGTTCTATGTTTTTCTATTGATTCTTAAGAAGACCAAGATATCATGTTTTGAAATAAACTTTACCTCTTTGTTTCCCAAGGGATGTATATGAATTGATGGATGCCAAATTTTGATCTAGATTTGGATATACCCTCAGCAATTCTAGTCTAGGTACAATTGTGACACCTTCCTATTCATTGTTGGAATGAAGATTCTTTGACAAGCATTGGGAATATGATGTGAAAATACAAAGACAAGTCTAAGCCAAGAGAATTCATGTTTGCATGTGCACAAAACTATATGGAAGTGGATAAAGACAAGGGGATGTTGGAAAACACCCTCCTCATCTTGGACAACTAGAAGCATGATTATAAAGTGGACAATGAACAATTGTCATTCAAGTGTAAAACTTGTCATGAATACAATTATTTCACGATTAACTACAAAAGAATAAATCCAAGAGCAAGTTGAGGCTAATAAATCCAATAAGTGGTAGTATGTGAAGAAAAAGACGAGCTCCAAGTTTAACAACCCTCTCTTGGTTCCCTCTTCTTCCCAACTAACTTCATCTAGCCCAGTCCATGTCAATTATTTTCAAATCGCATTTGCAGCTATAATCAATCAAGTCTCAAGCAACACCTCCTCTTCAGAAATCTCCCATTTCACCTAGATCCATCTCTAAGGTAATCAAATCCAACCCTTCTGTAAATAATTTTGATGTCATTTATGAAGACGACTTTCTTTCACTGAAGTGATAGAAAACACTATTAAAGCACCCTTCTTGGTCTTTCCTCATAAATATCCTATTTTATTAAATCCCCTATCCACCACTCTTGAAAATGAATTAGATCGCAAGAGGAGATAGATCCAATGTCGAATAAACCCTCTATATCATGTGGAATTCTCTTCATAGCAAGGGAATAAAGACAATCTAAAGAAGGGATGCTTCCTTGAAATTAGGTTCTTTTCCTTCATTTAGGGTTCTATTTTGCATGCTTGACTTCTTGGAATTATTCTACGAACTTAACTCCATCAATCAAGGACATGTAGTTCCCTCCTTTAATATTCTAATCATATTCCTTTCATGCATTGAGTTATGCATGGATCAGATCCCTAATTTGAGGAAACTAAGCCTCCACTTGTCATCTAGGTTAGTTATGAGACTATTAACTCATCTTTGAGAGATTGCATGGCTAACTAAGGGAATATCTACTTTGAGTTAAGCCCAACTAGGTCCTCATGCATCACAACACAATCTGAATTGCCTCCTTGAGTAATTCGAATTACTATATGTAACGTCATTATTCATTCATTGTATTATGGAATAAAGTTTTTAGTGTTTTGCTCGAAGATTTTTCTCTTCATTCTCTCTATTCTATTTTCCTTTGTAAAATTGCTCAGACTATTGTTTTTCTTAGTTTTCTATATCTAGTTGTGATCCCTTGCAAGTTATCACAAGATTTTACATGGTATCGGAGCCATAGGAGCGATGGCCTTAGAGCGTGCTAGAATCTAGGAGGAGCATAATCTAGTTTGTAGGAAGAAGACACATAAGAGAGACCATGACAAATTAGATGGATCAACCTCAACATGTGATTCTTACTCCATTCAATTACTTTGAGTGGAATTCCAAGACCAATATTATCTTGAATAGTATGTTGGAGTATTAAAAACCCATCCATATCCATTTCATACTTAGGATTAGATTAATTAGTCATTTTTTGATTAATTCCTAGGTGTTGACTAGGTAGTTGGCCATTATTTGTCTTTTGTATGGACCACAAGCCATACTGAGTCACTAGGGCGCACTTATGGAGATCCTGGATAAGATTTCCTAATATTCCATGAGATTTTATTCCATTCCTGGATTAGAAGGGTGCATTACTGCCTTTTACTGTTTTTTATTGTTTTTGGTGAAAAGGTAAAAGCTAGTTGACTTGGCTTTAGCATTTTTTTGGCCAACTCGCCCTCCATGATGTTTCCTCTTTCTAAAATTTGTACTTAGCATGATTTTCCACCCTACATCACCATCATACTCAAAATTTACCAATTTGTGAGCCTTAAAGGTGATTTGGAAAGCACTTTTTACACATAGGGGGTTTTTCATCTTTTTAGTAAGCATGCTTTTGTGAGGATTTTGAATGCCTTCTTTGGATTTTAAATATACGATGTAATTATATATTTCGACAGCCATTACATAGCCCAAGTTTGGCTGATGTAGACTTATTCAATAGAGTTTTAATGTTTGCATCATATTCATGACTGTTTTATGTGTTATATGACTAGTTTTTGCAAGGCAATTTGTGAGAGTTTGTAATTGCTTGAGTGGATCTTGGTGTGAAAAATATTTTCACATGGTATCAGAGCTATCAAGCTATTCTATTCTCCTTCCTTTTTCCTTCATGATTGAACCAGTCTGAGAGAGGGCATAATTTAGTCACCCAGAGGGCGCAACACAACATCTCAAGGGAGCAACCAAACATCTTAGAAGCATATTTTAGAGCTGCCATGGATCAGTCACAACAAATCATGCTCACTCCATTCAATTATTTTGACTGGAAGGCGTAGATGGAGATCTTGTTGAGGAGTAAAGGCCTCTACAGGGGGACTATGGAAATTGAAACTGAGCCTATTGCTCTCATTTAGAAGGCAAGGTGGCATAACAAAAGAGACGATGCTTATGGTCTCTTGTGTCTCAACACATCCAAGAATCTTCTCTTCCATATAGATGGTCTTACCACTCCTAATGAGTTTTGGGTCAAGCTCCAAACTTTATTTTCAAGACTGGTGAATTAAGGGGCCACCAACTGGAGAATGAACTAGTTTCACTGAGTCCAAGCAATTTTGTGACCCTACAATACTTTTTCCTCAAATTTTAAAGCTCTTGTTCTTCAATTGAAGTAGTGTGGAATTGACAAGAAATATGAGCAATTGATCTTGGCCATCCTCTCAAAGCTTGGCCTTGATTACTTAGTCTTTGTTTCGACCTTCCATGTTACAAAACTCACTGTTCGAAATTGGAAGATGCCTTCACTAGAAGAATTCATGGAATCACTCACTCGGGAGCAAGACAAGTTGTTCTTGATGGGCACAATAAAAAAATCCATCAAAGTACCATGCATTGGCTACTGGAGATTCAAAGAATTCAAAAATCAAGAAGAAGTCCAATCCCAAAAACCACCTCATCAGAAGAAAGACAAGCAAAAAACTCAAGAAGACTTCCGCAATTCCAAGAATAATTCTCAAAAGAAGAAAGAGAATTCTAAGTGCACCTACTGCAATAGGGGATTTTATCTTGGGAGCTCATGCATGAATAATAAAATTGACCAAGTGTCTCAACTCCTTGAGAAAGCCAACGTCCCTCTTCTAGAGAGCGCAAGAAATAAGGAAGGAGGATCCAATTCTGAAGGCAAGGAGAGAGTGCATGGTTTGATGGCAGGAACATCCAATTCTACCTCTTTCATCATTGATTTTGGAGCTTCAAGGAATATGGTGTCTACAAGAGAGTCATTCTCCTCTCTTGATTCTTCTGGTGGTCCAACAATTGTGTTGGGTGATGATTATGAAACTACTTGCAAAGGTAAAGGCAGTATTGATCTTGACTATGGTTCTTTCAATAACGTGTTGTATGTCCCAGGTCTTGCTGCAAACCTCTTGTTAGTCTACCAGATGACTCACACTGGGTCTCCCAAAAAGGTTGTATTCACACCTAATGATGTTGAAATATTAGAGATTTCCACAAGTCGAATTGTTTCCTTAGGTACTAATGCCCATAGCTCAAAAGTCTATAGGTTTTTACACTTTGTTCCTTTCTCATCACCTTTTTCTCTCCTTACTCATGCCAATGATTCAAGCAAATTATGGCATGAGAGATTTGGTCATCTTAATTACAAATACCTTTCTCAACTTCATGAGAAGAATATGGTCATAGGGATTCCCAACATCAAATCTTCTAAAGGAGTTTGTCAAAGTTGTATCCTAGGAAAACACCCTGAGCATAAGTTTGAGAGAGCCAGATCAAACCTCTGCACCACTTGAGCCCATTCATAGTGACATATCAAGTCCATTTCCCCATGTGTCTTTGAACAATGAAAAATACATCCTAACCTTCATAGATGACTTTTCCATATACTGTTGGGTCTTTTTCCTCCAATTAAAGTCTGAAGTTTTCAGTTGTTTCAATCTTTTCAAAGCCTCAGTTGAGAACCATTCTGGAAGATATATCAAGGTCCTCAGATCTGATAATGGTGGGGAGTACATCAAATCTGATTTTCAACAATTATGTGCTTCTGTTGGCATTCATATGCAACACGTTATTCCCTACACACCTCGGTAGAATGGTGTTACTAAGAGGAAGAACAGATCTCTCAAAGAGATGGATACATGCATGCTTGAGTCTAAGTCTCTGTATCCAAGACTTTGGGTTGAAGCTATCAACTGTGCATACTACATACCGAACATAGTGTCTCAGAAAGCATTGAATGGAATCACTCATTTTGAAGCTTGGACTGGGCACAAACCTGATGTCTCTCATTTCAGGATTTTTGGCTCCAAGGCTTGGGCTAGAATTCCACTTGAGAAGAGGAGGACCATGCAGCCCCAAATCCAACCATGTCTCTCTGTTGAATATTCAGAAGACTCCAAGGGTTATAATTTGTTGAACATGACCACTCAAAAACTATTCATTGAGAGGAGTATTCATTTCAAAGAAGAGCCCTTGCAATCAGTCGAAGTTGGAGAATCTTCTGCACCACCACTTGTGAGAGTAAGTGAAGTTTCTCATGATAGTTACGATTATAATATGTCTGATGATGAACACCATATTATTGCAGATCCAAATTCACTTGCAAGGCCTCTATGGGCTGCTAAGACTCTTGAAGCAACTGTGAACTTGTGGGGAATCCTCAGGATCCTAGGAGGACTAGATCACAATTTGAGAATGCTCTTTCAGTGAATGATCCTTACCTACCTGCGAAGTGTTTTTTGATGGTTGATTCATGCCCTTATTCATATGAAGAAGCCTTAGATGACCCAAGATGGAAAACATACATGGATGAGGAGTTTCATTCACTGCAAAAGAATGAAACTTGGGAGCTAGTCAAGCTTCCTTCAGGCATAAAATTGGTAAGGTGTAAGTGGATCTTGAAGACCAAATTTGTTGTTGATGGTGCATATGTGAAATATAAGGCAAGGCTTCTGGAAAAGGGCTTCTCCCAAGTTCATGGCCTTGACTATAATGAGACATTTGCACCAGTTTCAAAGATGCATTCGATAAGGCTAATCCTGGAAATTTCTGCATCCAAGCACTGGGAAGTGCATCACATGGATGTCAAGAGTGTTTTCCTCCATGGATATGTTGAGTAGGAGATCTATATGCAACAGCTAGAGGGCTATATTTCAGATCCTAACCTTGTTTGCAGGTTGAAGAAGTCCTTGTATATACTTAAGCAAGCACCTAGAGCTTGGTATGCCAAGATGGACAACTTCATCTTGTCACAATATTTTAGTAGATGAAAGTATGATCCAAATGTGTACATGAAGTTGATTGATGATTCCATTTTGATTATTGTATTATATGTTGATGAACTACTAATCACAGGTATCTCCATTGATCAAATAGATTCATTGAAGATCTCCTTGCATGAAGCTTTTTCCATGACTGATTTGGGAATACTTAAACAATTTTTTGGGCTTGAGATCTCACAATCCAAGTCTACAATTAAAGTATCCCAGTCAAAGTATGCTTTATACCTTCTAAAGAAGTTCAATATGGATGAATGCAAGCCTACAAAGACTCCTTTCCTTTCAGGAGTAAGACTTGAAGAAGCAGATTCTACACCGTTGGTGAACAACACCTTGTATAGGCAGCTAGTTGGTAGCTTGTTGTACTTGACTCATACTCAACCTTCTATTGCTTATGCTGTAAGAGGTCATCACTAGAAAATGAGCTCAACAATTTGATCCCGATAACTATCCAATATTTATCCAAAGATTTTGAACAATGTGCTTCCATCTTAATGGGAGATGTTGCACCAGTTCAAATTAATTGTTCATTTAAGGGATACGATGCACTAGTGTAATCCACCATTCAGTTGAGGGAGAACTTGTTACATATCATGTTCTTATTGATGTCTCTTCAATTAACTCAAGTAACATTTCATATTTGCATGTAGAAGCTGCCAACATTGGTGAATAGATTGTTGCAGATCCAACATTGAAAGAACTTTGGGAACAACATACTCTTCATGCAACATGTGACCTAGTTTGCTATCCAACAAATACAATGTGGACCCACTCACATTCTCATAGTGCTCCTCATGAACTCATTGCCTCAAATCCCTTGATGCACATCCACAACTACATGGTCAGTATAGGAGATCCACAGTGTTTTCTGAAAGAAGCAGGAAATTCATAGTTGAATACTGCCATGAAGGAGGAGTATCGGTCTTTGATGAAGAACCAACCTTCACAACCATATTCCCTACCCCCTAGTAGGATACTTGCATGGAGCAAGTGGAAGTATTGATCAAAGTTGGAAACAAATGGACAAGAGAATGATCATGGTTGAATATGACTACCAAAGTCCACTCAACACTATTCTCTTCTTCGTTTTTTTTGGGGGGGGGGAGAGGGGGGATTTCCCACTAGGTTTTCCATTTTTTCCCACTTTCAGTGGATATTTTTTTATGTACTTGGGTACCTAACATGGCTGCAAATTATATAGATCCATTTTTTATGGATTATTTTCACCAAATTAAGCTTATGGGGATGTTAGAGCATATTTACCCTCTCCTTGGCAATTAATCTCTCACCTATATACTTTAGAGGTTGGTCTCATGATCCTAAATTCTAATGGTCCAATTTTGGCTCAAATTGACCAAGTGAACCACTAGAGTGCTTCATCATGCGAAGTGTTTTTATAAATTCATTTTTTATGAGAAACATTATCACAAAGAATTAACAAATGCTTTACATGGCTAGTTTAAAAGAATGATGCAGAATATGTGTTTAAAATAATGAGCTTCGAACTCTCGCGGGAAAACCCACGAAAATGCACAGAAACATAAACACAATTAGCATAAAATATCGCCGCAAGCATCGGCTGAGAGATAAGAAATCTCGCGAGAGACCCATATACTTACCAAACATATGCTTTAACCACTCATCCAAAGCAACGTTATTGAAATGCATGCCTGAAAATACTTTAACGACGTAGTATAATTTATACGAAAAAGGTTAACTGAATTATTCTATTCTATATTCTAGAAAGAGTGATCGATGAGTAACGTGTGGTGAGAACTAACACCAATTGAATCGTGGAATAATACCAAATGACATTAATACATAATATGGATGTTTCATAGGTCTCTTAAGATTCCAGTGTCTAAGTTCTGTGATCATTATGATATTTTGCAGTCTTTTTATACAATTGATGCAGAGATTATGAAGTTTAAGGTGAGCTCCCCTTTCTATTTTGTTTTCTTCATAGTTTGAGGTTCTTTTTCCCTGTGTATTTGAGTTTCTACATAGGTAATGTTCAATGAATACTTTTGTGGCTAAGAAGTATGTATTGTGATATTTTGGAGTCTTTTTATACAATTGATGCAGAGATTATGAAGTTTAAGGTGATCTCTCCTTATCTATTTTTTTTCTTCATTGTTTGAGGTTCTCTTCCCCCTATGTGCTTGCGTTTCTATATAGGTAATGTTCAATGAATTCCTTGGCTATATTGATAATTTGAAAAGCAAATTACAACAATTTGAAATACAAGTAGATAAGTAAAAAACCTTGATTTCATGTAAATTTGGCCAATACGATCTACTAAGTTTAATTGAAAGCAATTTTGATTCAAATTTCAATCACAAGCTAAAACAATAAAATATGTTGCACTGTTTAACATTGCTAAATAACCAATTGTATTACTTGGGATTTATTTCTCATTATAATGATAGAATCTTACCCACCAATGAGAATATTACCATATCACCCACTCCTTGGGTGAGCAAAATACAAAACCGGTTCACCTAGAGATAATATTAAGAACGATTCATTTGCACTAACATCATTGAAATGTATAATGTCAATAAAATTCAAGACTCATTAACGATCTCTTAGATTCTTTAGAAGAATCATGCTATCTCCTTTATTCATGGAAAACATCATTTCAACGAGTTTTTGACAATCCAAATCATTCAACTTGCTCACATCAACACACTTTCCTCCATCTAACTCTAAATAATGTTGAGGCCTCAACAACCCCCCAAGTTGACCGACTTGGGGCCCCACTATTCAATGTTTTAAATCAAATCTTTCGATTTGCTTCATCCATTGACTGTTTTATTTGGGTTTTAATTCTTGATTGTTTGAATGAGTGATTTATGCTTGACTACATGTTATTTTGTTCCACTTCATATTGCAGTCATGATTGAGTATGGAAGTAGAATTGTTGAATTGTTTGCATCACAAAGTGGTTCTAATTGTATGCAGCACATTTACATGTGTTTTTGCACCTCTTGGTTTTTTATGACTAACCATGACCTATAAAAGTGTTATATAAGTTCACCTGGATTGATTTTAGCATCTACAAGGCATGGGTTGACTCAAAAATATTTTTAGAAATAATTGACACTTCTACCAAGTGCTTAGTAGTAGGTGCTCCAGATGTCAATCGATCATTTTGGATTACAAACCCAACACAATTGAAAGAAATTTGAATACTAGGTCTAGAGGTACAAGAATGCACATCGATGATCTCCCGTCAAACTAGGTCATCAACACAATTGAAAGAAATTTGAATAGTAGGTCTAGAGGTACAAGAATGCACATCGATGATCTCCCGTCAAACTAGGTCATTAGGGCCTCATCACTCATGAAAGCTATTGACACTATCTTGAGTAAGGTTTCATATTCATTCATTGGAAATCTCTACCTATCCTGCCTGCACTGTAAAATACAACATCTCAATAAGAATTCATATGGACACACTACATGTCTTCTAAGCTAAATATAAGACAAGGTTTCATTAAAATACCTTCAATAATGCATCACACCAAGCCATCTTTCAGAAAGAGTGGATAAGTAGACACTACAACAAGTAAAGTTTCATTTGTACTTAGTCTTTTCTTTATAAAAAAATTGCATTACAAAAGTTTTTTTTAGTGCGAAATGTTGCATCCATAATTGGTTTTTTGTTGTGACAAAAAAGATAAATCTTGGTTGACTTGTAACACCAAAGGGAAATCTTTGCTGACGTGCAACAAAAAAAAAATGTTTGTTGACTTGTGACATAAAAGAGAAATCTTTGTTGACTTGCGACACAAAAGGGAAATCTTTTCCAACTTGCAACAAAAAAGAGGAATGTTTTCCGACTTGTGACACAAAAGATAAATGTTTATTTATGTGTGACAAAAAGAGAAAGGTAGGCCGACACGCGACACATAAATATGAAGTGCAGTTGAAAATTCATTTCTTGGCCGAAATTTCACACTCAAAAGTCATTTCTTAGTTGAAATATCACACTCAAAATGTCATTTCTTGGCTGAAACTATGAAATGTGACTTCTGCAATTTAGAATTAATATTGCAAAAACATAGGCTATAATCGCAAATGACGTGTGCAATTAATCTCCTTGTTTTATAGAGATTCAATGATGATCTTTATGGAGTTAGTTGAGTTGTGGGTTAAATTCAAATTTAATTTTCAATCTTTATTTATATTGGGAGTCTTCAAAATGACATGTTTTAGTAGCTTAAATCAATAATTTTATGTTAATATAATTTAATTAATTTGGTGGTGTCATTATGTATATTTTTATGTAAATTAAAAAATTGTTTATATATATATATATATAAAAGAATTAAAAATATTGGATAATAAAATATTGGTTGTTTAAATAAAAATTATATTCATTACTTAAATAGAAATTATAATAGAGTTAATTAGTCGTTCATATCATAATCAAAGGGAGACCACTGCGTAAATGAAAATTGTAGTGTATAGTGTGAATTAGCTAGCTTTACATACCATATTAAATGGAAGGAGCCGTGGTTTTATTATAACATGTGGGTTGCATTTCTTTATTATTGCAATTTGTAGAGTATAGAGGTTTCTTGAATTGAATGTGACATTTCCCCTCAGCCTTGCATGTTATAATATTTTCATGATTTGTGGTTTCCATGGATGTTTATGTGTTCCCATGTTGTATTTTCCACTATAATTTATTATTCATTCATTGTAGCCATTCCCTGTGGATTTGAGGTCTTCTTGATAGTTTATCTTATCGGCCTGAAGAGTATTTGGCCATTTGTGTTCTTTGATAATAAAAAATGGATGCATATGTGCGTAAAATGCCTTATTGGGCTAAGATTTGCAAGGGTAGGACACTGTTGGGTAACATGGCATGATCTTGGCCACTACGAAGGATCTGGATCAATCATGGCCATCGTATTGGTTGTTTAAAACAAACTCATTTAATTATCTTCATGGCCTATTTTTGTTTCGATATTAGCTTTCCCACTCAAAGAAAGAATAGCAGGTGCATCTCTTTGTTTTCAACATTGTATATTCTTTGTGGAAATTGACTAGAAATGCTAGTGATCCTTCCACTTCCATGATTTCCATTTCTTGCAATAGTTTAATGATTGCGATCCTTCCACTTTGATGATTTCCATTTCCTGCAATAGTTTAATGATCACAATCCACTGTAATGTACTAAACAGTTATAATCACTAAATGAGCATTAAGGATTCTTGTTCGATTTGTTATATTCAAAGTTTAAATTTATATATAGAAATTAATTAAACAAAATCCATCCAACACTGAATGTATAATATTATGTCTATAATTAAGAGAACATGGAAAGGATTGGATAATAATTCATGACTGGATGTGCTATGTTTTGTGCTATCACCTTTTTAAATATTAACTCATTAGTAAAAATAAATATAGGGTGGTTTTGAAAAGAAAACCATCATGAAAAATTTACTTTATGGGCTGGGGTGCTCATCAAATTTAACCCATACCCACCTCATTCACAGCTTACCCATTTTGTTTCCTCCTTAAAGGCATACATTGTTGTTGTTATATCAATCCATGTGGTGCTAATATGCATGTACATGATTGTCCATGTGGTACCATTAAGCATGTACATGATTGTACATGTTTGATTGTATGTCATTGTGGTCATGATTGTACATGTTTAGATGTATGTCATCGTGGTAGTATAGTAATTTTTCATTGTCTGAGCATAAATGTTTTAAGTTTAGGTTTATGGAATTGAACTATGTGGAAATTTATGAAACTCAATGTTTTGGGTGGACACTCCACCCATCATTAGGGGAAACTTTGAAAAGCTTGTTCAAAATCTTTTTTTGATTGAAGAACTGGATTTAGCGTCCTTGTAATTATATTTTTTTATTGTTCAAAATTGATTTTTGATTGGAAAAATGGGTTTAGCATCCTCGCAATTGCAATTTTTTTTATTGGAGAAATGGATTTAGCGTCTTGCAATACCTTTGTTGCACCCCAATTATGTAATTTTTAAGATTACAACAACTCTTGTTGGATTTCAATCAAAATTGGTGGGGCTAGAAAAGTGATCCAAACCATCGATTGTTTAGACCACCTCATTTCCAAATGGATACCTAGTTTCAATGTTGCTTGGCTATAACTAAGCGTGATCAAACTCAAACATGTAGACATGCCGAGGAAGTATCCAAATGGATACCCAATTTCAACACCGCTTGATTGTGACGGAGAGTGCTCAAACCCTTACATCTACAAATGGGTAGACATGACAAGGAAACATTGTGGGGAGCACTGATGGTGTCAATGCAATTGAGAGTGATAATCTCGCTGATTTGCATCATATATATGCAAATCTTATGTCTACAAATTATATCTGCAAATCTGATGTCATACACGTAGAGAATAATAAAAACCAAATACATAATTGAGGCATACCTGGTGTGAGTTACTTTATAAACTCAGTCATTGTCTCTCTTTTAATTCCATTAATGAAAATTGTGCTTGTTTGAAATATTACTAACAATAAACTATTTGTGTGGACCACTCTTGACATGCTATTTTTTTCCTACACTATGTAAAGCAATTCTATGTTACTTACCTGTTGAGAAGCCTCTACTTTTGAAATCGGCTACCTCCCCTGAAATCCATTGCATTTGCAACATCACATTTGGCCAATAAATAACTAAATGTCTAGCCACCAATTAATGTTTTTAATTTTTTTTATTTTCCGAACAGCCTGCAATGCAATGTGAGTTTCCTCTTAGATTGTAGTCGGAGCGTGCAAGTCCTTGTGCTACTTACTCTCCTAGCAATGCAATGGGCGTTTACTCTTAGATTTTAGCTGGAGCATGCAAGTCCTTGTGCATTGTAGTCTCAATTGCATGTTCATTCAAAAGATGTGACTTTGCTTTCTCTTCTAGCTTTCACTTTTGGATGCATGATGCCTCCAGCCACTCATTCATGGTGAACTACCGAAAATATTGTCAGTGGAGCAACCTCGACGAGTTTTCCTATGTGGATGTACTAACTAAAAAAATGCCTAATCAAAATATACAAGATCCTGAACCAAAATTGTTGATTTAAACACAACCTAAACTTCTGAAACCAAATTCACACCCTCTTGTGTGTGATTTGTGTGGGAGAAAAAAGATAGTGTTTCCTTACAATCCATCCCACTGCAAACAATGAAGATATGTTTCCAACCCATAGTTTTTGAACATTCAACATAATCTATGACAATTGCACTTAGAGAAATGTTAGAATATAAATATGTGTATAAAGAAATATTCTATGTTCAAATTTGAAGAAATAGATTAAGATTTATGTCTTTCTATTGATTAACTTTTATATTTATATAAACTATGATTTTAACATCAAATTATTATTATTTTATTATAATTATTTTTTATATTTATATAAACTATAATCTTAAAATCAAATTATTATTAATATTAATATTAAAAATACAAAATTATATAATCTTTTTAATATTGAAAAATACAACATATCTTCACTCCTCTTAAATCTCAACAATACATAACCATACACATTAAAATTGATTATTATATTTTGCCCTTTATGTAATGTATCATACCCATAAAAATTAGTAATATAAAGAAGAGATACTACAACTTACACACTTATTATGTTCCCGAAGGGGATCATATATGTTTCATGGAGCTCCTATTATTTTGGGTTAGTGTACCCTTAAAACCTATCAATTTTTCCTTTATAACTATAGTTGAATTATAGTGTAAAATATATTGTGTTAAATCCAATTTTTAAAAATAGTTTTTTTTTTCAATTCTTATTGGTTGCAGGAGGATGATGTATCCTCGTTTTTAACCTTCCCACGAAGGGTGTGGCATAATGATGTCATCCTCGTTTAAATGTTTCTTCATTCACATGAATCTGCATTATCTCCAACATATGTGAATCAAATTTGAGGATTAATCCAGATTTTATTTTTTCTAGTTTCTAATGGTTTTGCTAATGTTTTGGGGGAGCTTAAATAGAGGTGCTATGTTTTTTTCCTTTGGTTGGATTGCGGGAGCTTACTTATGCCCTCGGGAGTCCCTTCACGGACATGGGCTGCGTACTCCCATCAGCATAAAGGGTTATTATTCCCTACTGTACAGGGGATTACAGTAGTCCGATGAGTTTCACAAAATTTTATGCTATGCTTTTTCCTGATTTTGGAGTGTACATACCTAACATTCAGTCTGTTGCATGCACTGCTCACCCCGATGCCTTTCCAATTGAAACACATGGCTGCCTCGATCCAATTCTCCATTTGCAATCAACAAGCTACCCATCTCTGACATCTATTATTATGGACACCTACACTACAATACTCTTGCCACCTAGGCAGCAATGCACTTGTTCGTTGGCTCTTGCCACCTCCCCTGGCATGCAAATTAGTAAGAGGCCTATATAAAGAACACTCTCGCTTCACCCCAATTTAGTTATGTCGCGCTTGGCTATCAGTGTTTGTCTACAAATGGCCAGGTATTGTCATGTTTTTCCAGTTCATTTTTATTTTCGTTTTATTTGCTATAAGTTGTTGCCCTCTCAACGAAAATTTGGATAGGAAAAGCCGCAAAATATGATTCTTATGAAAATGATGTTGTGGATTTTGTTAGTGGTCGTGGAATATGCGGGTGCAGAGCCATATTTTCTCTCTGTGTAGTTTAATGTTTTGTTAGTTTTGAATCGGAGCTCAAACGAAAGCTTCTGTCGAGAGCAACATGTGATGCATTTAAGAATACCAATTCTGACGAGATACGGTCATGGTGTAAAAGGATTGTAATTATAGTTTGGAACCATTTAAGGCAACAATAGATGTAATGGGCCCGTATATGGATAATTTTGAATCGAAGGTAAAAAAAATAGGTTGTTCCATGTTGCTTTCTCCAGTTTGAATTATTATTTTCAGCTCCTCGTGTTTAGTAATTTGCTCATTCCAACCCACTGACAACTCAATCTTAGTGGCCAGTTGTTGTTGACCAGTCAACTCCTCATAAGGGACGTGACACTCAATACCTTCCGCATTCATAAAAGAACTCATATAGTGTTTCTGGGTGTTAGCATATCTTGAGGAGGTATTACCTTTAGCCGGGAATAATTACTTAATAAAGAAAGAGAGTGTCACATGTAGCTACCAATTAAATACCTTGCACATAAACATTTTTATCCCATCCCCCTCTAAATTTTCTCAAGTCTCATACCCTTCCTTTTTCCTGCAATAATCCTTCATAGCTATTATAATTTTCCCCTGGCTAGTTTAATGGTATGAGAATTCATTTTATGTCGTAGCTCCATGATTTATTTCATAATTTCTTCCTCATAAAAAATAATAAAAAAATGAAGATCCCCAACTTCTCTGTTGTCTCCACCATCAACTTATTTCTAAAATTGGAAACCTAATGGTTGCCATCACAACGTTGTTGCAATTGATCTTTAGGGAGTTTCTAATTTAGTTTTTCTCGAGATTGTTTATTGAAGGCACACTCAATCTGGTTGCATTATGGAGTCCATACGATCTCCTTAGTAACTCACTGAACCCATACGCTACCTAGCAAGACTTGGGGAACTGCACACTTCGATTTCTTTGTGCCTGGAGGCCGTACGTAGGTCGTACAAGTTGTATAGGCCATGCGAATGATGGATGTTATGGTTTTTCTCTTGGTTGGGTGTGTGAGAACTCTTGGATGCAAAATTGGACAGTAGCAACATTAGGCTGAAGCAAATAATATTGTGGATTGGACGTATCGTAGAGATTGGGCCCATCAAGTTTGCAGCTTGTGATTTCTAGACAAAACATTCCATATCCTCTTTGGCTAGGTGTTTGGCCCTACGTGCCTGGAAATCCAAGCAACTTAACCAAATTGTGAATATTTAATTGTTGTAGCAATAGAAAAGTCATTTTTAGAGTATACTTCAATGGTTGTTAACATCTCCTTATACAACTTTTCTTCAATTGAATTCATATATATGGTACCTTGCTATGGAAGCTACATTGCTTACATACATCTCAAACCGGATTGCTAGCCAACTCATACATGAATTAAATAATGGCCAACTCCCATGTCACTTAGAACCATTTCATAAAATACTTCAATAATTGCTTCATGTATTTTTGATCACACGGTGTTAAGTGAATTCTCTAGTATATGTTGTTGAATGAGAATGTATTGAATATGAATATTGATTGTTTTATAAATTTGAATGGATATTTAGGGTTAATCAGTTCAAGCACAGGAATCTAGTGAGAATGTATTGAATATGAATATTGATTGTATTATAAATTTGAATGGATGTTTAGGGTTAATCAATTCAAGCACATGAATCTAGTTTAGTAAACAAAATGTGCATTATTGATTCATAGCCATACAATGGTTTGGTTCTTTATTAAGCACTCACCTAGACTTGCACATGCCAATCGGAGTTCTTGGAACCAATTGTAAACTAGTGCTCTTATAGACCTTGCCCTTTGATGAATGGAGGCATAGCCATTTATTGAATGCGTGACTAGTGATTAAAACAAAGGACCTTAAACTTAGGTACTCATTATTATTGGTATTGTAGCTTGTTGTTGTGTACAAAATACACCAAGAACAATAATTTCTATACAAGAATAAGAATATAGGCTAGAAGTAACTTCCACATAGTTTTAGTATTGGTGAAGTGAGAGAGTTGTAAGTTCTTCATTTACCGATCATATGGCATTCAAAATTTACAAGAGAGAGTTGTTGTTGTTGAAGTGACAATGAGAAACCAACAGTAAAACTAAAAATACCTTAATCTACACGAGAAGAAATCCAAAAACTGAAAAATAGAAGTAAACAGATCATATGACATTGGATCCTATGAAAAGAAAGAGTAGGTCAAACAAGCATCCTAAGAAGTCATCCTTACTGCTCCAAAGTTAGATCCAAAGCTAGAGATGGTAATGTTGCGAAGTCACCCACGCTGGAAAGTGATAATCAAGATGGTAATGTTGCGAAGTCAAAGTAAAATTTTAATTTTTTTTTAGAAGTGTGATATTTGCAATTGATTAAACAGTTTTGAAAGCACCAATTTCAAAACCAATTTTTCATATATATTGTAATTCTATTTATATATAATAATATAATTAAATATAATTGAATAATGTTTTGCTTGTTCGCTTCATCTATGCATTTTCTTTTATGTAAAGGCATTTTGAAATGAATAATGATATAATTTATATTTGTTTTATTGCTAATTACTATTGTCAATTTAGTGGCCCCGTTGTCCAAGAAATTTGTGTTTTCTTAAATTGTATTTGATAGTTGTGATGAATATAAAATTATTGAGTTTAGAAATTCTTTACACATTTTAAAATATATAAAATAATATTAAATATATTGTTAATTAAATATTGTTAATAATTCATGATATTAAAAATATTGATAATTAAATGGTATTTCATGAAAAAAATTTATTGTATGGATTTATTAAGTTGTTGTAAAGTTTTTTGCAAAGTAGTTGTAATTGAAAATGAATATTTTTCAAATATAAATAATAGGAAATTGAAATATATGTCTTAGTTTTATATTATTGCTCATTTTTTTTATGTTATAGTATAGGGAACAAATAGTTACACAACATTGGCTTTTCAGATTTTGTGAATCTAAAAATATTCATCTCATAAAAATTGTAATTAATTGCATTACAATCTATTATTAGGTAAAAGAATATTTCAACTTCTTTCTTTTAGAAATTTTCTTTATGTGTGGTGTGCAATTCCTTACATTGCAATCCATTATTACACAAAAGAAATATAGCTTTTTTGTTTTTGAAAATAATATTATTCATGTCTAAATTTCCAAGCACAATATCTTAAAAGAACCAATTTTGAAAGTTCCACAACTCCATGCAAATAGCTCCTCCCTACAACTTTCTGCAAATAGAGCAGGTGGCAATGTGAAAGTTCCACAACTCCATGCAAATAGCTCCTCCCTACAACTTTATGCAAATAGAGCAGGTGGCAATGTCGGGGACATTGCCACCACGTGGCTCTTGTTAATATCAAATAACATTGTTGTCATATTAATGATAAGAATTTGCAATTCGATTACTTTAAGGTGCCATCACCTTTGGACCCGCCCACCAAAAACATAAATATATATAACTTTATAGGTTAGTATGCTCATTCAATAATCCTCAGTCTTGGTTAAAGTGTCTTATGTTGTTGTCCTCATTCTTTGACAACTTAGGAAATAAAGGATTTGTTGGTCAAATTTCATGTACTCGGTGTCCGTGTATAGGAAGAAGACTATGTATGATATCCCATTCACAAAGTTTTCATCGATTCGTTCAATAGGGATGCACCTCTTTTTGTCTCTAATCACATTCTCAAAGTGTTTAATTTTTTTTTACAAGTTTGACAAAGTATCAATGGGACTTATTAGTTGCAGCCATGGCCTCAGTATGAGCTTTCAACCCTTTCAAATTCTTAGAGGATTTTTTCCTTCCACACTTAGCTTCCTATTAACATTTTTTTGTTCGAATTCTTCCTTAGGCTCCATCTCCCAAGTCTTAGGTAAGCTTCCCAAAGGCTTAGATAAAAACCTAAACAACCCCAAACTAATCAGAACTCTCTTCAGAATGAAAAAATGCCAAGAAGGAGAACACAGAGCACAATAAACCACCTAGAGAAGAGGAAACCACAACCATTCTTATAAAGTCACCCATAGTTGGTCAAATTCTTATAATATATCCATTATATTCAAATGAAGTTCATGACATCTTGAATGAGACTAGTACCAATTACAAAAAGCATTCTCTCACAAATTATGCATTGGTGACGAAGTTTGGCTTCACATTTAGGAGGAAAGATCAATTGAAAAACCCTAATAGACATGATTGAAATTCCATTATTCACATTACCAATATTGCACATATCCTTATGTTGAATTATTTTTGGAGAACCGTGACTTTGTGATAAATAAGACCTTAATATTGATACCATGGTTAGTCACTCCTCCCTACCAAAACGATGGAAAAAACAAAATAACACACTTTATATTGCAGGTGAAACACATGTATTAGTGTAGCACTCGATATGGGATCCATCCACATTTCAAAGTATTTTTTAGAAGCATTAGAAAAGTGAACTATAAAAATACATTATATATATATATATATATATATAAGCGGAGTTATTGATTCAGCTATTCCCCCTGATCCAAGTTCCTTCATTGTCTAAGGTTTCTCTGGACCAAAGACTAAGATACTAATGAATGGGGCTCTGTCTAAGTTGGAGACTGGTCTAAATGAAATAAAGAATAAGTATAGAAAATTTCATTTGAACATTGTGCTACTAATGTGGAGGTCATGCGATTGAGACATTTAAAAGTCATTTTCTTTTACTGTTTGATGGAATTAGTTTAGTCTTGTGTTTGTTCGATCATACAGTAGCCACCTATTCTCTAAGTTATTTTTGTTTATTCAACCCATTGTATACTCATCCATTTTCTAAGTTTGTCTTTTGGGCCTTCGGCAAGACATATGCATGTCTTGGATGGATGCCACTTATATTTTTGTTTGTCGATTGAATGTTCGAATATGTTTAAAAAAACAAACCAAACACAAGAATGTAGTGGAGAACAACAAAATTATTAATTCCTTGGATAAATATTGGAGTAGGTAGAAAGAGGATTAGAGAGCCTATTAAGGGAAAAGATAAGGTACAAGACCAATGTGCCATTGAAGAAGGAAGACACATTCTCAATTTGAGATAATGGGAAGCAAAGACACATGTTTTCATGGTTTTCCATTAGGGGACGTGGCATAACAACATTGCAATCTCTAGTGAGAAGAATTGTGGATCATTCTCACCTCCCCACAACAATTCTGGTGTCTTCCATGCCTATCATCATGGACACTTTTGTCAATTTAGCCTCAAGCAACCTACCTAAATTTTTTGTGGATATTAATATTGTCCATGTGGCTTGTGTAGCCAAAGCTTCATTGGACAATTTAGGTGCTTTTGTCACCAAGGAAATGAAAGAAGAAGGTGGAGCAACACAAGTGGACCTAAACATAGTTTCCCACACCAAGTGTTGTTAAATTTCTTGTTTTATTTTATGTTTCTAGTCTGTATTGTCACTTTCTCTTTCTTTTAGGCTAATTTGTTAGACAATATACCTTCAAAACGACAACTAGATGTTCTTCGAAGAATGAATGTAAATATGGATGCAACATATACATGGGAAGAATTAGATACATGGCTTCTACGCTTGCTAACCTTTTCTAAATATAGTTGTACAATTCAACTACAACTCTTTTTGATATAAATATTTAACCATTTTTATGAAAAAAATCATTCATAACCACTGCAACCTTTGTAATTTGTTTGAGCACAAGATATATGTGTGTGTGTGTGTGTGAACATTCATGGTTGTTGTTTGTCCATGTGTAGATTCACTTTGGATTATCGATATCAATTATTATTTAAGATTGAGATTTGAGTTCCTCTCACATTATGGATATCTCTTCTAGTATGATGGATATTGCTTCTGGTTTGGATGGATAGGTTGTATTGGCATGTCTACTAGATTTCATCATTGGTGAAATGGATGGAAAGAAGTAGTTATTCAAACAAAATATTGTGTACATGTATAAACTTCGACACTAGTGCATCATTTCCTTACCTTCAACATAGTTTTTTTTTAACAGAAACGGATAAGTAGCTTTTGATTATATAAAAGAGACAGAGGTTACAAAAAAGATGGAGAAGGATTTCTCCCACAAGAGGACTGAGTCCATGACTCCTTGTTCAACCTTTGCTAATCTATAACTGTCATGGAACTTCCCTAGTCTATGGAGACTGTATATCCTTACAAACTTCCCAAGAAGTAGACAGAAATAGAACATTGATGTAATATATGAAATGCCTTACTTTCCGAAAGGGCTTCTAGAATGCATCTACTTCTTATCAAAATGGCACGACAAAATCCTGCAGTAGACTTCCCTATGACATGAAGCAGAATCCATATAACATAGCTTGACGAAACTAAAAAACTTCTACGAAGGAAAGCCATAACAAAACCAAAAACAAAAGAAAATACCCAAGGATTACAATTGATGATGCACCTCCATTTTCCTGTGGAGGTTGCAAAACACGAGATCCTTAGAACTGCCATTCTCCGAACCTCCACCAGATTTCAAACCCAAGAAGAAATGCCCAACATTAGCTCTTAGAATATCCACTTTCTTATCAACATCTTTAATATTACTGATAACAATGTCGATTTTAGAATCCACATTGACAACAAAAACATTATCCTCATTTTCGCCCGGATCGGAAACCCTTTTTTGTCCATGACTGCTACAGTTTCTCACCTCCGAATGCGTGGCTTGAGTGAGAGATAAGAGGCGAGTGATAGCCCTCTTCATCTCTAAGTTCTCGCTGTGGAGTATTCTAGCTTGGTCCTCCATTTCCTGAAGAAGATTTAATACCTCAACCGAGTTGGAGTTTCTGTCAAACTTCAGAAGGGGACCGGGGCTTCCATAGCATTTATGCACTAGGGTAGGATTCCACTTCCCTTCCAAACCAATGAAATCTAGATAGCAAGAAACATAACCAAAGGGGCTTACTGGGAGGGCTGAAGTCGCTTGTCTGTCGTGCTGAACCGAGAAATATTTCCTAACATCTTGACATGTTAGACCCTTATGCTTCCAAATGGTTTTTCTGCACCGCAGACACTAAGGCAGGGGAGGAACCAGACTACGAACTAGAGACGGACGCTTAGCACTGTGATCCCCCATTGCACAAAGAAGTATACCAAGATGCTTCTTCTTCGAACATTGAGCAACAAAAAGATCGAGAGTAATACTATCTACACTCCACCCTGCTAAAATAATGCCAGCCCAAGTTCTGACAACCAGCAAGGCTTAGTGGATGCAAAACATCTGTCTCAACCTAGAGACACTCCCCAAATCATTCAATGAAGCGTGAGTGGAGGTCCAATGTTTTCATTATTCATAATTGCGACCCATTAAAGCATCTAAACCCAAATTTGTAAATATACCATGAGGGTTTAAGAGACGTGTACAAACGCCGCCATCTAGGATGTGGGAATTCTTTTTGCTCCAACGTTTTCTATGTACCCAAAAATTCTTTTAACAAGGAACTCTATATTAAGGAATCCAGACTCTTTCATAGACCTTTTGATCGCACACCGGGATGCCACCATTTAAGCTTGCTCCTTTGTTGGCCATTAAATCCGCCTGCTGATTGTGTGTTCTCAGCACATGGAGGAAATTGATAGCTTTAAATTCTTTGACTATGCATTTAAGGAGATAGTGCGTTTTATTAGACGGATTCTTGCGGTTCTTCATGAGATTTCTTGCTTCTCTTGTGACCATTAGCGAGTCTCCAATCACCACCAGCTCTTCAATGCCAATGATCCTTGCTAATTCCAGACCCTTGATTAAGGCTAACCATTCTGTGCCATTGTTTGTTTTTCTTCCAATTCCCCAAGCGTATTCCGTCTGCTTGTTCCCCTTAGAGTCATAAATGACTCCACCTGCACCTGCCAACCCAGGGTTGCCCTTCGAGGCTCCATCGAAAAACAGAGAACTGCAGCCAAGGTTCTTCCTCCAACTTTGAAAATCCAATGAGCTCAGTCTTAATTGCCAGTTCAAAGATCTGTCTTACCTTCAACATAATTATAATAGGTGCCAACATGATTTTAGTTGTTGATTCCAACCATGAATGTATATTGATTTAATTGACATTGCCTATTCTCATAGTACAAGAGCAATTAGTTTAGTTTCGAAATCGATGGAAGCAGAATTGATAAGTTGGTAAAGTTATTAAAATAAATCCATTATATTCACTATCAAGTTGAATAAACTAGCACCAAGTACAAGCACAAATATAACAAGCATTGTGTATCGGTGAGAAAGAAAAGATGAATTCAAAACCCTCATGAGCATCAATGAAATGTGAATGTTCATGTTACCCGGAATTTCACCTCTCATTGCATTGAATTCATTTTAGATACCATAACTTAATAATAAATAGGACCATGGTTGAATTCATTTTAGGGAACCATGATTGAATGATAAATAGAAAATAGAAATTCAGTCATTAGTTTACACACACATAAAATATCAAATCGAAATTTAACACGGAACTATCACATATAACCGAGTTGGAGATCTCAATCTGTTAAAATGATGTGAGAACCAATTACACCATAAAACAGTATTGCTGCACAAACAGTGAACAATGAACGCCAAACAGATTATACAAATAGTGTTACAGTGAATAAGTCAAGTTATTTTACAATAACATAACGGCCTATTAGCTCAGTTGGTTAGAGCGTCGTGCTAATAACGCGAAGGTCGCAGGTTCGAGACCTGCATAGGCCATTTTCTCTGTTATTGTTTCGTAGAGCTTTTGTTTTTGCGTTTCTGTTATTGTTTAATAGAGCTATTGTTTTTCCGTTTGTTCGACCCGTGCTGTAGCCATCTGCTTTCCAAATTCTTTTCATTTATTGGACCAGTCCTGTAGCCATCTGTTTGTTTCATAAGTTAATCCCTACTGTCTCCCCATTTTTGGGCTGGGTATTAAAATGTTGCAGGTTCCTTTCAGAAATCTGGAGCGTCCGTTAAAAATTGTAAAAACATACGGGTGCCGTGGTGTAGCTGGTTATCACGTCAGTCTAACACACTGAAGGTCTCCAGTTCAAGTCTGGGCGGCGCCAATGGTTAATATTTTGCAAAGACGGTTTCTTTCAAAGAATTCTCTTAATATTTTGCAAAGCCGGTTTCCTTCAAAGAATTCTGCAAGTCTGGGCGGCGCCAATGATTAATATTTTGCTTTCCTTCAAAGAATTCTGCAAGTCTGGAAGGCGCCAATGATTAATATTTTGTAAAGAAGGTTTATTTCAAAGAATTCTGCAACGACAGACGGTGTCTCTATATTTTTATTGAAGGACAGAATCCGTTTGGTTCTGTCCGTTTGGTCAAGTCTGGGTGGCCACAATGTCTGTCTAAGGTGTAAGTTAACGTTTAAGGTTTAGAAGATTTGCGCCCAGTATTCGGGTGAATTTGGTGAATTTTCAGTTGTTGGAATTGTATATTCTGAATGCTCCACAGGTAATAAAGAGTGTTGAATCTATTTCTGCAATCAAAATTCAATTATGAAAATTGCAATTTCTTTCAAAGAATTCTGCAACACGACAAACAAACAAAGTGTCTTTCTATCTAATTTATTGAAGGACATAATCAGTGTTGTGATCTATGTCCTAATCTTTTGTCATATCTTGACCTTTTTTTTCAAATTTAATTTTTTTTCTTAATTTCACCATTATAATTTTTATTCTCTAAATTTTAACTATACAAATTTTTCAAAAATATAACCAAAACAAAATATAAAAAATTATTCATAATAATAAAATATTAGCCGATAATGTAGAGTACGGGTAATGTATGAGTTTTAGGAGCAAGGGTTTGAAAGTTTCATGGCATTAGGGTTTGACCCTGGTTGCGAGGGCATGGGAATCGGATGGAGGAAGTTTGTGGCACATTAGTTGATTACTCATAGGAGAGCCCAAGGTTATGGTGGATTGGGAAAATAATTTGTGTAGAATTGGTAATTTGGCTTTATAACTTATTATGGAGTGAGTATTGGAGGTAAAAATTTCGTTGAAGAATTTTATTTTTCTCATGTTGAGAGTTCAACTCTCTTGTTGATCATATTTTTAAAGAAGCACTTGGTATGGAAGAGGGTTTCCTCTCTGAGATGAAATTCAAAAGAAGTTTAGACATGTTTTGATGCATATAAACCCTGCATCAAAATGAGTCTAATTATGTGGAAATATATAAGATTTGTGTTGACTAAGGAGCAAAGGAATATATTAAATATGACACCAGGGAGAAAATAAAGGGACTAGTATTACCAAGATTGTTTTAGTGTAGTTTGCAATACAATCATTAGCCTATATTATTTTGGAAAAGTAGGAATGATGAATGCATTATTGGAATAATTTATATTGCAAAGCATTGTTATGTCCTTGACATCATGCATCCATTTTGCATATATTAGTTGAGTGACACGAATTTCAAGAATACATTTTTCATTTTGCAAAGTTGAAGTTTGGTAAAACAGGTTCATTCCACCTTGAAATTTGTAGCGGGGATACCGATCGACATCTGTCCACGGTGTTGTCCACATTGCTATCCAAACAGGTTCAGGAATACTTTTGTAACCTTTTTGCTAGAAGAATTATCCCCTACACACTTTTATGCTTTTTCGGGCATAGGATAATAACTGTATGAAAAAGCCCATTTTTGGAGTTTTCAGACTCTCTAAAATTGAAAACACTGGTGAGCATTAACTGACCCAGGCATTAGAGAGATTTTGAGGTCAAAAAAGGGCCTCCTAAGAGATGTACTACAAAAATATGAGATATATTAAAATATTATGAATTGGGGGTTTTATGGGGTAGGTATACATGACAAGTCACCTCCCACACTATTTTCTATGCACAATATAAATAACCATGGTTGAGTTACTTTTCAAAATTCACTAGAAATAAAATTAATAAAATAAGACTACATTGATGTGACTAAGATTCATTGTAAATTCCCAAAAATGTATTGTCCTTTAACATTTATTTGTCTTAAACTTGCAAATGAAATTAAATAATAAAAAACATTTTTAAGAGTTTTTTTTTTAATTTTATGTTGACTTTTTATATTTAGTACTTTTCTCATGAATTTAATAATGTAATTTAATTGAGAATTTATTTACATGTAAATTGTCAATAATATTATTATAATCCACATTGCATTATTATTATTATTATTATTTATTAAATATATTATTATTATTTATTAGTTTGACATTATGTTATTAAATAGAATGGAGTGAATATATAATTTAAAATTAAAAACATAAAAATGATAATATATTATTTTATAAAAAAATGTGAAAGGACTTTCTTTATGAATTAAGAGTACTTCACTTGAAAATGACAATAATATTATTTTATGTGAAAGTGTGAAAAGACATTCATTATGAGTACTTTACTTGAAAATGACAATAATATTATTTTATGAAAATACTATCATTATGAGTACTTTCCTTTATGACTTAAAAGTACTTACACCACTACCTTGGTTAACTATGTGTTTTCATCCACCATAGAAAATTTGACAAATAAGCATTCTTAACTCATGCAATGCCACCTCACCAAGGGGGATGATGTCATCTACTAGAATGTGATTGGTTGTATTTTATAGTACATTTTCTTTGTTTTGAGGCCATTTTTTGACCTCAAAATTTCTCTAATGATTGATAAAAATCCACAGACAGTTCCATCTTGAGCATACTTCTACCATTCTTCAAGCTTGTTAAACAATGAAGAAGGCCAAACCGGTGCTTCTCGGCACCACTACGAATCACATATACTCCCTTGTTACGATAGCATTCCCTGTCTCCTTTGTTCAACGTATTATGCAACAATTCACCCTTGGAGTCACCCCTGTGCTCCCCTAATTAGTATTCACCCCTCAAGGTTATTGCATTGCACTCATACCCATTGCAGTTACCACCACCCCAATGACCCTAGCTATGTTCCCCTCCCCTGAAATCTGTTTCATATGCTTCCAGGTCATCCCTCCCATCATACTCTAAACAAAGGAAGTTTGAGTCCCATTACTCAGTTACCCTTATCTCCTAGGTCAATGTCTCAGTCATAGATCCAATCTCACCACTCATTGATTGTATAACTCGCACTCTTGTCAAGGAATCATCACTGCCCTGGCAATAGCAGGTCTACCTCTATTGACTTCAACACATCTATTATAGAGGATAGACCCATAGGTCCCTATACCTTGGCCTCATCATCATCATTGGTAAGTTCCTACGGACCACCTGAGAGGAGAACCCAGTTTCCTTTAGCATGGTTGTTTCTCACGTGCTCGACATCAACTCCATTATCAAGCCGTGGAGATTCATATAGGGTATTGGTTCCTTCATTATTTGGTTGAAGACCCTGGATGTCCTTTTGACCCTAGCACATTGGTGAGTCTATTTGGAGCCCTTCCAGTATCATGTTCCTTGTGACATTCGAGTTGCGTTGGCAACTGTGTTTGAGATCCCCTCAGCTTTTGGCTCTTTAGTATGTCCAATTGCATATGCCATCAATTATACCTCCTCGATCCAAACCCTCAGTTGTTTGAGTCCTTATAGTCGTTGGGAACCTTTATGATCTAGCAGAGCATCAATTACTATGATATTGCATTCTGGGTGAATGCCATTGTTTCCAATCCCAGTTCTTCACAACAGTTGTGGTTGGACCATGAGTACATCCCATATTTGAGTCCCTCTTGAACACTTATGATGTATACAATAGCTATCTATGTACTGACCAATCCCCCTTTGGGGTTGGCCTCATATTATGTATATTGAGACATTTATACGAGCAAGGGAATGCCCGCCTCATCCATGTATATTAGAGATTATATGTACCTCATCCATCATGAGTATTATATTTGTAGATTATGGCCCTTGTCGTTCCATGAAGCGGGTGCAATAATCCTCCAAAGCAATCTCCATCCTCCACAAGAATGCCACACTCTTCCACGGTAAAGGAAGGTCTTATGATGTCCATTGGTCATACGATTAGCTCCTAACCTCAGACATCAGGGGGCAATCTATTAAAACAAGAAAATTGACCATATACTAAGTGATATGTTGTGGACCCTTATTCCTAAATAAGGAACCCATTTGTTCATAAAAAACCCAAAAACCCATTTATCCTAAGTTACAAACCCCCTTTGGGCAATCTCCACCAAAATAGGAGATCTCCCACAAAAAGGAGGTGTCCACCAAAGTAGGGGCATTGTATCGACAAATGTGAACTCCCACCTCAAGTCAAAATTTACCAGTGGTGAACCTCAAAAAACCACAAGTGGTTTTAGGGATCCAAAACCCTAAACCACAAACTATATGTTACTATTTCCCCCCATTTTCAAAACACATTCGGGGTAATCGACGGTTCCAAGCTCTCCTATAATTGGTTCCATTCACCATACCCTATCCACCATATTGTATTCACATAGACCTCTTCCATCCTCATTCCACTCTTAAAATCCCCTTAGTCGTTTGAGCTCCTCCGGCTCCCTGCTAATCGTTGGGTTGACACTTTGTACCTAGTTTTAATATGGTGGCCATTCAGAGGACGAATTCATCATACGAGGACAGCTAGCTTCTCGGCTGCAAGGGCCCATATGTCCAAAGAGGTAACCCTAATCTTTTAACTCCATTTTTTACAAATAATGAAAATATTCTTTGGTGTATTTCACAAATCCATAAAAGAATGAATGGACTATCATAATGTATTTGGTTTTACTAAAGTAATTTCCAGTAAATAAGTAGTTTTCACCTTTACTACTGGTTACTGCATATACCACATATGTTTACTTTGGTTTATGTTCTTCATTTTCATAGTTTCTTTTAGATTTCACTTGTTTTTACTTACATTTACTACACTCATCTCACACACTAGCACCGTAAGAACCATTCTCTTACATACTCTCTACCTCGGCTCCTTCAAGCCGGTAGAGCCCCCTTTTTGACCTATTGGAGTGAAAAAGCACTACCAACACTATTTACAACAAAAAGAATTGAAATAACTGTGGTTTATGTTCAAATTGATTATGAACATGAGTTAATCTATAGGAGTGTATAATTAGATTGATCGAGTTTTAAGGTATAAGTGTTAAAAGGAAGATGGTAAATTGAGTTAAGTGGCTACATGCCATCATTTTTGTTTCATATAAAAGAAAAAAGATAACAAAGAATTATTACCAGTATTAAAAACTTAAATAACAATTGATATTTGTTCAAAATGAAGCAGTATAAAATATTTTACGTATCAAATAGAGAGTGGTCGAATGATCGAGTTTTGTGATTATATCCTGTAACTTACTCATCCTAAATAAGATTAAAATACATCCAACATGAAAAACCATCTAACACCAAAATGCATAGGATGTAACTAGTGAACTCTATAAAGCTAAGCATCACGATAAGAATGTATGAAAGGGTAGTGATACTACCGTAGCTACACGACATATATATAAATATATAAGAGAACGAGTCACAAAGGAAGACTCATTTCAACGACAATATCCAAACATAACTTACGATGGATGGTATTTCCCTCACCGGGTTTACACAAAAAACTTCTAATAATAACAAGCCCTAATTCATTTGCAAATTATTCAAAACCAGAGATTTGGCTGAGCAGTTTGAAGAGATCAGAACACACATTTCCATGTTTTAAATCCACAATGCCGGGAAATTGTCGAGAGACTAACTTCAACATATATGTAGAAAGAAACCCCTATTATGTTTGAAAGATCCTCATAAATCCTCCTCAAATCTCATAGTATTATGGCCTATGAGTGTACCTGGTACTCATTCCAAGGATTATGACAACACCCAAGTTGTCGAAGGGGAAACATGCATACATAACAATAGTAAACAACAATAACCAGTTATTACCAAATATTGGAAGAACTGTAAATAAACTTAATGACTGAATACTTAGAATGATTTTGTTGTTGGAAACTCTTTCACCTATGTGCCTATAACACAAGAAGTTGTAAATAAACAATCTAGAAGCAAAATATATAGGATCATTTCATGGGGTACAGAAAGTAATATTAGTGGTGTGGCTGGTGGGGAATGAATTCCCCGACGCAAATACAATCATGAACACCGTGTTGATTTAGTTGTCATCGATGCCAACAAGGGGCTTGCAGTGGCCTTTGAGTTGTCATTGATTCCACCAAATCCCTTGCAGTGATTATGTCAGGTGTACAAATGTGGACAGGATCATGGACAGTTACACATGCTCGTGGTATCTTCTGTGGGGTAATTTGCACATGTTGGAGCCTTCCTCCCATACATAGGTGTTATGATTGCATAGGTTTTCATGATGATGGCACCCTCACCCTCACTTGTGGTAGCATGGGAATTGGATCCCATTCACAAATGGTGTGGCTCATATGTGTATGGAGCCCTTGTATATGGTCCTTGTTTCCATTATGATGATGATGACCTTGATGCCCTTGGCGGATTTCTTGTATGGTCTTATGGCTATTGGAATTTTGTGGAATCCATAGACATGCCCTTGGTATGATGAAGAAGCTCTTGAAGCACTTATGAAGCATTGAAGAAGTGCTTGGACCGACAAGTTGGTCCTTAAGCCCACAAGCTTTATGAAGCTCATGTTTGATGCCCTTGGGGGAGTTGGTTTTTATGATGAAATCCTTGACATTGATGATGAAGTCTTTGAAGGTTGAAGAAGCTCGTATGGTAACAAAGCACATGTTACTCTTACCCTTGGGGTCCTTGATACTTTGGTGCTATGATGGAGTCCTATGTGATGGGCTTGAAGACCTTGTTTAAAAAAAAAATGTATGATATCTTTGAAAGAGACCTTAAAACCTTTGTGATTGAAGGTGTGGTATTTGTTCCCATACTTTTGGGGTCTTGGTAGTCTTAGAAGCCCTTGATTTCCATTAAAGTACTTGAAGTAGCCATCGAAATATTTGAAGTCAATTTCTGATGTCCTGCACAAATTCAAGAAAATGAGAGTGAAGGATTTTGTCAATGCAAGCAAGACCCTCATAGGGAGATAGTCCTTGTCATGCCCTTTCCGTGTATATGTGGAATGCTCGCTAACTCCACACGGTTGATGAGATATGAATTTTTGAAGTTGAAGCATTTTCACTCCATCTTTTGGGTCAGCCAACCAAACAAAAGAAAATTTAATTTTTTTTATTTGACAAGTCGAGCAGGTCATTTATCCACGTTGAAACAAGTATAAATACTAGTAAAACGTCATTCAAAAGGGGTGCTCTGAAATTCGGTTATCCCTGAGGCAGATTTCATGTATACTGTAGCAGCCATAGCAAAATTGAAGTAAAAGTATTTTTCTTGCATCTTTGGGTAGCCATAGTAGAATGGTTTGACCTGTGGAGGCATCCAATTGTCTTAAAGGCTTGTATCAGGAAGCAGCTGGAGTATTTTTTAAGCTTTATAATATCTGCAATTTTGGGTGCAGCAGTAGAGATGTTGTGAAATTTGTTAGTTCAATTTTTGTGACAGCTTTAATCCTTTAATCAAGATCTAATCTTCAGGTATCTTTGAGGCAGCAATAACATCCCTTGAAGTTAAAGACTATATTTGGATGACTAAAGTCTGAATTAATTAAGATCTAACTTCAGACTTTGATGAGATAACCACAGGAGGACCTTGAACCATAGTTCTGACTTTTTTGGGGGGCAGCCACAGTATGAACACAAGCTGTAATATCTCTGAGGTTCCGATCAGTCAAGAAAAGTCTTAGCAGCCACAAGAGGACCTTGAACCACAATAGTATACACAACAGGCATCTGAGGTTATACTCTTTTGAAATCCAAAGTTGCACAGTCATTGAAGTATCTGAGTAATACACTATACATGTCTGAATTCGGGTTAGGAGAAAGTTGACTGAGGAAAAATGTGTTCAAGTCATCCTGAACTCAAGGAGTCAAAGAAGAAATTTAATGCAAGTTTTGAAGTTTGAATATCTCTGAATTCAGTAAAATATGGAACTCTATGTCATACAAATCATTAATTTAGGTGATCAAGTTGAATATTTCTCTAACCTCGGTGATGAAGAAGTATTATACATATTAGATAAGACAGTGAAAAGAAGCTCTGCAATAGAGATGGTCTGACCTTGAAAGCACCTCTTCAAACATACAAGTTGAACTCATCTAGTTTGGTTCAAACATCCTAATTCAAGTAAGTATATGCTGACTAGTCTTGAGTTAGAATTCAGTGTCTTGTACAGTTGAATGTGCAAAGGTTTGAGGACACCTTGAGACCTTGGTTGGACAAAATGGGAAGTAGGGATAAGCCCTAATGACATTTGTCAATAAGGTTTTTGATTAAGTTGAGGGCTTAACCCGTTGGCATACACATGTTGATAAATGTTATTATAAGCAAATCTTTGATATCCTAGTATGAGAAATGTGTGAGAATATCTCATAATGATCAGCATGAGCAATAGATGAACACATATTTTCAATTGGCATGATGAGTATATGAGTAAATCCTTGGATGACTTGATATGATTGAGAAGGACTTGTGAAAATATGTTTGAGCATGCTTGACACCACAACAAACATACTTGAAATGACAACTAGCATACTTGACATGACAGCAGATATACTTAACAATGATTCCAAACGAACTTAATAGTGATATAAGCAGGAGAGAAATGACTTGAATCCTTGAGCAACATAACAGATGATGATGAGTAACAGTTGATTGAGTTGGGACAGTGGACAAAGTCGGTTCAGATTGACTTCATACTAGCAAGCTGAGTCTTACTGCCTTAGGGATTGGATTCCTCAAACCTTTTTCAGTTGGAGCTGAGAAGACTAGGCTGGGTCCTGGATTCAGATTTGGTTCTCTTCATATCAGTTGGTGCTGAGTTAATCGTGAAGATTGTAGTCTTCCATTGTACATCACATAAAACATAAATAAAGATTACCATACATATATTGTTGTGTCATTTGATGATGTGATTTTATGTTAATGTTATGCTTATGATCCATTTTTTATTTAGCTAATAAATAATAATGGTGTAATGATGATGTACTCAATAGTATAATACCTTGATAGACTCTGCTTAACTTGTAGAAGTGAAAAAGGGGTTTTAATTGCTTACACATTGATTCACCCCCCTCCCAATGTGACCATTGTGCCCAACACACCGCTCCGTGAATTTTGATGGTTGTTGCAACAATAATGGGTATAATTTTGGGTAATGGAAAAACATTCAAGTAGAGAAATTGCATGAAAACAATAACATTTACCTCTGAAACACACATACACATTACATTGTCTCATAATGACAACAATATAGGAAAATCACTCTCAGATACTCCTCCACCACAATCGCTTCAAGTTCTGGAAGTTATGTGATCCTTAAATCGTCCATGTGTCCACAAAAGAGCGACATATGTTTGTTGAATGTGCATGCACATAGAATTCACAACTCTTAACACCGAGTGACATATGTAGAAACACCTTGTGGCTTATGTAATTGATTCCATTAAGGTGATAACTCGGTGATAAGTGGTGATAACTAACTCTTGACCCGTGCATGATATATTTGTGTGTTCATAACGGAATCTGCCACGAATTAGGTTTACTGTGATGGTGTAGGTTATAGTTAAATCCCCAACAATTTGTTCCAATATATTCATTCCTTGTCTCCCTCTCCCTCTCCTCCCCCCCGCTCTCTCTCTCCCCACCGTCTCCCTCTCTCTCCCCCTCCCCCTCCCCCTCCGCCTCCTCACCCTCTCCCCCCCATCTCCCTCTCCCTCACCCTCTCCCCCCCTCTCCCTCCACCACCCTTCGCCTCTTCACTCTCCCTCCCTCCCTCTTTTCCCCACATCTCCCTCTCCCTCTCCCCACCTGCCCCTCCACCTCCTCAGTCTCTTGCCCTCCCTCTCCTCCCCCCCCTTCCTCGCCCTCTCAACCTCCTTCTCTCCCCCTCCCCCTCTCTCCCTCGCCCCCACCCACTCCCCCCACCCTCTCCCACTACCTCCCTCCCATTCTCCCTCCTCACCCTCTCCTAGTATCCCTCCCCCTCTTCCCCTCCCTCCCACTCCCCGCCCTCCCCCCCCCCCCACCCCCACTCACTCTCTCTGCCCCTCCCCTCCCCCATGCCCCCCTCTCCCTCACTCCCTGTTTCCCCCCCCATATCCCTCTCCCCACCTTCTGCTCCAACTCCTCACTCTCTCACCCTCCCTCTCCTCCCCCCCCTTCCTCACCCTCTCAACCTCCCTCTCCCCCCCTCCCCCTCTCTCCCTCTCTCCCTCTTCCACCCCTTCCCTCTCCCCCTCACCCCCAACCCCTCCCCCCACCCTCTCCCACTACCTCCCTCCCATTCTCCCTCCTCACCCTCTCCTAGTATCCCTCCCCCTCTTCCCCTCCCTCCCACTCCCCGCCCTCTCCCCCCCCCCCCACTCACTCTCTCTGCCCCTCCCCTCCCCCATCCCGCCCTCTCCATCCCTCCTTGTTTCCCCCCCCATATCCCTCTCCCCACCTTCCCCTCCAACTCCTCACTCTCTCACCCTCCCTCTCCTCCCCCCCCTTCCTCACCCTCTCAACCTCCCTCTCCCCCCTCCCCCTCTCTCCCTCTTCCACCCCTTCCCTCTCCCCCTCACCCCCAACCCCTCCCCCCACCCTCTCCCACTACCTCCCTCCCATTCTCCCTCCTCACCCTCTCCTAGTATCCCTCCCCCTCTCCCCCTCCCTCCCAATCCCCGCCCTCTCCCCCCCCCACGCGCTCTCTCTGCCCCTCCCCTCCCCCTTCCCTTCCCTCTCTCCCTCCTCTCCCTCTCCCTCCCCCCCCCCTTATCTCCCTCTCTCTTCCCCTCCACCTCCTCACCCTCTCCCTCCGCCCCCCTCCCAGCTCCTCGCTCTCCCACCCTCCCTCTCTCCCCCCCCCATCTCCCTTTCTCCCCCCATCTCCCTCTCCCCCCCTCCCCTTCCACCTCCTCACTCTCTCGCCCTCCCTATCCTCCACTCCCTTTTCCCCCTCTCGTCCTTCCCCTCTCCTTCTCCCTCCCCTTCCCTCTCCCCCTCTACCTCTCCATCCCCGTCCTCCTCCCCCCGTCTCCCTCTCCCTTTCCCACTCCCTCCCTCCCTCCCCCTCCCTCTCTGCATCTCCCTTTTTCCCACTCCCCTTACTATTCCCTCCCTCCACCACCCCCTCACCCTCCCCCCCACCTTCTCCCACTACCTCCCTCCCTCTCTCTCCTCACCCTCTCCCCGTTTCCATCTCCCCCTCCTCACCCTCTTCCCCCCCCCTCCCACCTCCCTTTCTCTCCCCCTCTCCCTCTGATTCCTCACCCTCTCCCCCCCATCTCCCTCTCCCACCCCCCCTCATCGCACTCTCCCCCCCTCCCCCTCTCTCCCCCCTCTCCCTCTCCCCCTCCCCCCCTCGTCTCACTCTCCCTCTCCCCCCCCCCCCGGTCTCAACCTCTCTCCCCCCCTCTCCCCCTCTCCCCCCCCCCCCCGGTCTCACTCTCCCTCTCCACCTCCTCACCCTCTCCCACCCCACCCTAGTCTCCCTATCCCTCCCCCTCCCCCTCCCCCTCCCCCTCTGCCTGCCTCCCTCTCTCCCTCCTCATGCTCTCCTCGCCTCCCTCTCCCTCCTGCCTCGGTCTCTCCCTCTTTTCCCCCTCCCCTACCGCCTCCCCCTCCCTCCTCACCCTCTCCTCATCTCTGTCTCCCTCTTCCCCCCCCGTTTCTCACTCTCTCTCTCTCTCTCTCACACACACACACACATTTAATCTTCTTAACACTATACTCAATAAGATTGAAAAAAAAATTAACACTATACTCAATAAGACTGGAAAAACAAAATAAATGAAAAAGAGAGCAAACATAAAGAACCCTACGCTAATATTTGAGAAGGGACAAAATTTGTATTAGAATTTAATCTTCTTAACATGATACTCAATAAGATTGAAAAAACAAAATAAATGAAAAAGAGATGAACATAAAGAACCCTACTCTAGAATTTGATAATGGACAAAAATTGTATTAGAATTTAATCTTTTTAACACTATACTCAAATAAAATTGAAAAAACAAAATTAACACTATACTCAATAAGAATGAAAAAACAAAATTTACACTAACTCAATAAGATTGAAAAAACAAAATAAATGAAAAAGAGAGCAAACATAAAGAAGGCTACTCTAAGATTTGAGAAGAGAGACAAAATTATATTAAAATTTAATCTTCTAAAAATTATACTCAACAAAATTGAAAAAACAAAATAAATGAAAAGAGAGAGTAAACATAAAGAACCTTACTCTAGGATTTGAGAAGAGACGAAATTTGTATTAAAATAAATAATCTTCTTAACACTATAAAATTGAAAAAACAAAATAAATGAAAAAAGAACAAACATAAAGAATCCTAATAGGAGGGACAAAAATTATATTTTATTATTAATCCTTTTAAAAGTGTTATACTTTTTAAAAATATTTCATTTAATAAAAAATACCTAATTATAAAAATGGGTTAAAATCTAAATGCATGATTCATAATAAAATATAAATAAATAAAATTGAGTCCACATTAGATGCATAACTTTAACTTTCATTTTAAGTAATATAAAACTTTTCCGACATAGTACAAACAACTTTCATGTTATTTTAATGCTTTTATGAAAACTTGCTCATATATATATATGTAAAAAAAAAGATACCAACCTACATTTTTTACCAACTAAAAATTAAAAACTGTTTATCTAAATATATTTAAATTAAGTAAAAGCCTAACTTGAACGTACCCGTGAAGGGCGTATACAAGCGTGCTATCCATACCGACTTACATTTTTGACTAACTAAAAAATCAAAAACTTTATATCCAAATATATTTAAATTAAGTAAAAGCTTGACTTGAACTTACCCATGAAAGGGCGTATACAAGCGTGCCATCCAGTTTGTTTATAATCCCTTGCCCACTCCTATACGCTATGCTCGCGCGAAGGTGACTCCATGAAACGCACTCCCTCGTAACATATCCAAAAGTTGTTTAAAAAAAAATTATGAAGCTCAAAAACGACCAAGGTTTCTTTTAATTAAAAACGACCAGCTTTTACAGAGGTACCACATTATTTTAATATAGGAGGTTTACACCATAACAAAATTGGGCCAATACCAAAAAGTTGCAAACGTGCATCTATATATCACCGCAATATCCTTCCCTGTGACTTATTTTGAGGATCAACTTTCAAGTTAATGTAATCATATCAAATTATCTTCTCGCTGGCGATGGCGATGGCGTCGTGCAGTATATTCCAGTGCACTACCTCTTACCGAAGTATTATATCTGAATACTTCTTTCAGAATCTGGTAAATACTTCTCTGACCAGCCATAGGGAGCGTTTCAGCAACATCCATAATTTCTCTCACGGCCGGCCAGCGTCTCTAATATTCCCTTCCGATCGCCCTCCAAACGCCCAAAATGAGGTTCACCATCGTTTCAACCCAATTTATCAGAAAATAAACTCGAAATGACGTTGAAGTTATAATTTCTCCATTACCCAGAGCATTCAGAAGTCGATAAACTAGAATATCTAGAATATATTTCTGTTTGTGAGACGATTTAATGCAGAACGAAGGCAGGAATCATGAGAAAACATATTTAGCAGTGTGTCGAACACTAAACTCTTTGACGAGCACACACAATGGATCTATGACCTCAAAGTAGCTTACAATGCACTTCTCCACTTTACTGCCATAGTTTGGATCTTTGGAAACTGTAAACAACAATTCCTGTATTGACTCGGCCAAGAACGGTAAACCCGCATTAATAAAAGAGGCTTTGGTGGTCTCTTTTGTTCAGATAGGTCCTTGGACTACCTGGAAAATTGGTGCAGGAAGGAAAGTTAAGATAGGGTAAGACCCATGGATCGGGTCTAAAAAGCGGTTTCGTCTATCTCAAAATCTTCTGCAGTCCCTCCATGTGAATCGTATCTTTTATTTGGCCCATGCCAAGACACAATGATGGAAATCTGTAGTAGAATTGGGACTGCAAGGAGACAAAGCAAGGGAGTGGCAGTCCTTCGTCTCTACCCTACTCTCCAATTTTGTGCTTCTTTCTCAAAATGAGGAGGGTCTTCTGTAATGGTAAAAAAATCCTACAACGGTTACTATTTAGAACTTGATAAACATCCTTTGGTATAATCTAGTTTTAAATCTTCGAGGTTCCCAACAATTTCGCATCCCTGATTTACGTAACCTGGATCTAGCCCATAAATTTCAACAAGGCAACATATGAAATTTCAACAAGGCAACATATAATTAAAACCTCTGTTGGACATATTTAAAAATATGTACATCCTTTAATAAAAATGACTGAATCAACACATGTGCCCCACTTTGTATCAAAAATATAATTTCCCAAACATTCTTAACCCAGGGTTCAAGAACCCTGCAGTACATTATCTTAAATTTCCGATCCGTCATTTTTTAACAGCATAAATAAAAATGCATAAACCACATCAATCATATAATTAACACTGATTCATAATACAAGGATTCTACCCACAATTTGCAGATTATGTTAAATTGAAAAGAAAAAAAAGTAAAGAAGGAAATGTTTTAACAATAGTTGAGTGTAAAGGAAATGAAATTTACCTGGAAATATAATCTGTATCAATCCACCTTTGCTTTTACAGATCCCAATGTCTTAACCAGTGCTCCTCACAGGATTTCTACACTGCACCAAGGCACGTCCAACCAGGTGTTCAGCTGTGTTACATGTTTGACAACTCCTCGAAGTGGATTGACATATCTTCTTCGACATATGTCCGCCATGTTGACGAGGGGCTCAACGCTTCAGAGAATGCCCATCTGGTCGCTCGGGTAGGATTTCCATGAACGATACCAGAATGCCCATCTGGTCGCTCAATAGTGTGCATGAAGTTTAACATCCAACCCATTGCGGCCTTCAGTGGAACCACTTTCGACTGCGTAACGGCACGCCCTTCACGCATATCTACTCCTCCAAATTCGGGTGGAATGTTCCAATCGAAACTCTGCAACAGTTTCCCCACAGTGAACTTGACCATGCGAATGGCCACCCACATGCCCGGGCAGGCCCTCCTCCCATATCCAAACGGCATATATTTGAAATCACACCCGTTCACGTCTGGGCTTGAACTCTTCACAAACCTTTCCGGTTCAAATTCCAGAGGGTGCTCCCACTCAGCTGCATGTACGCTGTCACATAGTATCCTCCAACTGTGCACGCTTCCTTCGCCATGTGAAGAAGGAGCAGAGGCCCTGCGGGATAAAGACGAAGAGCCTCTTTCCCGATATCCAACTCATCTAACACGCGATCTCTTCAATCCTTATCCATATAAATTATAAACCCTAAACCCTAACCTAAAAATCATAACCATTAAGGACCCTCACGCAAAGTTGAGGGACATTTTAGATGCAATCATAAATGTAAAAAAATCACTTCATTTTTTGAAAACATAAACGCGTAAATGTTTGTTACATCTAGCAATGTATAGGTTCGAGCCTACCACAGTGAAGGCCACACAAGATAGGAAAAGGATGAAATAAGAAACACGTACATGTTTTTGTCAGATAAAATGTGTGTGCAATATATAGAGAAAAAAAGAGTATGTGATTTATATAACATGTTATAATTCCCAATTTGTCCCACATTCCTCATTTCTTCCATTGTAGCACGAGTAATTGACTTCCGGGTGTACAATTGGTCAAATTGCAAATGCAATTAGGGAGCATAGAAGGACCATCTTCCACCAAAGGTATACATCTCTTCCATCTCAGGTAATTGCATCAAAAACCTTTTTTCTAATTTCATTCATTTGTTTCCCTAAAAAAAATTAAACCCTAATGTATGAACTAAAAAAATACCAATACTCATAAAATTTAAATCATTTTCATTGTACATATATATTCATGAGCATCCTTATGAATCCAAACCACTACACAAAGATATGCAAATTTTATCATGTATATAGCAAGGGTGCATACAACTAAAAAAACATCAAGTGGAATCCATATCTACCCCAAAATACATAAACAGAGAGGCTAAATGGCCTATAGAGTCCAAAAAACTTCATGCTGCAATAAAGAATTACATATCAAAATCCTTGCATATATTGGGATTTTATTCATCAATAACACCATGTGCCCCCTCTTCTAGGCTCTAGCCCTTACCACTACCAAGAATATTGAATTTGGTCCTCCAAGAACATTAGTAAACACCCTATAGTTTTGATGTGTCACGTCCCCTCCTATGGACCCAATTCAAGGAAGGGAGATACCAAATTTTGGGGCTTTTACATAAACTCAGCCCATTCATTAGATTCACAGCAATAATAGCAAATGTGTGCAAATACAAGTCAAGCAAACATGCGTAGCATAATTAAACATCATCCACACATATTTCATATGCATTCAGCATATTAAAAACAGTCATCAAATTATAACATTACAGAAGTAAAACACATAGACACAAAAATACTTATCTTCATTGTGCAAATGTCCCAAGCAACTAGCTATGTCGCTGCAATGCTCCACCCAACCATAGGTATCTGCCCAGGATATATTATTTCAGCACTCAGAGACCACCCCCGAGCTGGGCATTATTTCTACATGGAAAAGGGGGCACTCAAGCTCATACACATCCAAATACTCATTGCATCTAAGCCAAGCCAGTCCACAACTGGGTTTATCAGGCTAAATCTGAACCCTCTTCATTTATGTATGCTTACACTCAAGCTCAAGCCAAAGCAATGGATATCTATAACCCATACCCCAACATACACTACTTACACACAGCAAAAATCCATCATTGGGCATGGATACACATTTTAACAATGGGATTTACAACAAGATGGCCATGGGTTTCCCCCAAATCGTGGGCACACCCAAAAACGAACTGTGGAAAGGGAAATTCGACCACAAGGAGAAAAACCGATTTCTCCCACGGGTTATGAGCATTCCAATGGCCAAAACAGCCTCAATGAAACCCCAAAATGATTTTTTCTCTTCCCCGTTGTTAACCAAAACAAAAACGCCCTTCCCAGCTAGAAAAATGAAGGAAAACATAGAAAAACCATGGAGGAAAACGCCCAGGAAGCTCCAAACTCGTGAGAGAGCAAACTGATGGGTGAAGAATGGCTTGGGGAGAAATTTCGTGGCTCTTTTCTTGCCAAGGAATCCAAAAACGATTTCCCATGCAAGGAGGTTTTCCCATACTCGAATTTGGACAACCATACCTCCCATTCCCCAAGGCATTAACTACCTCAACCAACTCTTGGGAGAAATGAACGATTGGGTACAAAAAACATGGGTAGTTGAGGGTTTTATGGGTTCTCTCATTGACACTTGGTTTGACTTGATTGGCTCAAGGGTTGGAATCCCCCCCCCCGCCAATTCCTTGTAAATCATGCCCCCATCTCTTGTTGCATTGCATAGCTAGTTGTGGGTATTTTATTAAAATGCATATTTACATGATATTTGAAATTCTAATGTGCATGGCTAGCACGTAAACCATATGCATCATTATATCAATGGCAGGGCCTTGGTCTTGAGCTCCTCACCATGATTTTATAATAATATTACATTAATTACATTTTAATGCAATGGGGTCAAACTCGGGATATGTCATGATGAAACTTCCTAATCCTAGCATTAAAATAAGGTTGAAAAGCTTCCCATGCTTAATCAGTGATTTCACTTGAGTGAAGGGTACATGCTTTTTAATCCTAAGATAGAGGAGTTCACCAAAATGCACCAACAACATCAAGGTACATAGGGAGTCCGATGTGGTTGATGTTGATGTTTGGGGTAGCTTCGGGCAAACATCCTCCTAGATGTAGCCATGGTGCTTGCCTCGATGGGTCATGGTGATTTGACCTATGGAGGATGATGATGGTTCACTCAGTAGTGTATGTGAGGCCCCTGGATGTATCCTTTCTTGGTCATGGTGCTTGGCCAAGTGATAGAAGGCTTGGATGCTTGCGAATATACTCCTTGCTTATGGGAGGCCCTGGTATAGTCCTTCTTGATCATGGTACTTGATCAAGTGGTATAGGACTTGGGTTTCCCATCACATTCCTAGATATATATGGTATTCCTTGCCATAATAGAGTGGATTTGAATTTCCCATTCTTAGGGATTAGCTACCCGTGTTGGAATGGTGAGGTCTACTCTAGTGTGGGTGCACACACACTATATCTCTTCTAGCATGGATGGATGTACATGTGAAGCAAGCTCATGGAAATACTTATTGGGATATGAATACTTATCTTCTAGAAGAGCCTCTTCCCAATCCCATAACCATAACCAGTTGTGGAGGAATTTATCATGAAATGCCACTAACAGAGGCAACATATAGACAAGGCTTCGCTAGTGTATGTAGTATTTCACTTCCTCTGCTTGTGAATAATAAGATCTCACAAAAAGGATCCATCCCACAGAAAGGAGCCACACTTGTGACTAATAATATTATCAATTAACAAGGTTTTTCTTCAACATGTTTTGTAGGCATCCAATTTTCACCATCCACCATATTCATGAGGGGCTCAATGCTTCCGAGAATTCCCATCTCGTCACTCGGGTGGTATTTCCACAAATGAGACCACATATTCTCTAATTTCCCTCCATCCACCATCACATTCAATCATACAACAACCTAACTCTTTTTTATGGGCTTCTTCATGCCCTCAATGGCTTCGATCTCACTTAGGATAAGGAGCAACCAAAATGCCCCCATCCCTCCGGCATTGTTTTAATCAAATTTGATTAAAATCGGCCCTGAAAATTGCAATCTTTGCAATTATGTAATTTTGTAAATCAATATGATTGCTCCCAAAGTAAATGCTATATTTTGAAACTACCCAGATCCTCGAAATTGCGATTTGAACAATGCAAACTGTAATTTCAGCACTTCCTTCTTTGTCGAATTCTGGCGGCCGGGGGCGATTTAGTTGTCGCGTATACTACTCCCTTGGATGTTATTTTTTAATGCACACTTCCCACTATGGCGTATATATCCGTAGCATCCTTTAAGTCATTTTCATATACTGAATATTTTCTTTTCTAATGCACGCTCCCCAATACTTTATAGCCATTTATAGTGCAACCTTCATATTAATAAAAAACTAAGTTGGCCATAGAGTATTTGAAGGAAAATTGGGCCTTATAAAAATCTCATCATAAACATTTAAAACTTGATTTGAATTAACCTTTTTAAATGTGAAAAAAGCCCCAACAATTCAATAAAAATTGCCTCTCCATTTTAAATTTCACCTCTTAAAAGATAATTTTAGTTATCTATGTTTCTTTTTGTGTTGTTGAAGTGTTAGAAGCTTTTATCAAGATTAAAATAATTTGTATGAGAGTGTGAGTCTAAGAGAGAAGCATAAATAAAACAATATTTATGGATATGGTTCGTTTAATTGGGATGATTGGAAAAGTATTTATTTCACTCAAAGTAATTTAAATTGATATACTTGTGTGTAGAATTTATATGATTAAAAAAGAATAAATTTTATTGATAGAAATTTAATTCACATAATTGTATATAGAATTATATCTAACATAAATTTATTAATGGATCAAACTTAATATAAAAAATTACAACTTAAAATAACAACTTCCAACAAAAAATCGACAATCTATGAAACCACATAAACATGTTGTGGATACTAGAAAAGAAAAATAAGATTTCCATAACCAAAATATATTTACAAATTGCATACACTCAAACCCAGTTGTACTCCCATGGTCACTTTCATTAATTGGAGAGTATTTAATTGCGCCAAATAGATCTTTTCTCAACATTGGAATCTCACTGCAAGTTAGTTGTCAAGATACCATTACCATTGCATAGTCTCATCAGTATCTCTTCAATACAATGCACATAATCAATTTTGGGGGTTTTCATGTGCAAAAAAATATGAAATCATCCCCACTATCCACACCTATATTACTAGAAACATAATGATGGTTCATGTTTTTTTGGGGGGGAATAGTGTAGATACGGGAATGAGATGAAGACTAACATTTTCATAGATCATTCTTATTTTTAGAATCAATAACCATTTCTCATTAAATGAATCGGTTCTTAGAATGATTATTCGAAAATTATTTTCAATTTCTCTAGGAAATAATTTCATTTATTATTGTTTTGAGATCCATTTTTGTTTTTGGTCATTTTTCTAGGAATATTTATGAATGTGGGTGGCCATATTTTACAGCACATAAATAGTACACTAGTAGATGGAGAATTTAATGTCATTGAATATTGTAGAAAGAAGTCTGGAGTATAGCACATGTTGCTTTCATTGAATTTCAAAGAACTACTTTAGTTGTGAAGAGAATAATTGTTAACTTGAGCGATAATCCTAGAGTCCTAAAATATTACCAATCTGCCTAAAATATTACCAATCTGCCAATAAGTTGTGTTAAATTTTAATGTGGTATCATTATTTTGTTCATATTATATTTCCTCCATCATCCATAAGTTATAGCACATTGTAAAATTGTGTTACTTAAAACATAAAATAAATTCACAACTCTCCATTATATAAAGGGTCGACAAAACATGTACGTATTTTCATAATGCAAAAGGGGGATTGACTAGTTTTATGCTTTAGGTGTGAAGGTTCCTAAATACATGGATTATGCTCTAGCTATTTTTCTAAAAGTTTCTTAAGAATGTTGGGCCATACTCTTTAGTAGACAAGTAAACTAGAGAAATATTTGAGGCATGTTGGGGCTCAAAGCATTAAAACCATGATTTGATTTCATTTTCTTATTTCATGTTTCAAACTTGATTTGCTAGACGTAACTAGTGGGAAATGGGGATCTTATGACTAATTTAATACTAGGCCTATGGGAAGGTAGAGTTGAGGCATTTCACTCTCTACCTCCATACTATCCCCAAAGTGTTGGAGATAAAGCTTCATTTTCCACACTCATTTACATGCTTAATTTTCTTTCCTTCATTGATGGTTGCAATAACAATTGTTGTATTTCATTACGGGTAGAATAGATGGCACAAAAACTGAAAGAAGGGCCATCGTGGAAGCAATGCATTATTTTTTATTCAGTCTTATTATGACTCCATTGAAACACATACACTATTATTCATGAAAGTAATGGCATACTTGAAGCTTAGTTCTATGATTGGGAGGATCATAGAACTATTGTCGAATTAGAAGCGGTTCATTCTTTACTATTCGGTCTTAGAATGACTGCACTGAAATGCATAAAATATTATTCATGAAAATGAAGGAATAACTAAATATTACTTCTATCCATGACATAATCAATCAAATCTCCCAACAAGAATCTTTTTTTTTTAGATTTCTCGTGGTTTTTTTTGTCTCCTATATATGTCATTCTATTGCATGGATACTCATAGATTTTATCTTTTTGTTTTGTAAAACTCAAATTTTTATAGCAAACTTTGCATTTAAAACTATAAATGCTCACTTTGAATATCCCCATTATAAACTATTTCAAAGATTCATTTTCTGGATTTGAAATTGTCTATCCACACTTTGATTTTATCATCTTCTCCATTTGTTTTTTATTCTATATTCTTGAATAACATTTATTAATTAACTAGTTCAAAAGGCTTAGGTTGGCCCTTGCGATTGACAATTCAGAGTAGATTACCTATATCATTAGGGTTTTCTAACTAGTCATGCTCTTTTCATTATTATATATATTGGGCTAATTAATATTGAATTATGAGCTAATGAGCACAAGAAACAATTTTATTAATTAAAAGATTAGAGGATCATGGTTCAATATGTTAACTTTACAAAATTTGTGGGATATATTGGATGTGTGTTTTAAGATCAAAGAGGTCATTAGGGTTTAAGGGTTAAATATTTTAGTGTTGAATATGGTGTAGTAGGGTAGGGAAATAAGTATCTAGACTATGATAGGTACAATTCTAATGGAATACATGAGAATCTAGATGCCTTTTTTTTCTGGGTATTGGGTATCTTTTCGGTTGGGTACATGAGGCATGAGATTTTCTCTATATATAGAGATCATACATATTATTCCTACATTGAATACTACTATAATAAATCTTCAAAACTTGGATTAAATTGCATCAATTAGACAACCACATGGCTCAATCAAAAAAAGAAGGTCATGTTCTAAACCACAGCACTTATTTCTCTACCCACATTTATCTTATTTCTCAAATTCTTTTTGTTTTCTAAATAATTGAAGAATATTGATTTGAATTTGGATCCAAAGAATAATGGATTCAATTTAGACTTGGTTAGAAATTGGCAAAAGATCGGGTTCATTGTTAAGGACTAGACAAAAGACATAGTGGTTGTGTGATAGTATAACCATGAATCCACATCCCTCCCTCTCCTCCCCCCCTCGCCTTCTCAACCTCCCTCTCCCTCCCTCCCCCTATCTCCCTCTCCACCTCCCCCTCTAACTCTCCCTCTCCCCCTACATCCCTCCCTCTCTCATTTACCTCTCCCCCTCATCACCCCTCCTCCCTTTCTGCCTCCTCAACCCCCCTGTCTCCCTCTCCCTCCCCCTCTGTCTCCCCTTCCCCCTCCCCATCCCTGCCCTCTCCCCTCTATCTCACCCTCTCCCTCCCTCTCTCCTTCCTCACCCTCTCCCCATATCCCTCTCTACCCCCCCCATCTCCCTCTCTTCCCCTCCCCCCTCCCCCTCTCCCTCCTCCCCCTCTCCCCATATCCCTCTCCTCCCCCCCCCCAACCTCTCTCTCTCTCTCTCTCTCATTTAATCTTCTTAACAGTATACTCAATAAGATTGAAAAAACGAAATTAACACTATACTCAATACGATTGAAAAAACGAAAAAATAAAAAATAAAAAATGAAAAAGAGAGCAAACATAAAGAACCTTACTCTAAGATTTGAGAAGGGACAAAAATTGTATTAGAATTTAATCTTCTTAATATTATACTCAGTAAGATTGATAAAAACAAAATAAATGAAAAAGAAGGTGAACATAAAGAACCCTACTCTAGGATTTGAGAAGGGACGAAAATTGTATTAGAATTTAATCTTCTTAACACTATACTCAAATAAGATTGAAAAGACATAATTAACACTATAGTCAATAAGATTGAAAAAACAAAATTAACACAATACTCAATAAGATTGAAGAAACAAAATAAATGAAAAAGAGAGCAAACATAAAGAAGCCTACTCTAGGATTTTAGAAGAGACAAAAAAATTGTATTAGAATTTAATCTTCTTAACATTATACTCAATAAGATTGAAAAAACAAAATAAATGAAAAAGACAGTAAACATAAAGAACCCTAATCTAAGATTTGAGAAGGAACAAAATTTGTATTAGAATTTAATCTTCTTAACCCTATAAGATTGAAAAAACAAAACAAATGAAAACGAGAGCGTGCATAAAGAACCCTAGGATTTGGGAAGGGACAAAAATTGTATTTTATTAATCATTTTATGAGTGTTATAGTTTTTAAAAGTATTTCACTGAATAAAAATATACCTAATTATTAAAATTATTAAAATATAAACACATGATTCATAATAAAATATAAATCAATAAAACTGGATCCACATAATATGCATAACTTTAACTTTCATTTTAAGTAATCTAAACTTTTCCAACATAGTATTGACAATTTTCATTTCATTTAATGTTTTTATGAAAACTTACTCTTATATTTGTAAAAAAAAGGTACCAACCTACATTTTTTACCAACTAAAAAATCAAAAACATTTTATCTTAATATATTTAAATTGAGTAAAAGATTAACTTGAACTTACCCATGAAGGGCGTATACAAGCATTCCATCGAGTTCATTTATAATTCCTCGCCCACTCCTATACTCTATGCACGTCGCATGAAGGTGACTCCATTAAACGCACTCCCTCGTAACATATCCAAAAGTTGTTTAAAAAAAATTATGAACCTCAAACCATACACCCAGGTTTCTTTTTAAAAATGACCACCTTTTACATAGGTACCACATTTTTTTAACACGGGAGGGTTACACCATAACCAAATTGGTCCAATACCAAAAAGTTGCAAACGTGCATCTATATATCACCGCAATATCCTTCCATGTGACTTATTTTATATATACAGTACTAATATGTATATATATATAATACTAAAATTTGGGCTTCTTGCATACAATTCCAACGTACTGCATTCAAATATTGCAGACATTCTTCAAAGCACTACTGAAACAATAATTCAAAATCCACTGATAGAATAGCACTCCTGAAAAATTAATCAAACCACTCAAGGTCTAATCAAACCTCTCCCTCCCTACGCCAATCCCTCTCTCTCCCCCTCTCACTCTACCACCCCCTCCATCCCCCTCTCCCTCTCCTCCTCACTCCCTCTCCCACACCCTCCCTCCCCATCTCCATCTCCCCCTTTCTCCATGTCCCTCTCCCACTACACCTCCCCCTCCCAACCCTCTTCCCCTCCACCACCCCCACCCTATCCCCCTCCCTCTCTTTCCCTCCCTCTCCCCCTCCCTCTCCCCACCCCCCTCTACCCCATATCCCTCTTATCCTTTATTGTACTACCTCTCCCTCCCCCTCCCTAACCTATCCCCCTTCCTCTCCCTCTTCCTCTCTCCCTCCCCATATACCTTCTCATCCCCCTCCCCGTCCTTTCCACCTCCATCCCTCTTCCACCCTACCCCCTCTTCCCCTACCCCTCTTCCTCCTCACCCTCTTTCCCTCCCTCCCCCTTGGATCTCCATATTCCTCCCCCTCTCCATCCCAATTCCCCTCCCCCTCCTCCTCCCCCTATCCCCATCCCCCTCCCACTCTCCCTTCCCCTCTCCCTCTCCCTCCCCCTGCCCCTCCTTCCCTCCCTCTTCCCCCCTTCCCCGTCTCTATATAACTCTTTGTCTCTATATCCATCTCTATTCCACTCTCCCCCCACCCCCCAACCCCCCCCTCCCCCACTCCATATCACCTCATATCCCTCTCTCGCCCACCTCCACCTCCCCCTTCCCCCGCTCCCTCCTTATCATATCCCTCCCGCTCCACATCCCTCTCCCTCACACCCCCCTATCCCTTCCCCTCGCTCTCCCTCACTCCCCCCTCTCCCTACCCCGCTCTCCCCACCCTCTCCCCCCCATAGCCATCCCCCACTCCCTATCAAATCCTATCCCTCTCTCCCTCTCCCTCCACCTACCCCGCGCCCTCCCTCTCTCTCCCCCTCACACTCAACCTCCTTACCCTCTCCCCCACTGCTCAACCTCCCTCTCCCTCACTCCCCCCTCTCCCTACCCTTTCCTCTCCCTTCTCCCTCCCCCTCCCTCTCCCCCTCTCCTTCCCTAACCCCCTCTCCCCCCCCCTCCCTCCCCATACAACCCCTGTAACTTCCACTACCTCTCCCCACCATCCCTCCCCTCCTCCCCCTCTCCCTCTCCCTCTCTCTCCCTCTCCCTCCCCCTCCCTCTCCCCCCCCACCTATACCTGCCCCGCTCCCTCCCTCTCTCTCCCCCTCACAATCAACCTCCTTACCCTCTCCCCACCACTCAACCCCCCTCTCCCTCACTCCCCCCTCTCCCTACCCCTCCCTCTCCCTTCTCCCTCTCCCTCCCTCTCCCCCTCTCCTTCCCTAAACCCCTCTCTCCCCTCTCCCTCCAAGACATCCCCTCTAACTTCCAATACCTCTCCCCCCCATCCATTCCCTCTCCCACTCTCCCTCTCCCTCTCCCTCCCTCTCCCCCCAACCTATACCTCACCCTCTCCCTCACTACCTCCCCCTCACTTTCTTGTAGTCCCTTTACCCCCCCTAATATCAGTATCCCTCTCTGTCTATGTCTCCCTCTCTCTCCCCATCCCACACACCATATCCCCCATTCCACCACCCCCTATCCCCTCTTATCCCTCTCCCCCTCTCTCCCTCTCTAGCCCTTTCCCCCTCTCTCCCTCTCCCTCCTCCTCCACATCTCCCTCCCCCCCCTTTCCCTCTGCCTCCTCTTAATCTCCCCATCTCTACCTCTCCCTCCCCCTCCACATTTCTCTCCCTGCATTCCCCCCTCCCCCTCTACATCTCCCTCTCACTCCCTTCCTCCCCCTCCCACCCTCCCTCACCCCCCATCTCAATATCCCTCTCCATCTTCCTCTCTCTCCCCCTCTACCCCCTTCCTCCCTCCCTCGTTCCACTGCTCTTCCACAACCTCCTCACCCTCTCCCCCTCTCTCTCTCTATCCCTCTCCCCCCTCCCTCGCTCCCACCCTTTCCCCCTCTCCCTATCACTCCCCCTCCCAACCTCCCCCACTCCCCCTCGCTCTCCACCCCCTTCCTTTCCCTCTCCCTCCCTATCCCCCCACCTCACCCTCCAACTCCCTCTCCCTCTCCCTCTCCCTCCCCCTCCTCCTCTCTGTCCCCCTCTACCTCCTCCCCTCTCTCCCTACCCTCTCCCCCCTGCCTCCTCACTCTCCCGCCCTCCACCTCCCCCCTCCTCACTCCTCTCTCCCTCCCTATCCTCCCCCCCTCGCCATCTCAACCTCCCCCTCTAACTCTTCCTCTCCCCCTCCCTCCCCTCGTCTCCCTCTCCCTCTCCCCATCCATCCCTCCCTCTCTCATTTACCTCTTCCCCTTATCACCCCACCGCCCCCCTCCTCCTGCCTCCTCACTATCGCCCCCCCATCTCCCTCTCCCTCTCCCCTTCCCCCTCCCACTCCCTCACTCTCTCCTTCCTCACCCTCTCCCCATCTCCATCTCCTCCCCCATCCCCCCACCCCCCCTCTCTCTTCCCCTCCCCCTCCCCCTCTCCCTCCTCACCCTCTCTCTCTCTCTCTCCAATTTAATCTTCTTAACACTATACTCAATAAGAGTGAAAAAACAAAATTAACACTATACTCAATACGATTGAAAAAACAAAATAAACGAAAAAGAGAACAAACATAAAGAACTTTATTCTAAGATTTGGGAAGGGACAAAAATTGTATTAGAATTTAATCTTCATAATAGTATACTCAATAAGATTGAAAAAACAAAATAAATGAAAAATAGAGTGAACATAAAGAACCCTACTCTAGGATTTGAGAAGGGACAAAAATTGTATTAGAATTTAATCTTCTTAACACTATACTCAAATAAGATTGAATTTTTTTTAACACTATACTCAATAAGATTGAAAAAACAAAATTAACACAATACTCAATAGGATTGAAGAAACAAAATAAATAAAAAAGAGAGCAAACATAAAGAAGCTTGCTCTAGGATTTGAGAGGAGACAAAAAATTGTATTAGAATTTAATCTTCTTAACATTATACTCAATAAGATTGAAAAAACAAAATAAATGAAAAATATAGTAAACATAAAGAACCCTACTCTAAGATTTTAGAAGTGACAAAATTTGTTTTAGAATTTAATCTTCTTAACACTATAAGATTGAAAAAAAAATGTAGTGCAATGATGCTAGCAAAAATCACACTAGCGAAAAATAGTCTTTCTTCTTGCTATGAATTTTTTAAATTGGAGAAACCAGCGTAGGATCGAGCTCCAAGAAACCCCGTGAGAATCGCTCCAAGAAAACTTGTTGAAACCCTTTGTCGATATTAAAACCGCGTGCTATGTATAGAGTAGTAGAACCATGTTGAACCAAATTGCAATGGCCACTGGAGGGGGCCCCGAGGCCTTCCCTCCCCTGCCCGAGATTGCTGCATTCAGGAAACTAGTGGATGCATGTGGGAAACACCCTCTGAGTTAGCAACAACAGAAATTTGTAAAACGCATGGCCAGCATCCCCACAGTCGACCTACAGTTTGAAGACCCGTGCAGGTCAGCATTGAAACCTAGCAGAAAGAGGGCTCATAGGGCAGTTCACCAGGATTTGGCCTTCGCCTAAAGCAGTTGATAATTGGGTGCAACGAAACTGGCATTCATTGGTCCAAGAGGGCATCAACAGTCATTTAGTGGGTAAGGGATTTTTTTTTGTATTTGACAATGTAGAGGACAGGAACCTAATATTTAGGAATGGACCTTATTTTATGGGCCCTCAGGGGTTATATTTGAATAAATGGACACCAGACTTTGATCCGATGCAAGACGTGCCCTCGGCTGTCCCAGCCTGGGTCCGCTTGCCTGACCTACCTCTGCATTATTGGAAGCCATAGGTAATAAAATCGAGAAATACATTGATCGAGCAGAGAGGAGGGACCAATATACCTGCGCCAGAATTTGTGTGGAAGTGGATTTGGAGGTAGGGCTGCCTGAAGTAATAAAACTCACGGTGGCGAATTGGTCTTACATACAAGAGTTAGACTACGAGCAGCTTCCATTTAAATGCCGATACTGCCATGGGTACAGGCATTTTTCCAGGCACTGCAAAAAAAAGGGAGAGGAGGAGGTCGAGAATGCTAAGGGAAATCAATGGATCCCAGCTTAGAAACCAATTGCAACAAAACAAGCAAACAGACCAAAAGGCACAGGAAATCCTATGGGGAATGAAGCCGCATCCTCTAGTCGGCTACAAGGTGAAGGGAGCTCATGACCACCAAGGATGGAGACAATTTATAGTCCTTTTGAAAATCTCAGAATTCCAGAGGATCCTTTAGCATCAGCTATCGAACAGGATAAACAGCAGCCCAATTCAACGGTTGAAGACAAAATATTGGAAGAAGTTGCCCCTCTATAGGATGGATCCCCTATAGGAGCTACGAGCCCTCTGTCCTATGCTGAAATGAAAAGAAAGAAGTCTCCAGAGATTTCAGGTTCTTCGGAATATGAGACCTTTGAGAGACCATCGAAAAGAGTTGGGAGGAAATCCCTTTGGGAGATAAGGGCAGAAGAAATGGAAAGGTAAAAAATGAAAGGTAGTCATCCAATGATCGAGATGTCCATCGGCAGAATCACCAGAAACAGACCTCCCAAGGGAGGAGCTACCCCTTCCCCAGCCAGCAAATAATGTGTTTAGTCTGCCCCTTTCCTAAGATTCTCATGCTCCAAGAGACTAAAATTGAAGGGGAAGCCCTCCTCCTGCTTAGTAAATTGAATTGGAAAAAAAATGTCGGGAGGGCAATAAGTGCTTGAGGCTCTTCCGGAGGTCTTGCTACTCTGTGGGAGGATGATAATTTTCATCTCGAAAGTTCCTATGAGACTCAACATTGGATTTATACCAAACTCAGGCACTCTGTAAATAAGATGACCTTCGCTCTTTTCAATATATATGTCCCTGTCCATTATGCTGAAAAGAGAGGGTGTTGGCAAACTCTATCAGTCTTTCTAGAGTCACGTTCTCCTAAGAACATAATTCTTGCTGGCGATTTCAATTTAGTGTTTGAACCAAAGGAGAAGAGTGGAGGAATCACCAATAGAGATCAGTTCCTTCCCTTTGTCGAAGATCTTATTCAGCAGTGGGATTTAATTGCTTTCAAACCAAAAAAAGAGTTATATACCTGGACCAATAATCACGTTGGGGATTATCATATATTTTCCCGACTGGACAGATTTTTAATTCAGAGCTCCTTTCTGCTAGAAAATAAAATTATCTCCACAAAAACCTTACAAAAGCTGACATCAGACCATAAGCCTATTTTACTGCAGTTTGAGGAATCAGAAAGATTGTGGCCCATCCCCTTCCGGTTTAATCCTCTCTAGGTTGAGAGAGAAGGATTTGAGGATACAGTTATCAATGCCTGGAGCACTCCTGTCAATGGGTCGCCCAACTATGTTTGGGAGCAGAAAGTTAAGGCTACTAAGGTGGCTTTGAAAACTTGGATAAAAAAGCCCACTGCCTCACCCACAAGTTGTAGAAAGCATTCTACCAACCAGCTGATTGACTTGCAATTAGAAATGGAATCTGATTATATCACTAACACTGAACTTCAGAAGGAACAAGCTTTCCATCTCATTACTTTTCGATCATACATGCACGAGGAAGAGCACTGGAGGCTTAAATCACGAAGTCTTTGGCTGAAATTGGGAGACAGAAATACCCCTTTCTTTCATAAGCAATTTAAAGCTCGCCTCTTTCGTAATCACTTGGATGAAATCACAGCTTCTGATGGGACTTCCCATAAAGATATTGCTCACTTGAAAGAGGCTGCAACATCCCATTTCCAGGAGCTCTTTATGGAAGAAGGAATGGACAATAAGGAGGAATTTTCCGAATTTCTCACCCACATCTCGAGATTGGTAGGGGAGAATGATAATGTAAGTCTGTTGAAGCCCTTCACTGAAACTGATATTAGCAATGTAATTTGGGCAATGGAGCCGGACAAAGCCCCAGGGCCCGATGGCTTTTCCATACACTTTTACATAATTTGCTGGGACATAATTAAGGTGGATTTAGTTCGTATGATCAGGGGTTTTCTCCAAAAAGCCAAGGTCGAAGAAAGCATTAATTCTACATTCCTGGCTTTAATTCCCAAGGAATCAAACCCTGGAACCTTTGATAGGTTTAGGCCTATCTCATTGAGCAATGCGTCTTATAAAATTCTGGCCAAGCTCATGGCCAATAGAATCAAGCCTCTACTGGGTAAACTCATCACTTCTAGTCAAGGTGGGTTTGTGAAAGGAAAGCATATCATGGATAACGTGACTCTTGTTCAGGAAACCATCCATTCTAGTCATCAATGCAATGATCAAGGGATGATTATAAAGCTTGATATGGCTAATGCCTTCGATCGGGTAAGACAATCCTTTTTGTTTCAAGTTCTTCTATATTTTGGCTTTAGCATTGAATTTGTAAGGCTGATCAAATCTTGTATAGGTAGGCCTTGGATTGATCCTTTAGTGAATGGTAGGCCAGCCAATTACTTTCAAGGTACTCGGGGTATAAGGTAGGGCTTCCCCTTGTCCCCATTCTTATATATTTTTATGGTAGACTCTCTTAGCCGAAAGCTGACTGCAGAGAAGGTCACAGGAATAGCCCCTGGCATTCGAGTGATGAAATATCTTGAACCCATTAACCATGCCTTATTCGTGGATGATTCTCTCCTTCTGGGGGGTGCCTCTGTTAAAATTTCAAGGGTTTTCAATGAAGTTATTCAAAGTTTCTACAGAGTCTCTGGAGCTCTTGTCAATAAGAGAAAATGTGTTGTGTATGGCTAGAATGCAAACCAATCTACCATTCAGCATATTGCTCACTTCTTAGGCTATATCGGCTTTGCAGTATGGGAAACTTTTAAGCATCTTGGCCTGTCTTTAACCTTGGTCATTACTAAGGCCACTCATTGGCTCAAGGTCATAAGTAAAATCAAAACTAAAATGGTTTCCTGGGGTGGACAGTGGCTCACCACTGTTGGAAAATTAACTCTTATCAAATCAGTTATTTCCTCTCTGCCTATCTATCAGGCATCATTTCTATTGGCTCCTAAGATGATTACTGAATAGGTAGAAAATCTTATTCGAACCTTCCTGTGGGAAGGAGGTAAGGGGAATCAGAAAAAATTTCACTTGGTGAGTTGGGACATCGTGAAAAAACTAGTTTCTGAAGGAGGTCTGCAGGTCAGAGACCCTGGGCTAGCAAATTTGGCTCTCGGAGGCAAGCTGTTGTGGAAGATCTTCTCCAATCCTAGTCATCATGTTAGCCAAGTCTTAATTAAAAAATATCTGAATGGTGTTTCACTGACCAGTATGGATGATGGAATTGCCAACAAAGGCACCACACTGTGGAAACTATGTAGCCGAGCTTGGGAATTTTTCAAAATTCATCTCTATCATATACCTGGCAATGGGAGATAGATTTTGTTATGGGAAGACAAAATCATGGGTTTCCAATCTCTCAAGCACAATGATGAAATTCACGAATTGCGTAGTTGGCTCACTCAATGTGGTATTACTAAACTTGCTGATATATCTAATTGGGACCAGGATGGAAATTGGCATGAATGGAATATACCTAGGCTGCCTGATAGGTTGAAATCTCAGTTGAACACTCTTCTCACTTCTCTTGTTGGTCTAGCACCGGTCCATACTCGATTGAGGGATAAATGGGGCTGGGGATTGACCGAAAAATACACCTCAGCTCAGGGATTCATGGCACTTCAGTCGAAGCAACCTCAGACTCAGCCTAACGTTTTGTGGAAGCAGGTTTGGGACTCATTCGCCATCCCTAAAATTAACTTTTTATGTTGGGTCCTCATGCACAGACGTCTCTTAACTAGTGAGAACTTAGCAAAATGGGGAATAATCGGGCCACACAGATGCCCCCTCTATCAATCGGACCTGGAAACAATAGATCATTTTTTCATTGATTGTCCATTCACGCAGGAGGTGTGGCAGCAAGCTTTGCTGGGTCTCAAAGTCGAAATTCCTTCCCAGTGCAATATTGTCTTCTTATTTTCCACCTGGACAAATCGTTATCCTCTGGCGTTTAAGAGTAAATCATTATGGTCCAAAATATGGCATGAATTTCCAAAATATCTATGTTGGGAAGTGTGGTTAGCCAAGAATGAGGGCATATTTCAAAACTATCTGTGCACCCCCTGAGTGTGGCTGCTAAAGCTAAAGCACTGCTTTTGGAAACGATAGAAAACCATTCCTTTAAACAAGATAACTTGCTGCTTCCTGCAGAGAATAGCTGGATTGGTGAACCAACACTGCATACTAGAAATAAGATTTCAGCTCAACCAATCAACAACCCTGAGTGGTGGCTTCGGTACAATGAATCTGAATTTCATTAGTGGTGGAAGAATCAGGGTAAAGTCATAATTTTTTTTGATGGAGTAGCTAAAGGTAACCCAGGGATAACAGGAGCTGGAGGGGTAGTCTATGCCCCTGACGGTCATTTTAAGGGCAGCTTCAGTTGGGGTTTAGGACAGAGTACAAATAATCAGGCAGAATTATTAGGACTACTCAAAGCTTGTCAGATAGCTCATGGGAACGGAGATCAAAATATACAAATTTTTGGAGACTCAGAAATAAATCTCTAAAACACAGATGATCATTTCAATAATGCGGTGCTAAACAAGACCTTGCAAAGGGTTCGGATTCTGCTGCAAAAGTTCAATTCTACCTCCTTCCATATTCTCCGGAGTCTAGATAAGGAAGTTGATATTAGGGCTAATGTGGGTTATCTTTTATCCCCTGCAGATTTGATTCAGAATGAGGAAGCCCCGCAATGGTCTCCCATCCCGTAAGAAGGAACACCTTGTGTATTGTATAAGTAGGATTGAGGGCACCTGTGATTCATGCTCTTTTGGTTCTTGTAATATGGGTTGATTAGGCATTAGCCCAACTGCGATTTCTCAAAGAAAAATATCCGTTTTTGTTAAAAAATAAATAAATGAAAAAGAGAGCAAACATAAAGAACCCTAGGATTTGGGAAGGGACAAAAATTGTATTTTATTAATCATTTTATGAGTGCTATAGTTTTTAAAAGTATTTCACTTAATAAAAAAATACCTAATTATTAAAATTATTAAAATCGAAACACATGATTCATAATCAAATATAAATCAATAAAATTGGATCCACACAATATGCATAACTTTAACTTTCATTTTAAGTAATCTAAAATTTTCCAACATAGTATAGACAATTTTCATTTCATTTTAATGTTTTTATGAAAACTTACTCTTATATTTGTAAAAATAAAGGTACCAACCTACATTTTTTACCAACTAAAAAATCAAAAACATTTTATCTTAATATATTTAAATTAAGTAAAAGCTTAACTTGAACTTACCCATGAAGGGCGTATACAAGCATTCCATCGAGTTCGTTTATAATTCCTTTCCCACTCCTATACTCTATGCACATCGCGTGAAGGTGACTCCATTAAACACACTCCCTCGTAACATATCCAAAATTTGTTTAAAAAAAGTTATGAACCTCAAACCATACACCCAGGTTTCTTTTTAAAACCGACCACCTTTTACAGAGGTACCACATTTTTTTAACACGGGAGGTTTATACCATAACCAAATTGGTCCAATACCAAAAAGTTGCAAATGTGCATCTATATATCACTGCAATATCCTTCCATGTGACTTATTTTATATATACAGTACTAATATTTATATATATAATACTAAAATTTGGGCTTCTTGCATACGATTCCAACGTACCACATTCAAATATTGCTGACATTCTTCAATGCACTCCTGAAATAATAATTTAGAAGCCACTGGTAGAATAGCGGCTCCTGAAACAATAATCAAACCACTCAGGGGCTAATCAAACCTCTCCCTCCCCCTCTCCCTCCCTCTTCCAATCGCTCTCCCTCCCCCTCCCTCCCCCTCTCCCTCTCCTCCTCACTTCCTCCCCCACGCCCTCCCTCCCCTTATCCATCTCCCCCTTTATCCATTTCCCTCTCCCACTGCACCTCCCCCTCCCAACCCTCTTCCCCCCCCACCCCCCGCCCTCTCCCCCTACCTCCCCTCCCTCTCTCCATCCCTCCAACCCTCCCCTCCCTCTCCCCCTCTCCCTTTCCCAGTTCCCCTCCTACTCTCCCTCTCCATCCCCCCTCCTTTTCCCCCTCCCCCCTCTCCCTCTCTTTCCCTCCCTCTACCCGGCCCTCTCCCCCACCCCCTCTCCCCCTTATCCCACTCCCTCTCCCTCTACCAACCCCCTCTCGCCCTCCCCCTCCCCACCCTATCCCCTTTTCCTCTTCCCCTCCCTCTCTCCCCTCCCCCTCCCCCCTCCATCCCTCTTCCACCCTCCCCCTCTACCTCCTCACCCTCTTTCCCTCACTCCTATGTTGGGTCTCCATCTTCCTCCCACTTCCCACCCCCTCCCCCTCCCCCATCTCCCCCTCCTGCTCGTACTTCCCCTCTCCCTCTACCTCCCCCTGCCCTTCCTTCCCTCCCTCTCCCCCCCTTCCCTGAATTTGTATCACTCTATGTCTTTGTCTCCATATCTATCCCACTCTCTCCCCCACCCCCATCCCCCCCTCGCCCACCCCCTATCACCTCATATCCCTATCTCCCCCTCCCTCACTCCCCCCCTCTCTCTCCCCCTCACCCTCAGCTTCCTTACTCTCTACCCCCCGCTCCACCTCCCTCTCCCTCACTCCCCCCTCTCCATACCCCTCCCTCCCCCCTTTTCCTCCCTCTCCTTCTCCCCCTTGCATTCCCTACCCCAACTCCCCCCAACTCCCCCCTCCCCCTCCATCCCCTATCCATTCCCCTACCTCTCCCCCCCCATCCCTGCCCTATCCCCCTCTCCATCTCCCTCTATCTCCCTCTCCCTCCCCCACCCCTCCCCCTCCCTCCACCTCCCTCCCTCCCCCCACTCTCTCGCTCTTCCCCTCCCTTCTCACCCTCTCTCCCTCTAAACCTCCCTCTCCCCCCCTCACCTTCATCACCCTCCCTCTCCCTCCCCTCCCCCCTCCTGACCTCCCTCACCTCCCCCCTCCTAACCTCCCTCACCCCCCCCATCTCAGTATCCCTCTCTGTCTCCATCTTCCACTCTCTCCCCCTCTACCCCCTTCCTCCCTCCCCCATCCCATCACTCTTCCTCGCCCTCTGCCCCTCTTAGCCTCCCTATCCCCCTCTCTACATCCCTCTCCATATCCCCCCTCCCCCCCACTCACCCTCTTAGCCTCCCTCCCCCTACCACCTTATCCCTCCTTCCCTCTCCTACCTTATACCCCCTCCCTACCCTATACCCACACCTCCACCTCCTCACTCTCCCATTCCCCTAGATCCCTCTCCCTCTCCCTACCCCTCTCTCCCTTTCTCTCCCCATTCCCCTCTCCTTCCCCATCTCTCCCTTTCCCTTCCCTTTCCCATCCGCCTCCTCACTCTCCCACCCTCCTCACATGCCCATCTCCCTCTCCCACTTCCCACCCATATCCCTCTCCCTCTCCCACTTCCCACCCATATCCCTCTCCCTCTCCCCCCCTCCCCCTCTGCCACTTCACTCTCTCACCCTCCCTCTCCTCCCCTCCACCTCCTAACCTTCTCCCCCTCACAACCTCACTCTCCCTCCCCCTCCCCCTCCCCCTCCCCTCCCCCTTCCCCTCTACCTTCTCAACCTCTCTCCCCCCTCATCCCCCACCCCACTCTACATCTCTCCCTTTCCCCCTCCAACTCTCTCTCCCTCCCCCTCCTTCTCCCCCTCCCCCTCCTTCTCCTCTCTCCTTCCCCCCATCTCTAACCCTCCATCTCCCTCCCCCACCTACTCCCTACCTCCCTCCCTCCCCAGCTCTCTACATCTCCCATCTTCCTGCTCCCCTTTATATTCCCTCCCCCCCCTCTCTCTCTCCCTCCCTCTTCATCCCCCTCTCATTCCCCTATCCCCACCCCCTCCCCCTCTCCCACTACCTCCCCCTTCTCTCCCTCCTCGCCCTCTCTCCATCTCCATCTCCCCCTCCCCCCCCCTCCCCCTCCCCCTCCCCCTCCCCCTCCCCCTCCCCACCCCTCTCCCTCTCCATCCCCCTCCTCAATATCCAACTCCCTCTCCCTCCCTCTCCCTCTCCATCCCCCTCCTCCTCCCTCTCTCCCTCCCCCCTCTCTACATTTCACTCCATCCACCACCCTCCCACTCATACTCCCTCCCTCCCTCCCCACCTCTCTACATCTCCCTCCTTCCTGCTCCCCTTTCTATTCCCTTCCCCCCACTCTCCCTCCCCCTCCCTCTCCCTCCCCTACTGTCTCCCTCCCCTATCCCTGCCCCCTCCCTCTCTCCATCCTCACCCTATCTATGACTCCCTCTCCCCCTCCCTCCCCCTCCCTTCCCTCTTCCCCACCCCTCTCCCTCTCTCTCCCCCTCCCCCCCCTCTCTCCCTCCTCACCCTCTATAGGTCTCCCTCTCCCTCTCCTTCCCCCCCTCTCCCTCTCTCTTTCCCCCCGTCTCCCTCTCTCTACCCCTCTCCCTCCGACTCCTCACCCTCTCCCCCTGATCTCCCTCTCCCTCACCATCTCCCCCTGATCTCCCTCTCCCTCACCCTCTCCCCCCATCTCCCTCCACCCCCCTCTGACTTCTCACTTTCCCACCCTCCCTCTCTGCCCCCCATCTCTCTCTCCCCACCTTCCCCTCCTCCTCACTTTCCCACCCTCCCTCTATGCCCCCCATCTCCCTCTCCCCACCTTCCCCTCCTCCTCCTCACTCTCCCACCCTCCCTCTTTGCCCCCCCATATCCCTCTCCCTCTCCCAACCTGCCCCTCCACCTCCTCACTCTCTCGCCCTCCCTCTCCTCCCCCCTTCCTCACCCTCTCAACCTCCCTCCCCCCCCCTTCCCCCTCTCCCCCCCCATTCCCTATCCCCCTCCCCCTCTCCCTCTCCCTCTCCCTCACCTCACTCTCCCTCTCCCTCCCCCCCCCCTCCTCCCCCCTCCCTCCTCCTTTGCCTCCTCACCCTCTCCCCCCCATATCCCTCTCCCTCCCTCCCGCCCTCTCTACATCTCCTCCCTTCCCGCAACCCTCTCTCTCCCTCTCTGCCTCCTCACCCTCTCCCCCTCATCTCCCTCTCCCTCACCCTCTACCTCCACTCCCCACCGCCTCCTTACCGTCCCACCCTCCCTCTCTGCCCCTCTCCGCCCCCCCATAAACATAAAGAACCTTACTCTAGGATTTGACGAGGGACAAAAATTGTATTAGAATTTAATCTTCTTAACACTATACTCAAATAAAATTGAAAAAACAAAATTAACACTATACTCAATAAGAATGAAAAAACAAAATTAACACTATACTTAATAAGAATGAAAAAACAAAATTAACACTAACTCAATAAACTCAATAAGATTGTAGGAACAAAATAAATGAAGAAGAGAGCAAACATAAAGAAGCCTACTCTAGGATTTGAGAAGGGACAAAAAATTGTATTAGAATTTAATCTTCTTAACATTATACTCAATAAGATTGAAAAAACAAAATAAATTAAAAAAAGAATAAACATAAAGAACCCTACTCTAGGATATGAAAAAGGACAAAATTTGTATTAGAAATTAATCTTCTTAACACTATAAGATTGAAAAAACAAAATAAATGAAAAAGTGAGCAAACATAAAAAAAAAACCCTAGAATTTGAGAAGATACAAAAATTGTATTTTATTATTAATCCTTTTAAAAGTCTTATAGTTTTTAAAAGTATTTCACTTAATAAAAAAATACCTAATTATAAAAATTGATTAAGATCTAAACACACGATTCATAATAAAATATAAATCAATAAAATTGAGTCCACATAAGATACATAACTTTAACTTTCATTTTAAGTAATCTAAACTTTTCCTACATAGTATAAACAACTTTCATTTTATTTTAATGTTTTTATAAAAACTTGCTCTTATATATGTAAAGAAAAAGATACCAACCTACAGTTTTGACTAACTAAAAAATAAAAAAAAAATTATCTAAATATATTTAAATTAAGGAAAAGCTTAACTTGAAGTTACCCATGAAGGGCGTATACAAGCGTGCCATCAAACTTCCTATACCCTATGCACGTCACGCAAAGGTGACTCCATGAAACGCACTCCCTCGTAACATATCCAAAAGTTGTTTGAAAAAAGTTATGAACCTCAAACCATACACCCAGGTTTCTTTTTAATAACGACCAACTTTTATAGAGGTACCACATTATTTTAATATAGGAGGTTTATATTATAGCCTAGAATAGGAGCCTCGGATGGAAGGCGAAGACAACAAAAAAAGACGCATATGTGGATATAGATCGAGTTCCACCAGATGTTAAGGTTGCATAGTCATCAGGGGAAGAGATGGTTAAGGTGGAGGGGACATTCCTATCTAAGGAGCAAACTCAAAATATTTCAAAGGGAGGACATTGTGATTAAGTAATACAGGACGACTAAGTACAAGGATTATGGGGATTCTAAAAATGAGAATTTCCACAAATTAGAACTATTGTAGGTTTCCTGCGTTAAAATAGTGCAAGTTTTGATGAATTTTTTATAATTAAATGTTGAATTCTTAATAGGTTAGTATTGACATCTAGTACTAAATAAGGATTCATGTTTAGCCATTGATCCCGACTGTAAAACAACCAAAAACCCTATGACAGGGAGATCCGCTACCAAATAAAGGGAAATCAATAATCAATTGAAATTTTGAAGAAGTCATTGAATTAACAACATAATTGACTGATTAACCATAATATAGATTCAACCATTGATCCATGGCCCCAATGAGGCACTCTGTCACAAGGATATCCACAATAGAGAGGGCGTTACATGAGGGGAAAGGCAGACATTCATTCTGATCCAAAATTTAATAATTGGTTGAAAGAAGCATTATAACTAACATTTTAACATGAGTTGAAATGTATATGATACAAAGTGAAGAGATCATCTCAATAAGAGAGGTTTTAAGTAATAACATGAATTAAATTTCTAGTGGAGTATCCTAGAGATGATGATGGTAGTTGGTGTAGGTTAACTAGGGTTTTTTCCCTTCTCGGCTAATCTAGGGTTTTACTCAGGGTTTTGACTCTGTCCTTATTAATAACTTTCTAAAATATGGTGGGTTATGAAGACATTGTGGATTATTCTACTGACCCTTTGGAGGGAGAGTCAATTTTCATGAATCCAGAGGAATTTATGATGGAGGGTGCAAGTTTGGAAACCAGGGTGATGGATGGGCCTGCGGAGGGGAGGGTAACACTTGGTTTTCTTCCCTCTTTTGGGCAAGCAGCTGACGTTTCTTGGATTTCTTCGGAGGGTGGGAAACTCTCTACTTGGCTTAGAGCTGGTCCCGAGGCTCGTACTGTTTTGGCTCGGGGTTATCAATGGGGTTGCCTTAGTGGTTTTCCAAACTTTGAAACTGGTGTAGCTCCCTCTTCAGATCTCTTTACATGTGGAGATCCTCATCTCTAGGTGATTGGGATCCCTTTGCATGGAATGTTCTTTCCACAAGCCATCGTTGGGGCTGTGAGATGCGCATGATTGTGAGGGGGTTTCTTCTCTGACCCCTTCGTTAGAGGCTTGCCCTATCCTGCCAGAGGTTTCATAAGGTTTTGATAAATTTGATTCGGCAGTATCTTCGGTGGTTAATAATCCTAAGGATATCATTAAGGAGGCAAGGTTAAATCTAGGGGATGGTGGGAAATCCGGGGGAAAAAATAAGCAGAAGAAGTGTCTGAAGGGTGGAAAGGAGATTAATATGGTGATAGGGGTGAAAATTCTGGTCACTCAGACTGTGGCAGAGTTGGAGGTGGTAGGAAGGGAATGGGGATGTCATTTTGACATCAGACCTTTGAAGGATTGGGTGGATCAAAATTCGGTACCAAACCTTGAATATGTTATGATCGTCCGCACCTTGCCTCGCACTTGGTTTACTTTCATTTTTAGAAGGTGGAGGATGCGAGGAGGGATCTCCAAAAGAATTGGAGTATTGACTTGTACCCAATCCTGTTGAAGAATTGGGCCTCTTTGTTTGATGATAACAAGGAATGTTTTGATGTAGCCCCAACCTGGGTGCGGCTTCTGGGATTACCAATGGAATTATGGGCTGATGAGAGTTTTAGGGATATTGGGAACGTGTTGGGTTTTTTTTGGAGGCGAACAAGTCTTTTTTGCAATTAGGGGATATGTCAGTAGCGAGAATTCTTGTGTCATTGGATCTTCAGGGAGGCCTGGAAGAGGAGCTGAAATTTGTCTCAGGAGAGGGAAATTTTCATCGAAAGTTGGACTATGAAGAGCTTCCCTTTCGCTGCAAAGATGCCACCATTACGAGCATTTAGTAAATCAATGTTGGCTCCCTCTTTGGACTCTCCCATGGAACAAATGATAGGGTCCGACTAAAAGGAGAATTGAGAAATCAGCATGGGTTTCTCAAGAGGATGTGGCTTTTAAGCAAGGGAAATTTGAGGAGGTTGATTAGTTAAAGGGATCCCAGGAAGACAATTATAGGGAAAAAGAGGACCCTTCCTCTCTTGAACATGTAATTGAAGCTTCAACAATGATTTCCTTGGAGAAGCCACCTCCTAGATTAGACGTGACAAGATTTGAGGATCCATCGGGACTGGATCCAAATTGTGTGGTGTCTATATCATAAGGTATGCCAAATTTCTCTCTTCCACCTTTACATTTTCTTATAAACTTGATGAATTTATTGGGGAAATACTAGGAGGGGGATGTGCATTCAAATGTTCATACAGTTGGTCTGCGTGTTTCACCTGCTCATGTTGTGCTGGTCCTGGGTAGTTTGGGGGGAGCCAAAGGGGGACACTTTTTCAAAGGTCTCGATCGGGTTTGAATCCTCTTTGGATTCATAGGAAGAATCCATTCACTACCAGCTCCATTCCAAGGTTGTGCTGACCTAGCGGACTCTTCCAAAGGGTCTTTGGGGATGGGGTTAAACCCAGTGGCTAACGGGTGCGAGAGGGGTAACCTTTATCATCTATCCAAATCTCAGGATTAGGATCGATTAGACATGGTTGTGGGTAAACAATTATCAATTGTTGGGGTGCTTAAAGTGGCAATTACCCCTAGAGGGGTTTCCTCATGAAGCTTCTCTCTTTCAACTACCGGTTGTGGCAAGCCCCTCTAAAAACTTGGCCCTGTGTAGGTTGGTTGAGGTTAACCAACCAAATTTAATTATGCTTCAAGAGACTTTGGGAGATAGTTAGGTCATTTCTCGAGTGTTGGAAGGTGCCTTCTAAGGCTGGAGGTTTGTTGGTTCTGATGCTAGAGGACGTTCTGGTGGGATAGCCATGGGTTGGAAACATAATGTTATTAAAGTATGCAATTACTAGAGTGTTGATCATGGCATTGGGTTGGAATTTGTTTCGGAGTATTTGGAGACTCCCTTTGTTGTGGTAAATGTATATGGGCCTTATGGGTCCCATATACCTTTCTGGGATGCTTTCTTCAACAAGTCTTTCCTAGAAGAAGGCTCGATTATTGTGGTGGGGGACTTGAATTTTTCCTTGGGTGCTACAAAGGTTTGGGGCCTGAGGGATCCAGCCAATCCTCATTCGGAGTATATTGTGCATAAATTGGTTACCAGTGGACTAGTGGATGTTGAGACAGTCAAGCCGAGGGATACTTGGAGGAATAAGAGGGTGGGAGAGGACAAAAATTCAAAAAGAATTCACCAGTTTTCGGTCTTTGGTCTTGTGATGGATCTCCCGATTCAATTGCGGTAGTGGGTGGGTGGTGGGGGTGAATCAGATCATTTTCCAATTTTCTTTGAAATAAGAGGAGACGTTCTCAAACCTACAATCCCTTTCAAATTTAATTCCTCCTTGTTAAAGGAGGAAGAGTTTATTTCCCTCTCAAAGGATTTATGGACTCCCCATGATTCTTCTTTGGGTGTTTCGACTACGGTTCACTTTGCTTCAAACTTGAAACTATTAAAAAAGGTCACTTCAGATTGGGCCTTTAAGAAGCGATTGAGGGACAACGAGGAACTCAAATTGGTGGAGACCTCTTTATAATCCATCTATGAATTAGAGGGAGGTGTTTTTGGTTCGCAGGAAGATAGAGAGAGGTTTGTTACACTGGAAACGAAGACGAATAAACTTTTGGAGGACAAGGAAGCAACCTGGAGGTTGAAAAGCAAAGCAATCTCATTGCAGTGTGGGGATGATAACACAAAAAAATTTAGGCTTTCATAAAGGGGTGCAAGCTTAGTAACACCATTTGTAGTCTAAATGACCAATAGGGTAACACAATGTCTTCTTTTGAAAGGTTGGCTTAGTTGGGGAAAAGGCACTTCCAAGGGTTGTTGAAAGCAGATCCAAGAGTTTCTATTGCTGAAGTGGTTCACATGGCCCAGTTCTTTCCTAGCTTTGTAAATGAAAAAAATAACATATCTCTTATGGAGGAAGTTTCAGAAGAAGAGTTAAAGGAAGTACTTCATAGTTTTCAAAAGGATAAAAGCCTGAGGCTGGATGGATGGCCCATTGAATCCTTTTCAGGGATGTATGACCTTTTAGGATAAGATATTTTACAAGTGGTGGAAAAATATAGATCCAAAGGGTGGATGCATGATCCTTTCAATTCAACTTGCATTGTGCTTATACCCAAATTAGATAACCCTCTCTCCCTTGAGGAATTTAGGCTTATCTCATTGTGCAATTGCATCTATAAAATTGTATCCAAGGTCTTAGCGAGAATAATCAAGGAAGTTATGTCCATCTCTATCTCAAATGAATAATTTGGATTCTTGGAAGGAAGGCAGGTTCACGAAGCCATTGGGGTGGCTTAAGAAGGCCTTCATAGCATAAAAACTAGGAACTTGAAGGGGGATGTTCTAAAGATTGATTTGTCAAAGGCCTATGACAGGGTGAGTTGGATTTACCTTAGACTTCTTCTAACTCATCTTCGTTTTGATGTTCCTTTCATTAACTGGATTATGAGTTGCATTTCAATGGTATATTTTGTTGTTTTGGTAAATGGGGTGGCCTCCCCTTTATTCCATGTTGAAAGAGGGTTACGACAATGATTCCCTCTCTCTCCTCTTTTGTTCCTTTTAGTGGCTGAAGGGTTGAGTCATGCCATTGTTGTTGCTAGTCGCTCTAGAAACTTTCATGGTATTAAAGTCATGTCATCCTTGAGGATAATGCATCTACTTTTTGTGGACAATATCCTAATCTTCTGCAATGGTTCTATCAGAGAAGCGGATCAATTGTACGAGATATTGAACTTGTTTAGCATTGCCACATGTATGCTCATTAATGAGAGGAAATCCTCGCTCTCCCTTTCGAACCCGGAGGAGGAAATCCAACACTACTGTAATATTTTTCCTTTTGAGATGAAACCTTTTGACATGGGTCTGAAATACTTGGGGTTCAATTTAAAACCAAATTGTTATACTAAAGAAGATTAGGCCTTGCTTATTGCAAAGCTTGACACAAGACTGGAAATTTGGAGCTTCAGATGGATTTCCCGAGCCAGTAGGTTGGTCTTGGTGAAGTCTGTCTTGGAAGCCATACCGGTTTATTGGATGTCGTTGTCATGGATTCCCGGGGGTATTTTGGAAAAAGCCAGGAAGTTGTGTATTAGATTTCTTTGGGTGGACTCTTCAGGTAAATTTAATCTCCCTTGGGTCAGATGGCAAAAGATTTCCCTCCCAAAGTTGATAGGGGGTGGGGGTTAAAGAACATCTTCTTGTTTTCTAAATCTCTGGGGGCTAAATCTGTGTGGCATTTGGTGTCTAAGGTTGGGCTTTGGATGGATGTGATTTATCACAAATATATCAGGCCTTAATCTATTGAGGATTGGATCAGGAACCCGCTCAAGAAAAGAGATAATTCCTCAAATATTTGGAAAGCTATTATGAACACCTTTCCAATAGTTGGAGAAGGTCTTGCGGGTCACATTGGAAATGGTTCAAAGGTTTGCATTGGGGCTAACCTGTGGGTGGGTTTCCAAAATAATCATCTTCTCCCTCGAGATGTCCTCGAAAGACTCAACCATCAAGTTTTTTTTTTAAATCTTAGACAGGTTACAGATCCTCTTGAATCTTCTATGTAGAGACAAGGGTAGCAGAATTCTTTGTAGATGGGGCTGGAGGGGAACCATGTGGAGGCATGGTCTCTCTATACCAGGGCTTTGGGTGCCTCACATGTTCGTTTAACTGATCGGGATGATGAATTGGTTTGGTTTCATGCCCCAAATGGGTCCTATACTCCTAAGTTAGGTTATTTGCAGTTGAACATTTTAAATGACCAATGGGAGGCTCTTTGGTGGTGGAAGGGAGTGTGGAAGGTGAAGTGTACCTTAAAGGTTTGACTTCTCCTATGGTGTATGATGGCCAATAGAATTCCCACTTGGGACTGTATGAGAAGAAGACAATTCAAGGGTCCGTGTTGGTGCTCTCTTTGTAAAAATAATGAGGAAAACATAGTGCATATTTTCATCTCCCGCCCTTTCACAACCATGGTGTGGAAGGAGTGCTCCACGTTCTTGGGAATGGTTTGCAGGTGGGAGGGAGACTCCATAGAGAATGCTTGGAGATCTAGGTGTGAAAGCCAAAATTTTAGAAGGATCAAAGCTCTCCCTTTAATTGTTTGTTGGGGTATATGGCTTGCTAGGAACAAGGCCATTTTCCAAGACAAACCATCTATCCCGAGACTCTTTGCCTATCAAGGGTTGAGTATACTTTTGCATTTCCCTCAAGAGAAGGGGAAGGCAACCACTAGATGGACTTTTAATGAACATATTGATCATTTGAAGCCCCAGGGTTTCTTCGATGGGGCATCTCAAGGTCAGAATCAGTCTTGCGATGGGGGGGTTGTCCTGTTTCTATTTGAAGACCATTTATTTAGCATGAAAATGGGTCTGGGATCAGACTCAAAAAACTATGAGGAACTGCTGACCCTCAATCTACTCATCATTTTTGGAGGGGAAAAGGAATGTTGCTCTATTTAGATCAATGGGGACTCTATAAATGTTGTAAATCGGGTGATGGAAACACAACGTTGTCATAATTTGATCTTACTTCCTATTCTTGAAGAGATTTACCATTTCAGGTCCTCATTTGACACTTTTAATTGCCACCACAACCATAAGGAGTGGAATGAGGAGGCATATCGCTTATCTAAAGCGGGTCTTCACCTAGGATTTGGACAATGGATAACTATAGAATCGAGGGATGGTAAAGTCTATGAATTTTATCATAGAGCTTTTATAGACGACCCAGTCTTGTCAACTCTTTCACATGATTGATTTGCATGTTTATGTAGTAGGTTTATACCTTTTTTGTTTTTTTTGGTCTTTCAATGATTCTTTGATCAGCGAAGCTATGGGATTTTTATATAACAATTGTTCTGGAACTATATGAACTATTGTAGACTTGGTTTGCTGCATCATTTTGTTATGATCTATATGATGTTGTTTGTGGGAGTTATGACCTGAACACTGTGATGAGGAACTTAAAGTTCTTTCCATTACTGAAATACATGAGTCTTATGTACTACAAAATGTAATTTTGTAATCCTATGGATATAATAAAATTATGTTTTATTTTCAAGAAAAAAATAATTAACAATTTAATCGGTTGTCTAATCACCCAGATTTCTTTCATAGAGGTTCAAATTCCTTTTATCAATCAAAAGTTACAAAAATGTTTTACAAGGTACCAAAAGAACGAACCAAATACCCGACGACCAAAGATAAAAAGAACTCTGCACTTGCCTGGCGGTCCATTCCCTTCAAGCATAGGTTAGCTAGCAGTTTCAACAGTCGCTCTCAACCCGTTCCGGTTCCAACAAGTTAGCCCATTTCATCAGGTTAGTCGATGGTTTCAACAATTGCTCTCATCCCGTTCCAACATGTTAGCTGGCGGTTTCAACATGAGCTCTGAGCTCGTTCCAGGTTAGGTATGCTGATCAGTTCGCGGCAGATTCATTTCGTGGGGGACGGGGCAATTTGAGGGATTTTATATAGAAATATAACTCTTGGATGAGAAGTGGAAACGAATCTACCTCTCGGATGAGAGATGTTGTACTTCTCGGGGGAGAGTTTTTCCCGAGAGTTTGTGAATGACACAAATCTAAATCTCTCACCCGAGAAACTTTAATACTCTCACCAAGAAAATATTAACTCCACTTTAACTCTCACCCGAGAAAATATTTATCTCCGCTTAAACTCTCACCCGAGTAAAATTTAAACTCTCGCCCAAAAATTTTTGTTGACTTTTTTTCTTGGGCGAGAAAGTACTTTTTGCATTCCAAATGCACCCCTTCTCAAAAAAGCGTTACCCAACTTCGTGTTTTCACCCCGAAGCGTGTGGGCATCCTTCATATCGCTTGTTTGATACATATTGTTCCTTGTTTGACTTTGGAAATTGATTATATACCAAGCGTTAAGGTTGTGGTGATGCATGAATATGTTAGGGGATGTGTTGAAAACCTTGAACCCCATTTTTCCAAAGCTCTCCTTTCGACCGACAAGTGGCTTCGTTGGATTTTTTATTTGTTTCACCATTATTGACTCCTAAAATATGATAGAACTTGATTTCCTGGAACTTATCCTCTTGTTTCTTGTTGTTGGATCTGGGTTTGATTATAAGGATGGATTCCCCTATGACCACCGATGCCGTGATTTGAAGGGAATGGGTGATAAGAAGATCTTGTAGTAGAGCTAGAGCCTCTTCTTTACTATTGGAGATGTTCCCAATTCCCCATTCATAATTCATTTCCCCTCGTCTTTCAGGATCATAAATGATCCTCCCCACACCTGCCACCCCTGGGATTGATGTAGTTCTTTTGACTATTAAGGTTTTTCTAGTTTTTTAGCCTTTGCATGATATATAGATTGATATGTCTCCTTGAAACTTGAAGATTATTTAGATTCACGTGGACTTGGATGTAATGGATCTCTTTGTAGAATGTTAATGCAAAATGTAGTGATTGTGCATGTTCCCCTTTAAATTTTGTGCTTATCAAGTGTGATCACTTATGGACTTATTTGCTTTCATTGAAAGGATTATGTTGATAAATGTTCATTACAATGGAGTTTTTGTACACTATTATTTTTTATGATAACTCTCACCAATATAAATCTTTATTAATCCTTCAAGAGAGACCTTAGCCTTTGGGATATTGAAAAATCAACAATCTTTACATGTCCACTAAACTAGTGCCTATGGTTTATGGCAATTCTAGTTTTTGTGACAACTTATTATCTTCTTTTTATCCTTGTCCATTAAGGTCAATTATGCTTATCATTTGCATTCTTCTAGCACCATAGAGTGTCATCTTCGAAAAAATGATCCCTAGACTAAGAAGGTAACATAGTTGTTGTTGGGTGTAGATATTAACCATTTATTTTTTACTCTTGCCACTTTTATGACATTAAACTATTTGTTTTTGACTTATAGGATTAATCTTATGAGATGCAATTTTGAAGATTTGCAGGTAAATGATAGAAGGTACAAGAATTAACACGCTAGTAACTGAGATGGAGTTATGGAGATAAACTACCATTAATTTATTGTTGGGTCACAATTAAAGATACTACTTCACATTTTCTATATTTTTTCGTGGATATTTTTCATAAATATTATCTTATTAGTAAGTATTTTGAGGTCATTAACAACCATTATGATTTTTTTTCAAGGAAAACTTCGTGGGATCTCCTCCTCTTCCTTGAAATGTTTGGATGAAAGATGGCTCAACTACTAACTAGAAACTAAATCAAAACAATGCTATATTTTAAATAATCTATTCAAACACTTAACTCACAAAACTAAAATACCATTATAATAACCAAATTAAGTGGGACTCATTGGGCTTACAAAGCTCTTATCGAAGAGGCGGTTTCTACTGAGCCATGTTGGTGGGCTAGGAAGATATGGAAGTGGAATTTACCTTTGAGAGTGAAATGTTTTATTTGGCTAGTTCTGGAAAACAAAATTATCACTTGGGAGAATTTGCTGAAAAGGGGTTTCATAGGCCTTGGGATTTGCTTGCTATGCTACAAGGAGAATGAAACTGTATCCCATTTATTCTTCAACTGTGATTTCTTTAGGAAGGTGTGGGTTGAAGTTTGTGTTTTTCTTCACCTTCAGGCAGATCTTTGGATGGATAGATTTCTTCAGGAACCTCAGGATGGTGTCCGCGGGTTGATGCAAGCTCATTCTAATTCTATTGAACTCCCTTTGTTTGCAAATTGGGAGGTTTGGAAGACCCGTAACAAGCTCATTTTTGAAGGTTCTAAACCTTCTGCCCATTATGTGAGATCGAGGATATTGTGTTCATTTTTTGAGCATGGTAAAGTAAAGAAATGTCATAGACCACGTACTCTTGTTAAACCTTTGTTGGAGGATGGCTATGCCTCAGGTTTTTTTGACAGTGCTTCAAAAAATGGTATCTGCGATGCTGGCATGGTTCTACGGATAAAATATGATCATTGCTTACATCTGTGGATGGGAGCAGGGCTAGGGACAAGCACTAGAGCTGAGCTTATTGCACTTTGGGGTCTTCTATGGATCTCTCGCAGAAAAAGGCCTCTGCCATTTAAAAGTGTGGGGAGATTCTTGTATTGCTATCGACTGGGTAAATGGCTCCTCCTCCCTTTAGGTGCTCAACTTGGAATATTGGATGCAAAAAATCATGGGCTTAAAGGAATGTTTCCCTTGTATCTCTTTCGCACATATTTATAGGGAGCTCAACATTTTGGTTGACTCTTTGCCCAAGAGAGACGTTGGCGCTATGGATGGGAAACTGTTCTTTGAGGAATATGTTGGGGACCTCCTAGTGGATGCAGGGTCCCTATCTATTTTCTATTGTTGCATCCTTTTGTTATGCAGTTTTCCTTTTGTTTTGTATTGCTACATGAGGGATATGTTTTCGTGTATTTTGTTTGAAAATACTTGATAAGTCCCTGTATTGTCGATCGATTTTGATGTAGATATATGGATGTAAGGAATACAGGGGCGATCCCTACTGATCCATTATTGCCGGCTGGTTGTTGTAGCCATGACACTGTAGTAACTTTGATTATGTCTTTGGAATAACAAGCCACTTTTTTTCCTTTGAAAAAAAAGAGTGGGTCATTCACTAATAGGAGTTTAAATTCTTAGGCTTTAGTTGACAATCCCGGAGGGGCAACTCCAAAGAATTCGATTCTCTAACGCGAACAATAGGGTTCAAAACAATATATACATAAAAGTGACATTCGACAATAAACTATTCATACACAACACAGGAATTGCACACAATCAAACTTCGGGAAGCCGACGATGGCAGAGTGGAGCGAATGAAGGCAATAATGGCAACGAAGAAAACGACGGAGTGTGCAGCGAAAGGCATGGGAGGGCCATGCGTAGGCCCTGCCACCATCCGTTGTGGACTGTGCGGGGCTGTAAACTATTGTTCTACCTGCCACCAGGTTTTTCAATCATAAACCCGGCTAAAATCCTGTCAATGGATCCCTGCAATAGTATTTTCTGTATCATTTTCTGCACAATTTCTTACATGCCAATTGCCGCCTTAGAAATTATATTATCAGATTACGCATTATCCCATTCGAGTATGAACAGAGATTGTAACAAACTATAAACCATAGCGGAAAAAGTTTGGTAGCCAACAATATGTTTTCCCGAAAAGTGAAGGGGAATATCAAAACAAAACAACAGAACAACAATAATCACCAGATTTACAATAAAAAACAATGGTCACTTTCGGGCTATAACTAAAACAATCTGGAGTGATCCGAAAATGATTTACTATGTATACACACTAAGGTTTTTGCAAACTTGATCGAATTGGCCCTTTCTATTCACAAATTCATTAAAATTATTGATGTCATTAGTGAAACAGATACTAGAAGCTATGGTTGCTTTTAGTTATGGCATTAACTTAAAACCTGTCACCTTAAATATCTGAAATCGGAAATGGAAGGAAACGAACTTCCACGAACGCCCGTGGGAAAGGTCCCACGCGGATAGGAAACTTGAGGTAGATTTCTTAGGACACACGGGAAATACTAAGAAAAATTTGTATAACCGCACACACTGATGTTGGGTGCCGGCACCCTGCACGAGGTTCGCAATGAGGTGAATCTATTTCGCACCTGAGTGTGGGATGACGCGAAGATCCAAATAGAATTGGCAAATTTATGGTGCGCATGCGCAAGAGCTACAATAAGGTACTTAAAGTTTTATTCACTTAGTGAAGAGAAACTGATTGGGATCTAAGATGGCAGAAAACTTGTTAATGAGAAACTGATTGGGATTCAAGAAGGCAGAAAGCTTGTTTTACATTAATAGCATCCTTTTTTTTCTTGCTGGGAAAGACCTAGGGTACAAGGAAAGTCATTCATTGACATTCTAAGAAACAGGACCAATTTACAGATGATGCTATATGTGTTAACGATGAGATTAAATGAGATGGTCTTGTGGAAATATCTACAGTTACAAACCCAACAGACAAACCTCAACTTGAGAGAGATGATTACCTGCAGGCTGTAGACCATCTTGACTGAAAATCCATGTTTCCCACACCTCCTACCTTTATGATATCTTGGGGCAACCCCTTATTCAGGTCACCTTTCCCTGCCCTCTTGTTACTTGTTCACTCCCCATGATATTTGAGAGGCTGTCTGGGCCATGAGATCGAGCAAAGCAGTCGATAAGAGGGGTTCCAGGTTGAACTCTTCAAGCATGGCCTCTCTTGCATTGGACTACCACCTGGCCGATATGTTAACCACGTGGTTTGCTCAGGTTTTCCAGAGCCTTGGTCGCATCATGTTATTCACCCGATCCATAAATCGGGCCCTAGTATTGATCCCAATAACGACAAAACAATCATGGTTGGCCACACTTTCTCAAAACTATATGCTATAGTTCTCCATAGGCAACTTTCTGATGAACTTGAGTGGAGACAACTCAGGGCTAGGGGATAGGTTGGATTTAGATCGGCACACCAGACCATTGATCACATTCTTATGCTCCGGGTCATCATCAAGGAGGCATACCATTGCTCTTTGAAAGTTTACTATTGCTTCGTAGACTTTTGAAAGGCGTTTGACTCTGCCCCTACAGTGGCATTATTCCAGAGGCTTAAAGACATTGGCATTTTCGAGACCCTTCTGAATGCCATTATGAGATTATATGAGTTGGTTCGTGGTTGTCTTCGCACAGCTCACGAGGTCTCAAATTTTATCAGGAGTACCATTGGGGTCAAGCAAGGGTGTCCTCTATCCTCCACTTTATTTGGGATCTACATTGACGAGCTTGAGTCCTTCAAATGGTCGCACATTCAGGACGAAGATGTGTGCCTCCTCCATTAGGTCTTAATCTCTATCCTGCTCTTTACTGTTGATGTAGTCCTCTTGGCCTAATCTCTGGAGGGGCTTTAGAGACAGTTGGATGCTTTGGCCTTCTTCTACGATCTTCGTCAGTTGACAATCAACTTGGGTAAAACCAAGGTCATGATCTTCAACGGGTTGAAGAAGCTCTTCACTGATCTTCATTTCTTCTTTAGAGGGGAGGAGATCAAGATCACTAGCACCTATACCTATTTGGGAATACAATTCATAGGACCCCGTATAGTCTGCGGCATGCCCTTCAACCTCGAGTCATAAAAGGATACAGATCCTTGGTCCTTCTCGAGAGACAGTCCTTCAGACACCATTTTCAGGATGTCTCTCATGGACACTCTCATCCGACCCACAGTCTTCTATGGGTTAGAGGTTGGGGGCCTTTCCTACTAGACTTTGATTGGGCCTCAACAAAGAGAGTGCAGACCCTCCTCCTTCGTGTTAGAGTTTTATAATAGCAGTATAATTTCAATTATTTGTAGCGGAAACAAATAAAGATCACTAAAAGAATAACCATGCACAGAAACAGAGAGACACGAAGATTTTATCTCGGGAAAACCCAGCCAACCTTTCTTATTTAGAGATTCAAAATACAAGTACATCAGATATAAGAAGAGGATAAACCCAAATATATTAAACCCATAAAATAGTCTTCTTTTTATATCTGATGTACTTGTATTTTGAATCTCATATATTAAACCCAGAAAATAGTCTTCTTCTGCTGCTGCGTCCTTCTATTCCTCAGCTGCACACTTGTCTTGGAAAGCAGAGCAAATTGCTTGATGTGCAAATGAGATAAGCGTCCTTATTTATACCTTCATTTTCTATTTCCATGCTTTCCGGGGCTTTCTAGAAATTTACAGGGGGTTTCCTTTCTAGAACTTTCTGGGGGTTTCCTTTCTAGAACTTTCCGGGGGGTTCATAGTTGTTCTTTTGTCCTGAGGTTACCTCACAACGCCACAACACCAACACTCCCTCTTCGCTAGGGAGGTATCATCATGCTGGAACACATCTGGATATCATCTGAGCGTCACGACTTATCTTGAAAATCTTGTCATCATAAGAAAGGTCTTCTCACGTCCATGTGGCTACGACCAACATGACCTCCTCTATGAGCTACAACCTACGAGTCTCCCAACCACATGGGATACAACTCGAGGGTTGCTGGGAACCAACCTAGTGACTCCAACACAACTCAGTCCATTGAGAAGTGTCATGCTTCAACTCAGTCCATTGAGAAGTGTCATGCTTCAACTCAGTCCATCGAGGAGCACAATAGATCGACTCAACTCAGTCCATCGAGGAGGATCATAGAACTATCAACTCCCTCTCTTTCCCTCTCAAGGAGAGTCACATCATTCTCCTTCTCTCAGAGAGAATGTCTTATCGATGCTGCAATCATCCCTCTCAATGAGGGAGGTATTCTTCTTGCTCGTTCTACTCGAACACATCTTGGGTTTCTTCAAAGGCTTCACGCCATGTCTTGTCTTCAATGAATCATCTCAAGGAAAGGTTGATCATGAGCTTGCTTCAGGTTGATGGTTTCATGGTCTCTTAGCTAAGTCTCATGGCTAAATCCATCCACTTGCATGAGTGAGCATCTAGGGACTAATATCCCCACCCCGTCACAGGGTGTCCGAGAGAAGGCGCTACCCCGCTCTGAGCATGCGTAGGGACTAATCTCTCCACTCCGTCATAAGGTGTCCGAGAGAAGACACTGCCCTTTTCTGAGTCGTCTTAGGGACTAATCTCTCCACCCCATCACAGGGTGTCTGGGAGAAGGCATTGTCCCACTTGACCCACCCCTAGCCAAGTCTCATGGCCAACACTGTGGAAATGCTCGATGCTCAACCTATAGGAGGATAGTGTGTGCAACTGAGGACTAATCTTCCCACCTCGTCATAGGATGTCCGGAAGAGGGCATTGTCCTGCTCTGAGCTATTCACCCCTAGCCAAGTCACATGGCTAATACTGAGGGAATGCTCGATGCATCAACACTACTCATCATGCAAGAGTCAATCTCCTCGCCCCGTCACAGGGTGTCTGGGAGAAGATATAGCCCTGCCTCCGGGCCATTCACCCCTAGCCAAGTCACATGGCTAATATTGGAGGAATGTCTGCTCGATGCAAACATCACATCTGTCTTCAAACATCACATCCACTATAGCTGCTCCCTCTGTCATAGAAGCCATCCTGCTCCCTCTGCATCTGGACAATCATCTCCCTCTACAACAATCATCTACCTCTACAAAAATCATCTCCCTCTACAACTGAGTATCCTACGCTGAAACAACCTGTTGCCTTAGAACCTGAAGCCAGCTTCCTCTGCTCCTTTTGAAGCTCAAACTCATCAAGTACAAAAATATACAAACATTGAACATCTTCCCATTTATCTTAAGGCTCTGAGATTTGCTCCCTTTGTCATGGAAGCAATACTTCTTGCCTCATATGCATCTTCTGAGTCATGACACTTTCCCTGACTCAATGATATCATCTTATTTAACATAAAAAAATTGAATCAATTCTTTTGGGCTCTCGTACCAGGGAAAATGGCCCAATTACAATAATGATAACAAAATAAAATAAAATAAAATAAAATAAGAAATTTGTTGGACTCCCGTACTAGGGAAAATGGCCCAATTACAATAAAAAATCGAAAGAAATATCCTGTTGTCATCTCATTAGGTTTTTCCTTTTTCGGTGGAGGTTCCTCATCGACATGAGCTGTTGATGCATGTTGCTTCCCTCTCTTTATTTGAGGACAATCTATAGCATAGTGACCAAACTTGTCACACCTGTAATACTGGATGTGTGAAAGATCCTTCTTCTTCTTTGGGTCCTAATCTAAAGCTGGGGATGGTCTTCCAAATTTTCTTCCCCTTCCTTTCTTTGCATGAGCAGTGATTTTCTACATCATATGGTTGTGGCAAATTGTTTCTAGCTGCAAGTTTAGACTCCTCTTGAATGCAATCTGCCCATAACCGGTCAAGCTAGGGCAATTTGGATCACCCACTAATGCTCTGAATGAATGGTTCCCGTCATCCACTAAAATTGCACTTAGTGGATTCCGAGTGAACCGTTGAAGACTCGAACAATCTAATTGTTCATCAGCAGTGTTCAGAGGTTCATCAGGCCAAATTTTTGTCCCTTTGTAAAATTTGCATGTCCAGACCCCCTTGGGGGAATTGTAATAAGTTGGTCTAAGCATGATACTTTTGTAAAAGGCTTGGCCTATCTTAGGTTTTGCTATCAAAGGGATACTCTAGAGTGTTTTTTCCTTAGGAATTATGCGTTGTGCTTCACTGGCGTATAATTCCTGAGTTTTTCACTCACACCTCCAAAGCTGGTGTATTTTCCATGGTGGTTGAGCCTAGGGAGGCCTATGTGTATGTTTTTTTAACAGGCTAGCCATCAATAATGAGTCATAAGGACATGCACTAGGTCCCCTAGAATTTTTAAGTCATTTGGAGAAAAATAATTTTTCCCGTTTAACGGGATTTTTTTAAAATCTTAATTAAAAAATAAAATAAGTGATAAAAGTGTGGTTAGGAGGTGAATTTTGGCATGGGGGTACTTGTTTTCTAAGCCTGAGCACCCACAAAACCCCTAAACCCACTTTTCTTAAGTTTTGAGTGAGTATTTATCTCTAAAATTAATATTTACTCAAAAAAGGCTAAAAAGACCAATTTAATTGGCAAAAAAGACATTATAAAGACAAAATCCCAATCCCACGGATCAAGGAAATGTGTTGGAATCAAATCTCCTTTGATTGACAATCAAATCTCCTTTGATTGGCAATCAAATCGGGGAGAATATTGAGCAAATAAATGCTGATTTGATTGAAGATTGGAGAACCACCAAAGGGGGGGTCGAATTTGTGGTTGGAGAGGTGTCAAGTGGAGGTTGAAAAGTGTCAAATGGTTGGAGAAAGGTGTCATTAACCTCCCCAAACCTCTCACATGTGTCAACAAGCCTTTTCCAAGTGTATCAATCCATTTCTCCAAGTGTCAAAAAGGATCTATCTTGGGAAGTGCACCTCCCCCGCTCTCATTTTTCTATATAAGCAAGGTATCTCATGCTCATTTTTTCATGATGGAGCATTGAACCTTTGCTCATGTATTGTCTAGGTTTTGGCTATTTGTTGAATAATATTTTGAAGACTTTGGAGGTCAAGATTGGTTGCTCTTGTTCCATGTTGATGCATGCACTCGGTTGAGGTATATTTGTACAATTTCATTTTTGCTTTCATATCACTATTGTGGATTGATCTAGCTTGGCAAGGTTCTTTGAGTCTAATAGAGTAAGCATTCATAGTTTTTGACTTGCTTATGTATATTTAATTGTTTAGAGATCTGGGAGCAACACATGAAGTCGGCTATACTATTGCCCTTCTAATCTCTTTCCGTTGATATACTAGATTTAATCCATTTGGTGTATGAGTGCTTTTGAAGTTGTGCAGGATTGGATGCTAAGCTTTGGAGGTTGATCTAGTCTTGACTCTTCTTCCAATCTTGGTGGCTGGTTGCTTCTATTTTTGGTTTAACATATTGGTTTTGCAAGCATCAATCTTCCTCCTCCCTTTTGAAGTTAAAAAACTTGTGGTTGTTCCATCCTCTCACATAAACAAAATCATCTTTCTTTTATGTTTTTCTTGAAGCAAGTAGAATAGATTCAAAGTTCATTTTTAAAATCTCTTGCTTCTCATAGATCTAGAGAGCTTCATTTCAAAGTTAAATCATTGATCTATATCTAGTCTCTTATGCTTGAAAGTGCTTAATAATTTCCAATATTTTTGCAAGTATAAGATCTTGTATTTTTATGTAGTTTTTGTATGTTCTAACCACTAATTTGCAGCATTTTAGCTCGCTGGTTTTTAGCAGGTCTGTGATGAATGTGGGTGGATTTGTGACCAAAACTCTTCAAAAAGAGCAAAAAAATACTTCCTGTGGACCCCCATCCATTTGTGCATTTTTCTATATAATTGTAAGCCCTTAGATCCAACTATAAATGGACTAAGTGGCACTTATTTTAAGCTTTGATTGTAAAATTATTAAACGAGAGAAAGTGGGATACACAACACCCACACCCCATCCCCCGTGGGGGGATTTGCACCGTCTAATTTTTGTGGTATAATTTTTTCTAACAATACACCAAACACAGACACACCTTTTAAATTGCAGGGTGGATACTTTACTTTAATAATTTTGCTTTTACTTCATCTTTTATTTTTGCAAGATTAACTTAGAAATAACACAAATCTCATTGCCACGAAGTATGCTCTCACCACCACATAAAGGCATTGCCGATTAGTGGTGGATGATCAGAAAAGTGACACATAGATTTTGTGCTGCTTTCTTTTTTGTTTAAAGCACTTTATTCTTTCAAGCATTAACAAGAATAAATATTTAGCTTATAGCTCAAAGTATGCTCTTTCCCCTTGTACGCATTCTGCCTGGCCCTGCGGGAAATCATAAAGACTTGTAAGCTATTCTGTAAATCTTCACATCTAATTTAAACAACTCACCTAATAAAATTTACTACCCTTCACATAGTGGAAATCCAACACTACAGTTAATTGAACTTTGCGTGGGGAAATTTCTCAGAAGAAGCGGGAACAACTGATAGGCGACCTCAGGGCACAGTTAGGCTACACCCTTGTTGGTGTAGTGTTGAACACCACCCTAGAGACCCCATTCCAACCCACACGTCTTCGTGAGGAGCCACCATCCTTCAATTTCCAGACATTGCTCCATGTACCTCACAGTATCTCAGGAGTGCCCCCTTTTTTCCCTAAATAACTTCGAATCATTAATAAGTTAAAAGTAACCAAGAGACACTTGCAAAACATTTACTTTCAACAACATTGTTTTATCTTGTGTATTGACTCCATTTGGCACTGGTCCACAACAACTATTTATTTACTTTTGCTTAATATCATAATTTGTTGTGTTATGTATAGCGGTGGTCATTTCATTTTTGCTGTTGAGAGCTTATCTATAAGGTAGTAACTTTGCAAACGAACTTGGACTATTTTTAATCATAAACCTTTTTAAAAACTCCTAAAAAACATTCATAATTAATTCACCGAAACTTTCTAAATAACCTTAGAAACATTCCATAGGGACTACTCCCCTTGGCTTCGATTAGGTGTTGGCCTAAACGGAGGAGTCAAGATTAGGTGACAGCCTTTACTCGAGACTTGCCTCCCAGGGCGCACTGAGCAATAACATAGATTTTTGTTGTGTTAACCAGGTGCTCATTCTGGTGGCAACAGTTCCCAAGAACGGGGAAGACCATTGAGGGTCATCATGACAAGCTCTCTGTCTGCAACTATCTCTCCAATGGTGCCCAATTGATCCTTTAGTTCAGAAATCTTCATGAAGTAAGACACAGTTGAATCTGCTCTAGTCATCTTGACATTTGACAGTTTTTGTCTAAAGGCATGTGCTCTGTTGACATTGCTATTCTCAAATAACTTCTTCGAGACATCAAACATTCCTTTGGCTGTCTTCTTCTGGGAGATCTGAGGTATCAAGTGATCTTTGACATAATCTATCAGAATCCTTCTTGCCTTAGCATCATTTTTCTTCCACGATGACTTCTTTGGTTCTGGTTCTGGTACTCCTTCCACAAATTTTAGAAGATCATTCTCTTTTAAGAGGATGAGTACCCTAGACTTCCATGAATTGAACTTGGAAGCCCCATCAAGTCTATCTTCAACTTTAACACTGTTTGTGTTGACTGCAGGATGGAAGCTGAAACTTGATCTAGAAACCCTAGCAAGAGAGGATCAAAATTTGAAACTTGTTGAAACTGGAATCTGACTTCACCAATAGGTGCGCCCTACCAAGGCGAGCTCCAGAACTCCGAGAATTAAACCAATGTGTGGAGAGAAAGGGCTAAAATAGGAAGCCCTAGTTTTTGACAATGGCTTCTTTCAACACTACTCTGATACCATGTTAGAGTTTTATAATAGCAATATAATTTCAATTATTTGCAGCGGAAACAAATAAAGATCACTGAAAGAATAACCATGCACAAAAACAAAGAGACACCAAGATTTTATCCTGGGAAAACCCAAACTTGAGAAAAACCCAACCAACCTTTCTTATTTAGAGATTCAAAATATAAGTACATCAGATATAAGAAGAGGATAAACCCAAATATGTTAAACCCAGAAAATAGTCTTCTTCTGCTGCTGCTTCGTTCTCTTCCTCAATTGCAAACTTGTCTTGGAAAGCAGAGCGAATTGCTTGATGCGCAAATGAAATAGCCGCCCTTCTTATTTATACCTTCATTTTCTATTTCCATGCTTTCTGGGGCTTTCTAGAACTTTTCGGGGGGTTTCCTTTCTAGAACTTTTTGGGGGTTTCCTTTCTAGAACTAGGCGGTTCATGGCCGGTCTTTTGTCATGAGGTTACCTCATGACGCTACAACACCAACACTTTGTTGCATCATTAAATTAAAACAAACAGTACCTTAGCCCATTATACTTGTAGAGTTTAGGATCCAACCCTTTCTGTTTGAGATTGTGTTTAGTCTTATCTCACTCCTACACTATCTTCAGAGATTTGCTGACTCGACAATGGGGAAAGATTGGTACCTGTATTTGGCCTACCTCCCATTGCAGTCCATTGCCTTGGATAGCCCTTTAGGCTGCACTATATCTTGGTATGCGGGAGTTACAAATCTTTTGGCATTTGTTGGTATTGTGATGGGCCAACTTCCTCCATTTAGGTGTTCCTTGGATGTGCCTAGCTGCCTTTTACCTACCAAGTAGGAGTTGAATACAATCACCCGAGACAACATTTGTAGACAGTTCGTGCAGGTCACTTGGATCAACCCCCAAGGCGGGCTACGTCCAAAGATTGATTTTTATGCTACACATTTCATGGATCTCAGTGACAGTCTCATTGTTTGGCCCCATTACACACTCCGCCATTGGGCACATGCTCTTCGCATTCCTTTGGGCTAGTTCAGAGTGGGTTCTCATCATCTTATGGTAGAGATAGATCATTAGATTGACCGATCAGATAGGATTTGCTAGTTATGTCATCTTCAAGAGGTTGAGATCGAGGAGCACTTCATCTTTCGGTGCCATGTCTACTATGAGATTCAAGGGTGGTTCCATTATCTTTTTAGGGACTTTCTTCTCATGGAGCTTCAAACTTTGACTAGTTTCTTTAGATATCCTGACCAGATATGTCTGGCCTTATACTTGCAGGAGGCCCTCTGACTTCGCTCCCACATCCCCTAGCGACATTCGAAATTAGGACCAACCCCCCACTTAGCAAATCACTTCCTTCTTTTTGTTGCTCCCTTCCTCTAGGGGCACCCAGAGATCAACAGAGGACGACACAACTTTTGAGGGGAGATTAATTTGGACACGGAGGACAACCTCCACCTCTGATCGACACCAATGACGTGGCCAGTCTTGGTCCCATCCCAACAGTCCGACAACTTCATTCAGATCACAACAACAGGCTCCCCCACTCCATGCGGCAACACATTACCCATTATAGCTCCTCTTCTAGTTCTTCCTCAGATAGAGTACTATTTTGAGAGTCCTTCATTCGGCTTCGGATGTTAGGAGAGATGCTTCTAGTGCACCATGGCATATTCACCATTTTTGTATTACAAATTCCAGATCCACTCCCCTTGTATATATTTTTTTTGTATCGGTTCTCTTTGTACATTGATTTTCTGGATTGGCTCTCCATCTTTGGTGTTAGCTCTTTTTGTTTTTTAGGTTAGAGTTTTACCTCTTGCTTTTTATAAGAGCCGCCTTAGCGCTCACACTTTGTATTAACTCATGGTACCACATAGTCCCATTGACCTACTTTTGTGGTCATTTGTTGGACATTATTAAATTATTTTATCTTATGATCATCAATCTTATCTATCCACTTTTGTTGTTCTGTTGTTAGCGTTTTCTGCTGGAATAGATATTGAAGATTGTTATGGATAGTGCAGATTAAAAACTTGCTTCCTTTAGATATTGGTCCACTTAGCTAATGCATGTATGATGGCTAACATCTCCTTGTCATTTGTAGATTTTAAGCATTCTCTTTGTTTGAGCTTTATTCTTTCAAAAGCTATTGTGTGCCCTTCTTGCATTATTACAGCCTGAACTTGGAAACATTAAACATCACACTCTACTACCAAGGGTTTAGAGAAATCTGGTGTAGCCAAGATGAAAGTGGATGCCATTACCTTTTTCATCAACTCAAACCATTGTTATGCTTCTTCATTCCATTGAAAGGAGTTCTTTTTACCATGTTCAATGTAGTAAACAGTTTCCTGTTTATTACCTATTGACAAAGGATTTCTGCAAATATATAAGAATATATATTGAATAATGATTGATTGATAAAAAATGATAAGATGATGATTACAATGAGCCTCATGACGGTATACTTATATGCATTGACTGGACACAAGGTGAAGGGGTATGTTCCTTTTGACCTTACATTAGCCTAATTAATTTATTGTTATTATTTTTATGTTATAACATTAAAAAGCAGTGCTACAAGGTATGCCTAAATAACATTCAAAAGCAGTGCTACAAGGTATGCATAAATCTTCTCGAACTTTTTGTGGTATTGAATCAAACCCAAAAATCTTGTCAATTTAGACATATTTTTTAGTTTTGGCCATTTTGTAATAATCTTGAGTTTATTTGAGTCTGCATTAACTCCTTCCTTTGAGATTACGTGGCCTAAATATTCAACCTCTTTTCTTTCAAATGTACAGTTAGACATCTTATCATACAATTGGTTTTTTATAGTATGATCAATACTTATGCAATGTATTTGAGGTGTTCCTTCCAAGCTCTACTGTAGATAAGAATATCATAACAAATTACAGACTTTTCTTAGATAGGGTTGGAAAAGTTTGTTGACGGCAATTTATAATGTTGCTCGAGCATTAGTCAAGCCAAATGGTATCACCTTAAACTCATAATGCCCCTTGTGAGTTTTGAAAGTTGTCTTTGGAATATCTTCCAATTGTACATGACTTTGGTAATATCCTAATCTTAGTTTGAGTTTGAAAAGTATTTTTGTGTTGTGCATTTTATCAATGAATGAAATGGGGAATTTATTCTTTATTTTGATTTTGTTTAGACCTTTATAGTCTATACATAACCTGGAGGATCCATCCTTTTTTTGAACTAGAATGACTAAAGCAGGATTTGGACTTGTGGTTTTTGTGATGACTCCACATCTTAAGAGGCTTTGAATTGATCTTGCAATCTCTGTCTTATGGTGATGTGGATATCAATACAATTTACTATTATTTGGTGCCGAATTTGGTTTTACTTCAATCACATGTTCAATTTATCATTCCAATGGTTAGTTCATGGGTAGATCTTGGACAACTTCACTATGTTTTTCAATAATATCTTTTATCTTTGGTCTTTTGGAACATATAAGTTCAACTACTAGAGTCTCCATCCAATAACATTGTGCTATATATGTAGAGGCTCCCTTTCGATTCAATTTTTCCATTTGATGTGACAAAATGATTTTGGCAAAGGGTGGTTGGAAACCATACAAAACTTATATATTTTTCCTTTCCATTTGAATTTGATAAAATTTTTCTGGTGGTTTGTGCCACAAGTGCCTAACATTAGCAACCACTCAACCCCAATACCATATCAACTCCTCCTAGATGTTTGACACTATTTGATTTCTAGGTTAAAACTTTGTATCTGCAATTGAACCTTGTGACATCTACCTATGCCTTAATTTCTTTCCATCCACAACCATTACCGTCATATCCTAGAGTTGGTATAAAAAGGAGATTTAGTCTCTTTGTAAAATTAATGTTGATAAAATTGTGAGTGATACTTGAATCTATTGACACTATGCCTTCAATTTCTTTCCATCCACAACCATTACCTTCATATCCTAGAGTTGGTATGTAATACCCCAATTTTGGACTTTGAACCACTATTATATTTTGCTAAGTATTATTTCATTTTACTTAGTTGATATTAGAAATCTGAAAAGTTAATTTCTAATGACCATGTGGACCAGCACATTAATGAGATGGGAGTCATAGTCCCCTATGGGTTGGAGGGAAAATGCCAATTAATATGATAATGAGAAATTATTATTGGAGAAAATGGCAAACCCTAAAGAAAAGATTTGAGAGAATAATGAATTAAAAGAAATAACAAAATGAGAGAATTTCACATCTAAGAGAATAAAAAGTGAAACTCATTCAAACACAAAGACATTCTCCTTAACAATTCTTAACAATTCCGAACACTCATTTATGATCATTATCACACAAGAGAAAATGGGAGCTGGGAAAAACAATAACCAGAGCCAAATGAAGACAAGTGAATGAGGACAGCTTTGGGAGTACCAAACTGGTCCATATTAAGAGGAATCAGAACAACAGGGTAATAGTTTGGACACTTAGTTGTGTGCAGGTAGGAGAACTACCCCAAGCTTGTAGGAGCACTGCATTTACTCTGAATAGGTTGTGATTGAATGATTCTCTTAATGGTTGAGGCTTAAAAGCCTCTGGAGCATCCTGGAGCTCAGGAGTACTGAGTTGGATGTTGGGTTGCCTACTGCCACAGAAATATCCTAAATAACTTGGGGGACAAGTTAAGGGTAATTTAAAATATACACTCTGACCTGGGGGACTGTGAACTCAGCTCGGGGGTGACCTAAAATCTAGGAGATCTTGTTGGTCAAAGGCTGGGAGGTTTGTGCTAGGTTCCACTGGTCTACAGAAATACAGATAAAAGTGTATATGCTTTATTTGTATAAGTTTTTATGGACAGTTGCTAGGGTTTATTATGTATAACTCTGATTTACTGTTGGTTTGCCAGATCTGAGCATGAATGTCTTATTAAACTGAATGTTGTATATGGGTCATGACCAGACTTTTATGTCTCTGTCATTTTGGGTAGACTTATGATTTAATGCTATGCTTTCAGTTTTCATAATGCTGTTTGAAATAGAATGACATATTCTTTATGCAGTAAACAGACTGAGTTATTTTATGACTATTGATGTACAAGCCTGAGAGAGGCAGATTTGAATAATCATAGCTTATATTAACCCTAAGAAAATGTTGCAGGTATTTTAATATAATACAGATCATTTTCTTAGCAGATCCTATTTAATGGTAGAATGTATGTTTCTCATGTTATGACAGAAACAAGGCATACATGTAAACCCTAGGGTTTACATGTCAAGCCATTTTAATTTATAAGTATTTTATTCTATATTATAGACAAAGCATTGAGATTAATGCAACCATATCTGTCTCTATATCTTTTGACAGACAAATAAATGTGTTTATGAATTAAACCTACAGTGAATGGATTTAAGATCCTTGACAGAGTTACTATTATAATCGTCTTCCTTTATTTACATTGTGCCTTATATCCAGTTTGGATTCGTATGGTTTCACAACCCATTGTAAACATATCTATTGAACTAATTTCGAGATGCATTTTGGTTAGTTTCGTGTTGACCTTTTTATTACATGCCAGGACTCCCGGCATGGGAGAGCGAGCTCCATGAGCAAGCATTAACCCTGATTGTGAAACCCTTCACGATGTTAATGCCTTTAACTAACATCAACACCGAAGCGTTTTCCAGAAGTTGGCGTGGTTTGCCTCCACGCAAGCAAGGGTTGTACCCTGGGTTCAATAAGGGTCATATACATAAGACTCTAAATAACATTGCTGAGATACTACGAATGCGAATCTTATCTCAGGCCGAGAGCTTGTTTATCCTATGGCATACATATATATATGTATAGGATCGAGGGCCTTTGTTTACAGTTTGACCATTAATGATTAATAAGTTCTGTAACTGGGATAAATTCCCTGCTTAACATTTTATTGGTCAAATCGATTATACAGATAAGAAACCCAAACGGTATGGCGTATCCAGTTCTACATGATACTACCTAATAGTTTGTGTTTAATCAATATGTGGGTGTGCCTTAATCTCAGGTATGGATACCCTAGCGCGATGGTCGCAGTTTTGAACTCAGCATGTAGTGGTGATACACTAATTATTTACAGTATTACATTTACAAGTTAAATGTCAATTAAAATCACTGTTGCAAGTTAAATGTGGGCTAACTATCAGTTCGCATTCACGCGGGATTGCATCCCTGTAACTAAGCTTGCCAAACATAAATGAATGCAAAAACATTTCATATAATAATTATCTCTGTTCATTTATCAAAAGGAGAAACAGAGGCCGAGAGCAACCATAACCATTTCATTGCTGCATAAAGACAAGCTAATACTTAAACGCTTTCTTTATCAATGCATTCATTATTTACAAACCAAAAATAATATAGTCCAGAGCTATCGACTTTCCAAATCACATCCCTTCAAGGGTCAAACAAAAGCGAGACTGTGCTTATAACCGGCGATGCCCAGGTTCAAGTTTAATGAAGTATTGTTCATCATATAGGTTTCAAGGCCAACATTACTTTCACCTACAGGCTGGGAAAGCCTTCAACAGCTAAACAAAGTTGCATGCAACAGTGAGGTTGGCCGAAGGCCGTGTTGTAGCGTTAGTAGACAAGAGAACCAAGAGTCTTAAGAAACCTGTTATCACCTAAACTGTAGTTACCCCTATGGATGTATCCAGTCATGGATGGCAATAGGGAAGGGCAACTCAAAAGGTGCAACCACGATCACCTCGACCTCCAATATATGGTTGTCACGCCAGTCGAGGTAACCTTCGCTTTATGTTATCTAGCCCAGACAACAAAGGGGGAGACCCGATCTACTCCCGACAGGAGAGATCAAAACCAAGACACCAAATCAAGTTGTTTCTATGTGAAGTAAGGTGTATGGTTTATCCTAGACCTTAGGATGAAGTCACAAGCCAAGTGAGGGGTTCAATGAGTATAGCTTTGATCCATTGTTGATGTGAGAGTGACTTATGGTTTATGAGATAGGATCCAGGATTAAAATACTAGTTCAATGTGAGAAAATCCACTGCCTTGGGAACCGTGTCCAATGCAGGGTAGTTTAGGGGTTGAATTGGGGCTAACTAGTACAAGTGACAAGCTTGATCATGATACATGATGGCTTCAAGGGTTTAGTTCACCTCACTAAAGTCAAACCACAAGTTAATCCAACAATCTATGAAAGTCGAATTGACTTGGAGAGAAACCAGTGCCTTGGGAATTGGGATAATGGAGTCAAAGTATGGTTAACTTGTGGTTAAGGACTCCTATTGCATGAGACAAGTGGGCAATTAAGGTCTTGATGGATGAATAGGTCTAGATCTAGTTTTGACCAAAGTGGACCACAATCCCTTAAAATAAGGAATGCTATCCCCAAGGCAAGATTTGACAAGATGACACACTAGACCTAGGTTTTGAATTATTCCCGTTCCAAATCTCCAAAAATTTCAAGTACCCATGTCCTAGAAGTGAGTTAACTCACTTCTCCAAGGTGGTGCGACTTTACCCAAGGAGGCTAAAAATGTGGGTTAGGTGGGTCAAGACAAGTCCGATGGCATCCAAACTTTAGATCCGGGTGGGTTAGTCAAGTAGGAATGTGGATCTATAATTTCACGGTAATCTGACGGCTAGATCTTACTAGATCTGAGTTTGAATGTACCAAGTGGTCCAAAATGGGGATTAAATCCCTTAAAATGTGGAATGGGGCCCACAAGGTGAAAATCAGAAAAGTAACAATCTAGGGGTAGGTTATTTGATGTGTAGGTTAAGGATCAAGCGGGATCTCAACTACCCACCACCTAGATCTAGGTCAACTCACTACCACCAAGAAGTGCGCCTTGCTTTGAGAGAGCTAAGTTGGCTTGGGAAGGGGGTCAAACGGAAGCCAATCCTCACCAAACTATAGATCCGGGATGCCGTGGATGCTATAGAGGTGGGTTTTCAATATTATGCCCAACAACCCACTAGATCTAAGTAGATCTGAGAAAATGTAAAATGGGGGTTTTGAAATATTTAGGGTTTTAATAATTTATGAGCTATGTCAATGGATTGGATCAAGGTAAGAGAAACAAACCTGTGGATCTTACCTGGGTAACCTTGTAGATGCCTTGATGATGATGATCTATGCAAACCCGATCAATTTGAGAAGCTTTGAGGTAGTTTTCTATGCAAGTCGATTTAGTCCAAGAAGCCAATGCGCCCTCTCTCCTGCACAACAAATGTCAACAATATCAGATTTGATGTAATCAAGAGATAAGACTAATGCCACAAGAGAAGTAACAGAAAGATAGCATAGATCACAATGATGCTAATGATAACCCCCTGATACAAGCAAATGCCAAGAAAGTCGATGTGAAGAAGCCTTGCAAAATCGCCCTTGTTGAAGTCGCCCTCCTGTAGACAAACAATGATTTCCAAAAAAGATAGATCTTACCACAAATTCCAAATGCTAGGTTGCAATAGACTTTCCAATCACCATCTAAGAACACCAGATGCAAAGGAGACCACAAGAATTTCCACAAGAAAGTTTTTCTATACCAATAATCCAAGAGCCAAAGACCCCTTACAATGAGAGGCTCTCTCCTTTAAATAGGAAGGAGAGGCACCAAAACCCTAACCACTTTTTGAACCAGTGGCTAAGATTAAAAGATACAAATGTCTAATCAATGGTTGAGATGAGCTCAACAATAAAATACATGGATCACTAATAAAATATTACGTGAGTGGACAAAATCGCCCTAGAAGAGGGGAATCCCACCAAATCATGATGACAAAATATAATATGAGGCTTATGGTGGGTCCAAGGGGTAATTTTATCGCTCCTTGGTCAATCCCCATAGCACAATAATCATAAAATAATCCTCAATGTACCAAATCGTGCCTCCATGGTCAAATCGTAGGCCTCAAAAAGACCTCAGAAATCTTCATAAATCCTCAGAAAGTGCCATAAGTGATGGATGCGGGCCCCGATGAAGCTGAAATTGCTGAAGAAGGTGTGGAGGACCCCGATCTATCATCACTGATCATCCCATGCCATAACATTGCCTCAGTAGCCCAAATCGATTTCCTCAATAGCCATTTCTACCAATCCTGAAATGTCTCGGGAAGCGTGAAACTGCCCCAAACTGCCTCCTGGAGTGCCTGCGCTGTCAAGGTGAGGGCACCAGTGTGTCCGGGAGGGGGGGTAATATGGTAAAAACAAGTGGCTGGACCACCCCCTGCATCATCAGCGCCCTTGGTCAACCGGATAAAAATCACATCTGCTCTGACAGGGCCTCCGACAGACCAAAACTGCACTGGGATAGCCTACTGAGGCTCAATCATCACTGTAAGTGCCCGGAACTGAAAACAAACTGTCTCATTGGACTCAGAAGGTCCAAATCCATCCAAGATGTGTACTCATACACCATATGAGTCTCTGCATGATCAAAATATATATCCAATATACCGGAACAGGGCCAATAATAATAATCTGTAAATGATCAAACACTGCTGTAAACCAAGAATCATCATCACCCTGTAGTTGCTGCATAGAATCATCATGTACATGTACATAGACCATATATCATCTATCCATATCATCATAAGGTCCAACCATCTCATGTCCTATGGTTGACCTTGGTCTAACCAAGTCAACATGACCCAATATAACTCAGACCATCATCATAAGCTGCTGCAAAGTGTCCAAGGTTAATGCATGCTCTACAATTTATTCAAATAACAATTATAACACAAAGTAATCATTACTGGTGATCTAAATCCAAATATATAATGTCATTAATTATTAATATTACTCAGATTAGACTTTCAGGATCATACTCACTTCATAGCTGTGATCAATTTGCTAGTGAAGGGTGAAGGCTAAAATAACTGGCTAGGCTAAGGGATGACTTGACTGACTTAACTTTGTGACACTTTGGCAAGGGAAAGGGAATACACACCATAGTATATACTGAATGAGCAATAACACAGGGAATGGCGGTGTCTCACAAATGGATGAGTTGTTCAAAGAGGGTTTATTCACCTTCACAGATGCGCACAATCCATAACACAAATAAGGCCAGCAATTGTTTAGATATAGCATTTAAGTTCCATTGCTTTTTGGGCTTGAAGTTTCCATAGCCTTGATCTATGTGTGTTTATAAACACATTGCATAGATTTACATTTATTTTAGGCTTCCTGCTGCAGGTGTGTTTTTAAGGCACTTGTTTACTTGAGCACTTCTAGGTGTGTCATGGACAACTTGTTTACCTAGGTATTTATTTTCCAAAAGATATAACATTTTATTTTCATAGCCATTTTCATTTGGCATGCCTTTCATTCATGTGTGTTTAGAAACACATTGCATGAATGGGCTTTTCATACAAGATATAGCATTTCATTTTTCCAGATTTTGTATTCATGGCAGCACTAAAAGTTTCAGGTTTAGCCAACACAACTTTAGTGACTAGGGGGAATTCACAAGGAACTCCAACTCACCATAGGTAAGTTTTGTCACCAACTCAGAGCCGAGACACAATAAACAGGGAAGCTCATCCAATACAGAGGCTACAGTGGGGAAAAGATCCTCCATGTCACTAGTCAAGTAGTAAGTCAGGGTGACAAACTAAAAGGTAGGCAGTGGATGGATGAAGACAATGAATAATGGAGCCGACACTAGCAAGCCAAGGTATGGTGGAATGATCACCTCTATTCTCCCTAAGGAGTGTAAAACCAATGAGTATGAATAGTGAACTTCTAAGTCTGAGTAGGGACAATATAATATATAATAAGATCAACCAGGTCCATATATCTATATGATCGCCAGATCATGACACTAAGTGCTAAGACATGCTATAAGAATAAATATAAAAGCAATATAACCATAACACAATGATATACCTGCTGAGTCATATACCTGACTGCTCATCAACCTGTACCATCATCTGTCCTCTGAAACTGCTGCCGTAACTCTGGGCACTACTGATTGCTCTGTACCAATGGTATAATGGCTACATCGGTCATCTCTCTGAGTGTCCTGAGACTCAGTCATGGCATGGGGAATACATACTGCTGTCCACAATCTGATAGTGATCCAATATAGATGCTCATCTCAGCATCTCAAATGTAGGGGAACTGGCTGAATAGTGTACTGGCATCAGAAAAATAATGTATGGTAGCCTGGCTACTATAAATGTGATAACAAAACCCATCCGAAACCGACAGGGTAGTTTCACCTGAAGGACCAAGGATGACGGGTTACCTGGCCACGTTCGCAGTTGGTTATTCGTTCTAAGTCATGGAGACGACGCCGAATGACCCAACACGCCCACGGTCTCAAAGCTCCTGCGTTAAGGAGTGACCAACGTAGTAGTTAGTCGTGACAGTAGTAATTTTCCTGTGTAAAAAGTAATTTGGAAAACGAAACTAGTGGTGGCGTAACCACTTAGCGTTTGGTCAAACCAACGCAAAGCCCAAGCTCGGGTGGTACCATACCTGCAAATGGAACACAATAAGTTAAATTGTGACAGCATGACAATCTTACTACGAAACGGCGAAGTAAAGTTTGGTAACTGTGTAAAAGTTGAACTTTCTTACCTATAAGACGTGCAACCCAAGCAAAGTTGCCAGTAGCTACCTCACGCAGAGTGTTGCAGCATTTTGGGAGCACCTCCTCCTTGGTTCGGGAGCGAACACCATGGTCGGAGCAGAAGAGCTTGAAGGAGCCCGTTCAATTCCAAATGAACAACGAATTCAAGGTAGGGTTTTTGGTATAACGAGGTGATACCGGTTGGAGAAGTGGCGACCTCTGAACCCGGTCATCTGTCCATTAAATTGCCGAGTACCTCGTAGAGTTGGCACCAACAACCACAGACAAGATCAACGATGCCCCCCATGCATTCACCACTCCCAAGCTGGACGACCCAGATCAATGATCGATGGTCGTGGGGCTTTCAACATTCAATTCAATCGCAGTCAAATGTTAAGGCAACATTGCATTGGGAGTTGGCAGTTTCGTGCGAAAGCCAGCATGGCTAGCTGGAGTACGAGCGTATTGTTTCATGTTGCTGAGTATTGAACCACGTCGTTGCCAAGTGGAGCCACCTGCTAGGAAGGCACCCTAGGGTTTAAAACTTTGGTTCGTATAATTCGCAGTTTGCGTGGCAGAAGTAGAAGTTAGATACAGTCACCACATTTTTATATATTATGCAACGTTAAACCATAGCGTATGTGTTGCGAACCTTTACAATCTATACATTATGCATTATGGCATAAGTTTCACACGAAGGCCAAGGTTTGGGCCGATTGGTTGCACATCGTGGCATGGTGACATGGTTCGCATAAGCCAAGGTCCAACTTTGTGTTGACTTGGCCATGCGCTTAACCATTAAGCTACGTTATGATATAATGTATCATTTACATTACTCTAAGTCCATTTTAATGGCATTTCCATATGCTACGTTAGCATATGATGTTTATACAAGTGCTTACGTTGTATAGTATGAGCGCTAGGATGATTGCATAAGCTTAGGTTAGACCATGGGTCAACCTATAAGCGCTTAGGTTATATAAATACATATATATATATATATTAGGTTGTAATATATATATATATATATATTGTTTACAATGCATCAAGTCTATATTATATTGCATTTGCTTTTAATATTGGCACTTATGTTTTGTGATGCTTGGTTAATGTAAGTGACTATGGTGTATTAGCACTTTAGCCTAGTGTTTACGAAGTTAATTCTAGGGCTTGGTAAAGTATTAAATGCATAGGGTGTATGTTAGTACATTAGTATAAGATATAACTATGTAGGTTAAATTTATATTCACATTAATACTGTACTAGTGGTAGTTATTAATTAATGACATTAATATAGTTATTAATTGAAGTATTAATGCTGCTTATGTAATTTTCATATTGTCGCAAATGTTCAGCATGTCGTTATTATACTTTCGGTGGATATTTGAATTTGTGATTAATGCAGTGAAGTATAGGCATGTTGCCATGGTTGGCACTTGTTTGAAAAGCAACAGAAGAAATAATGATGTTTAATGCACACACTTTCAGAATATTACCAAGTAGGCTGTGACGACAGCTAGTATGTATATTTCCGCATTTGTTTGATTGGTTAGGATCTTTATAAAAAAAAATAAAATTGCGTAGAAGAGATGTGACATGGTATAAAAAGGAGATTTAGTCTCCTTGTGAAATTAATGTTGATAAAATTGTGAGTGTTACTTGAATCTATCAACACTGTGACACTATTCTTCTTCACACGTTTCTCTTCAATTTTAAGGTTCGTGGTAGTGCAATGCATGTTATCGCTCCCTAGGATATTTTTGGCATCTCTTCTTCTTTTGACTATAGTTTTGTGTCTCCTTTCATCTTCTTCATATGTTCTAATTGACCTTCTTTTTTGACTTCATAATTATATAGTTTTTTTATACTGCATTTATGTCCATGGTCCACTTTTCACTGTGTTACCACTCAAAATAACACCCATTGTTAAAGTTATAGATCACGGTGTGATGAGTGGCAAGAACGGGAGAAGCTAGAGCCCGATGTCACCGCAGCCTAGCTTCATGAATGCTTTAGGTCAACTCCTAGCTTCATGAATGCTTTAGGTCAACTCCTAAGACCAAGGGGGAGTCCCTAGAACTTGGTGAATAATATTTGTGATTCCCTAGACAATACACAAACACATTCCCCAAGAAACCTCTCGGCGTAGATCAGTGCCTTACATAGTCAAAACAATGAAGCATAAATATCACTGAAAGAGAGGGAGGAGTGAAAGAGCTTTATCACGGATCCCAAGAAATATAACATCAAATTGCTACTACTGTTATAGGATTGCAGCAATGAATATATCTCAGAAAACTTCATAAAAATAAGTGATAACAATGTCATCCTTACCATATGAAGTGTACCTTGTATAGTAGGGTAGGGGGGATGAGCAATAGGGTGAAGGAGAGGCCCCAAAACAGTTCTAAAAATAGGATAACAGATCTGATATGAGCACTATAACAACCCTCAAATAGAGTGTGGTCCCACTTAACACATTCTCCAATGAACCTCCAACCCCCTCGGGGGGAAACATAGGCCTAGAAACCACTTTTTAGGCCTTCAAACTTGGTGAAAGTGCTTGATAAACCTGCTGTACCTGCAAGAACAAATCTACAATACAAAACCCTGGCCAACACAAATATTGAGATTTCACACAAATCAACCACATGATCAAAATGCCCTCAAAGATCCACCATTAATTCAACTAGGGTGCATTTTTCTATCCATACATAATTTCCAAATTGCAAATATTTTTTGAGATACAAATTTATCTAACTTTTAGGGTTTTTTCCAATATTATATTTTTTTGGATTTTTTGTAATAAATGTACAAGAGAATTTTGATAAAAAGAGTGAAGAGAAGGGGTTATGACCTTAGTCTTTTCAACCCAAGGGTGATTAGAGATTGAAGTCAATGTCCCTACTCAATTTAGCTATTCAAGATTTACCAACTAGGGCAAAGGCTAGTAACCCGATACTAGGTCAAAGTAGTCAAAACCCTAATTAAGGCAAATGATGAACTCCAAGGCCCATAGTGGAGAGCTCCTTCAAGAGGAAGGTCTCCTCAAACAAAGTTGACAAGATGCCACCAATAAAAAACCATAATTTAACTTGCCCAAGGTGCAAAGGCAACGTCAAACAAGAAAAATGGAGAGATCTTACCAACATCAACCAAGAAAGAGAGCAAGAGATACTTCCTAGGTCCTTTCTTAGCCACGAGTTATTACAACCATTCTTAGGATCAACCTTGCAAGATAGCATAAACCTTAGAAAATTCACCATTCACCATTCATCACAAGCCAAAGAGAGAGTTGCGCATCACTCAAAAGATCCAATAGACCAAGATAAAAAGAAAAAAGTACATATTAGAACCCTTGTCCATGTTTACAAATGAAAGTTAGAAGCCTTTTTTATATGAGACTTCCTTGACTTAACTTAACTTTAGAGCTTACCTTACTAAAAAGTAAAATAATTTAATTTTAGGGTTTGCCACCCACAAGCCGGTGATTGAACTACAAAAAGACTAAATAGAATGATAAAATGGTGCAAATGGCTTCATCCAAGTGAAGTGATGTGTCAAGAGAGTACGTCATGCCCCAACAACTCCAACAATGTAGAAGATCCCTCAACGTCCTCCCCTTTAGCAAGGTAAAGCTCTTTGGATGAGGATGACATCATGGTGATGTGAGCACATATGTACCAAGGGGAGGGGTCATACAATGGAGAAGAATGTCCAAGTGGGCATAAAGGAGGTGTGCTAAACCAGGCATGACAACCCTTACATGCGCAATCACCTCATACATAGTAAAAAATAAACGTGGCTAGGAGCCCCTAAGACATGTGTCTTGATGGACCTGTTACCAACTGAGTTGCACACAGTTGGACTTCCAAAGAGCCGCCAAACTTTGCACAAATACTTGTGCATGTCAGGGTTCAGAAGTTCAAATCAGGCCTTTTCAGAGGTCCTCTTTTTACTTTTTTCGCATGTTCATGCCCCACGGGGTTTGTAATAATGTGTGCTAGCATGGTGGTCTTGTAAAGAACTTGGCTCCCTAAGACTTGAAAACCAATCTAGGTATTCCGAGGAGTTTTTTCCCTTGTTAATTATGCTTTGCGTTTTAGCCGAGTATAATTTTCGAGTTTTTCTCCTACACCTCCAAAGCTGGAATGCTCAAGTTGGTGGTTTGGCCTTGGGGGGTTATTAAAGTTCATGTGTCAATGTATATAAACATGCTAGACACTATAATAAAGTCATATGGACATGTGCTAGGTCCCTAGGTGTTTTTTTAATGTTTTGAAAAATTTAAATTTTCCCGTAAATTAGGCCATTTTTTTAATGGTTTAATTGGAAAATTTCAAAATGTAATAATTAAGTGGTTTGTGGGCAAAATCTGACAATGGGATGCTCGTTTTTTAAGCCAGAGCACCCATTTAACCCATAAACCCACTTTTTGTAGGTTTTGAGTAAGTATTTATCTCAAAAAATGATATTTACTCAAAAAACCCAAAAAAGACAAAATAATTGTCAAATTAAGACATAATAAAGGAAAATGACAAATTCCTAAATCAGTGGAAAGTGTTCGGAGTTGATCTGAGGTTGAACTAAAGTGACTTGGCAGTTAAGTACAGGTTATCTGAGCTCCGAAATAGACAAATCCAATCAATATTTTGGAGTTCTAGTTAACTCCTCATCAGAGAATGTGCCCTCCTCTTGCATGGGCGACTTTGTGAGATGGAAATTCGTCATTGGATGTGATAATAACAAGGTTAAGGGCGCCTACCATCTCCAAAGGTGGTGCAACCTCCATCATGGATCAATCAAGATCTAATCAGTTTGAGTTTAACTCCCTCTCAAACTCATGCGCCCTCCTTGGGATTAGTGCCCCTCTTGCACAAGATTTCCTATTTAAAGAGAGCTTTTGCTCCATTGTTTGCATCAGAAGGTCAAACCTCTGCTTGCTTTGATTGTAATATTTCTATTTGAGTTTAATAAGAAGGCTTTTGAGGCTTACTTTGGTGTTGTCTTCAGTGTTGGTCCTTGGATGCTTCATGCTTTGCTATTATGAGGTAAACTGTATCATTGTTGCATGTTAGTAATTGTTGGGATTGTATGTCTTTTGAAGGGAAGTTATTTTCTTAAAGATTTGTAAGTAATGCTTTATAGGTTGCTTGCTTTTGTCAATAATAATAGGATGCTTGAGATAGTGTGATTTCTTGTTTGTATCCATTGCTTCATATGCTTTCTTTTAATTATTTACACATATGCTCTTATCCCCTTTGCTAGTGTTGTAGTGATTTTGCAGGTTGCCTAAGCTGAAGGAGTCGGTGAGCATGTTAGCTCGTCTCTTCATTCAGTAGATCTAAACAAGGCAGTAGATCCCACCGGTGCATTAGGAAGGAAACTTCATAGCCCATCTTTAGTGCTCAACCCCCATGGGTTCCAACTTCTAGATCCACCGTTTTTCTCATCTTCCTTGGTTACTGTTCCTTTTCCAATTTAGATCTTGTTTTAAAAGCTATTCTGATAAGTAGATCTAAATAAGTTGCAATCTAAATGCTTACAAATTTTAATTGAGCATCTAGATCTAGGTTGCTCTCTTCTTATTTTGCAAAGTTTAAAGTAGATCTAAAGAAGCAAGATATAATTTTTTTTTTAAAGTTTCAAAGTTTTATTAAGCAAGTATAGTGCTATTAATTTGCTTTCCATCTCTTAAAGAGGCAAGCAAAGATCCTAGGAAGGCAAGCTTTTTAGCTTGCCTTACTTAGTTAATTTTTGTCTTTATTTCATTAGTTTACTTATAATTTTTTTGTAGTAATTTTGTAGTATTGCCAAGGACACTCTTAAAGTGTTTTTGACCATATTTGATCTAAATAAGCTTGCTAGTTTTTCTGATTTTTTAGCAGGTTTGAAGGATTTATTGGTCAAAATCACAGATTTGGAACCTTTTGTGACCATTCGGAGTCCGAACAACCGGTTATATCTTTCTTTCTTTCTTCTAACATTTGTAAGCTGTTTGGTGCCTAATTCATAAAGGACTAGCGGTATTTATTTATTGGGATTGTTGTAATTCAAAAATAAAAAGAGCAAGCGGGCTATTCAAGCCCCTGCCCCCATCACCCCAGGGGGGATTTGAGTTTTTTTGTGATTTTTGTATTTTCTGCTTAAATTTTGTTTAGTTTAGTTTCTTTATGCAAATTAGTAACTAAACAACATCACAAGCACACAATCCATCCCTAGAGGGCTTCACAGACTAGATTTACTTTTGTTTGCTTTTACCAACTTCTTTTACAATTTTATTTATTTTTAATAAAATTTGTGCCCTTTCTTTCCCGAAGTACTGCACCTTTGGTGTATGGAAAAGAGATTCTTGGGCTTTAGATTAGTTAAGCAACTCACATTCCAAATTTAATAAAATTTACCAAGACTCGAAATCCAAAGTATGCTCTTGACCGCTGCATCATAGACTAAACAATTGGCCAATCAGAAAACGACATAGAGTGACTAGTGTAATAGGGAAATCCTACAAAAACTCAATCCTAAGAACTCAAGAGGTTGAGTGAGGCTAATTATAGAGTCAGCAGGCTACCGTAAGCAGGTTCATTCTCGTCTGGTTGGACACTTGGTATACCTGTCACAACGCCTAGTTCGAAGGAGTGAGTTGGTGTTGGGCCAAACAAAGAATTTTAGCCACTCCTTTAATACTCATTAATAAATATAAAACGGACAATGAGACTTTGCAATAGTTTCACGACACAACACAACAACATCATACTTACAATCTCGGCATTGGTCATCATACGTTATCATGGTTAAGTTAAATCTATGAAATGTCATGAATGGTTTTAATCTCATGTGTTGTTGTACTTAAACTTAATTGCAATTGTTTCTTTGTTTTAGTATTTTCCATTTTCATCATTAACTCCTAAATGTGTTTTTTTTTCTTTCATAGTTTAAAAGCCATAGATTCATTTTTATAGGGACCACCCCCCTTGGCTTCGCTAGGAGTAGCCTAGACGGAGGAGTCAAGTAATCAGGTGACAACACTTGACTTTCATTTGCCCTCAAGGACACACCAAGCAGCTTGAAGGTTTCCTCTCACGTTCCCCCTAGGTGTGTATTAGGCGGCAACAAGATCCACCCCAAAAGCTCCGGACACCAACCCAGGGCCCAAATGCCTTAACAAGACGAGGGAATTCTACTCATTAAGAGGTAGTCAGCAATGCCACTAAGGCAACACTTCCTGGAATGAAAGCCAAGAGGAACTGCCATGACCTGACCATGGGTCTTGAGCCTTGCTAGACCACCACTTTTACATAAACAAGCCCAGACTTGGCCTTTTACAATGGCAAAAGATCCATTCACTCTAGTATATCTTGGCACACGTGCTGTGGACGATCTAGGCTGTAAAAACTAGCTCCAACTGTGGGACATGCGCTTCTATCGGGAGTGCATGAGAACCTTTGAATCATTTAGGACCTGTAGACCTATACACACATCTAACAACAAATGCATCAAATGCATTGGAGGCAAACAATTCCGTCCTACCTTGTTCAAATTAAAATGAAATGCAATAAATAACAAGTGCAATGCATGGGTAAAAGTAAATGACGAAATCAAATGAAACTAATCCAGGAGATTATGCAACCTATCTACCTACTCTAAACTGTTAAAGTTATAACATCATGAGTCATTCTCCAGGTCAATCTTGTGTGTCAAGATTGAGCCTTGTGTGTCAAGATTGAGCCTCGTGTGTCGAGGTAGTGCCTTATAGGAGTCTGAGTTGGACTCAAGAAACTTGGAGAAGAATCTTGAGTTGGACTCAAGAATGGTTAAGCATCATGTGTTGAGGCAATTGTTTTGTATGTCAAAGTGATGATGTTGTACAGTCTTGCTAGTCAAGGCTAAGGTCTTGTGTTTCAAGACAAATCCTCATGTGTTGAGGTGGTGCCTCATGTGTTGAGGTGATGCTTTCCATGTCGAAGCATGTATGGTGTGTGATGTACTACTAACCATGGTTGAGCTATTAAGTCTCCTCTTTTGACTGGCCACCTCTAGAGTGAATTACTTTAGCATATAACCGCTTGGAACGATAGTAGAACAATATGGTCACATAATTGAGAAAATCTCCTTAGTATATTTGATATGATAATTAAGCTGGCACATGTGGGCCATGCAGATAAGACAAGAGATAAAGATAAGATGTGATAAGATATGAAAGAATTCAAATTGCACATAAAATAATTAATTAAGAGAGAAATTCAAATTGTTAAACTTCAGTGAAGACTTCAGTAAATCAAAGGAGAACTCGAATTGATCACTACAGTGATGTTAATAAGAAAGAATTAGTTAAGCGAGTTAACTAAGTGATAACAAACAATATCTAGTTAACTAATTGTTATTGCATGATGACACTTATGTTAAACTAAAAGACGACACTTATGTTAAAATAAAAGACGACACTTGAGTTGCGGCACTTGCATGATGACACTTAAATTAGCCACCTAACTAAGTGGGAAAGCTTTCAGCTAAGGGGCGAGCTCATCCTAAGAATTAGTTCAGTGAGTTAATGCACTGCATGAGAAGTGGGGCACACTTCTTCATGCAAGATTGATGCATCCAAATGGAGGGCGAGTTCATCTTGAAGTCAGAAGATAAAAATAGAAGCCGATGCATGTGAAGAATATATAAATATGTTATATAGGATTAATGAATTCAATGTGAAGCAAATTCTCTTCTCTCTTGAAGGCAATGCGCTTCTCTTTGTGCATGATATTATTCTTAGTCTCTCTTTGTTATCTTTCTCTTGCTCTATAATTGCACCGGGGGTGCTTGATGTAAAAGACATTCTCTTCTATCTATCAATATTTTAAGGAACGTTTTGCTGGGGTTTTCTCCCTCAAGTCAGAGGGTTTTCCCAGGGTAAATTCATGTGTCGAATGTGATTGCTTATGTGTTTGATTGTTATTTCATTTCAAGTATTATTGCAGCTTCGAATTAAAGATAAAAAATTAACATAAACATGGTATGAGAAATAAGTCAACTGAAATCATACCACTAATGAAGCCATCTTAGCATATCATTCATGCTAGGGTTTCTTTGCTTGTCTTTGGCAATAGTCCAAGACAAAACCACGTTAATGATTAACTAAGTATATGTCATTACCTTCATTGGAATGGGGCTGGAACTATGGAAGAGATCATGAACCTGGATGCCTTTAAATTCTTGCCAATAAGAAAGGCCCCTTTCACAAGCCCCCTCTATCCAAGCTTGGATAGGGCTCAAGTACAAACTGCCATCATCACAAGCTTGCTTTTTGATCTCTGTTTGCTGCCCCAAATGACCCTCAAAACCAACAAGTAACCCTGCATAATGAGGCGGAAACAATTCTGCCATGTTCATAAACCTGTGCATCTGCTCCTCATCATAAAAAATATGTCAATCTTGAGAGTTATCAGGAATTGAAGGTTTGAAAATTACTTGTACTATTCCTGATTCTAGAACGACCTTGGAAGGGTAAAGAATGGACGCAGAAGCATTAGGGAATTAGCCAACTGATTTTGAGCTCTGGGAATCATTTGTAAAGATAAGGCCTTGAAAACCTGAAATTTTCCGTGGCCAATCATATTTCATCCTTGTATCTTTTCAACTTTTGATTTTTACATGCAAACTTTCCTTTGACTTGCATCACAATTAGATTAGAGTTGCCAATAGTATCTAAAATCTTTATACCATAATCTTTAGCTAACTCAAGGCCATGCAAGAGAGCTCCATATTCAGCCACATTGTTAGTACCTTCAAATTCTAGGTAGAAAGAGAAACAATGACTATCACCATAAGGAGAAATTATTACAATACTTGCATGCATACCTGACTGAGGTTCGGCCCCTTTGAAGTTCATCCTCCAAAACTTATCAGCAAGATCGGTGGTGAAAGCTGTATAGGACTCGACATTGTTTTGAAAGAAAACTATTTCATTCCCCGTACCTTCCGGGTCTTCTACATGGTGTCTTCTCATGAGCATTGGCTCTTCCACTAGAGGCTCTTCATCTTCTTGCTCCCCAAAACTTGCATCAATTTTTGAGAAGCATGGCTGGGAGTGTTGGTTGAGATCCACCCTAGGAAAGGGTAAACCTAGTTCCTCAAGATCTGCAATAGAATGCTCCATATGCAACCCTATGTCATTGTTATCACACAACATGTAGTTGTCCCTAAAGGTATCCCATCCAGGATGGTAGAGGTGTTGGACAACTAAAGAGGTGACCCAAGGCTTGCCACGGTCCCCAATGCAAGATGGGCGTCACGTCAACCGAGGCAACCTTCACTTTAGATCAAGACTAAGCAAGACCAAGGGGGAGACCCTAGCTTAGCCAATGAAGGCTAGCGAATGAAATCTAGACCTCCTAGGGAAATGTGATGATGAAAGAGTAGGAGATCAAGATAAGACAAGATCTAGATCTAGGGTGATTAAGTGGACCCAAAGAGTTAGGGTATGGTTGAAGAGGCTTATGAAGTCACAAATGGTTCATCCAATAAATGATAATGGCCACTAATGAAGTTTAATTAATAGATCTAGAAAAGATCTAATGCCATGAAAATTAGCCAAGTGGGGCCCACTCCTTAAAAAGTGGAAAATGGTCCAAATTGGGCCCACAAGGTCAAAGTTGAAATGAAATGGCACTAGGGGTATGCTATAGCATGGATCTAAAGATTTGATGAAGAAATAGCAATACCCAAGTATGGGATCTAGCAAATGGCCACCTACTCAAGGAGTGCGAATTGCTCCAAGGATGATTAGTGCCTTAGATCAAGGGCCAAATGGAGTCGGATGTCCACCAAATTATAGATCGAGATAGTTGAGATGAATATCAAGGTGGGTTTTCAATGTCAATTACATGCCATGGCTGGATCTCCATAGATCTAATGCATCACCAAGTGACCCAAGTGGGGCACAACCCTCAAAGTGAGGAATAGGGCCTACAAAGTGAAGCACTAGGGGTAGGTTTTAGGGGTTGATCTATTCAATGCAACAAGAAACTCACCTACCCGCGTCTTGGAAATAGCAAAAAGCCACCCTCCCAAGGAGTTCGACTTCCCTTAGAGAGACTAAGTGCCTTGGGAAATGGGTCAAATGAAGGCCAAACACCACCAAACTATAGATCCGAATTGCCGTGGATGCTATAGAGGTGGGTTCTAAATATCATCCCAAAATCATGTTAGATCCAAGTAGATCTAAAAAAAGAGTAAAATGAGGGTTTTGACAATTAGGGTTTGTGGATCTAAGAGAATGGATGGTCAAGGTAGAAGAATAGCATACCTCCTTGAGTGTACCTGGAAAATGAAGATGAAGATTGTTTGTGACGAGGATTACTTCCCACAAAGATCAAATGCCAAACTTGATGAAGCCCTTCTTGATGTTGTTTTGCCTCCTTCAACCAATTCGGCCTCCCTATTTTTGTCAATCAAGGACACAAAGATCAATCAATCAACAAAAATGGAAGTAGATGCAAGCAAAAGAGATGAATAACATGAAATTGTTGGTACAAAGACAAAACAACTCCCTGTAACCCAAAACGACTTGTTGAAGATAGTAGGGTAGGCTTCCCCACCAATACACACTCCAAAACGTCTTCTTTACCTGCAAATTGTGTTTGTGAAAATAAAATCCAAGATGGCCACCAATGTCTGTCAGTGCAGAGGAAAAAGCATTTACAATCACCACAAGCATTCCAACTCCAAGATCCAAGATGCCCAAGAAAAATATTTTTATTCCAATAGCCAAGAGCCAAAAATCTCTAGATGCCTTTACAATGAGGGGGTCTTCTCTTTTTATAAGAGAGAAAGACCAAAACCCTAAACCACTTTTGAAAACTAGTGGTTGAGATCAAAAGATAAAACAATATAATCAATGGCTAAGATGAGCCAATACAATATAACACATGGATCACTCAAATAGAGGGTGACGTCATAGCTAAAGTGTCTCTAGGAGGGGTGACGTCACACATGGGGGGTGGCTAGATAGCATGGAGCCACAACATAAGACATGGACAAGTAACTAGGAGCACATGGTGGGGCTAGGAGGTATTATTTCCCTTCACTCGCATGTCCCCATGGCACAATAATATGAAATATGGGTCTATGACATGTCCAAGTATACAAATGATCAAATCCTGTCCCCATAATCAGAGAGAGAGATACAATAAAAGAGCTCCTGTAGCCCATGTGGACCCCATTGACTGATGCCAACAGATTTGGAAGAAAGGGGATACACCATGGATGACCTCTGAGCAGACCAAGTGCCAAAACCTTGCCTCAATTGCCCAAATCAAATTCCTCAATGATCCTTTTATTCCATTTTTTAATCCTCCTGAAAACCCTGAAAGTGACCAAAACCGCCTCCAAGGTGCCTGCGCTGTCAAACTGAGTGCACCATCATGTCTAGAAGAGGGGTAATATGGTAAAAACAAGTGGCTGGATCACCCCCTTCCTCTGTAGCGCCCTAGGCAACTACTAGCCTCCAATGATACTGCTGGACATGCCACATCAGCATGGCCAATCTGGTCAACAGGTGAAAAATTGCTAGTATCATGCCTAGGAGTGCCCGAAACTGAAAGATAAGTGTCTCAATGGATCTAGAAGATTCAAATCCACTAGAGATGAGTACTCATACACCTCATGATAACCTGTAGGGTCATTTGTAGGGTCCACCATACCTGGACAGTGTAAAATATGATGATCTGGAAATAATAATAAAAATGACCAATTGCATCAATCATCATCTGGAGCATATGTCCAACATATGGAATCATCAATAGGTGCATGTGGGACCATAAATTGACATTATAAAGCACAAGTGGTCCATCTCATCACGGATCCCAAGAATGACCATGGTCAAACTATGTTTGACTAGGTCAAAATACAACCAAGGACTAGATCATAACAAATGACTAAGACATGTTCCTTTAACCATATTCACAACTTAACTTAAAGTATAAACATCAATCAAGTGGCAGTTAATACATAGATATTTAAATGTTATTTATAATTTACTTGCACCAAAGCTTTAAAGACATACTCACCAGTGGACATGGTCTAACTGCTAGGATAGGGTGAAGGCTAAGGACATGGTCTAACATCATACCTCGATCTAGAATCAAAATGGTGGAGTCGCCAAGATGAGCTCTTTCTTCTCAACTAACGGATGTGCTCACCTCTACACTCGACAATGTCATCACAAGTTGAGGCTTCTGTCTTGAAGTGTACTTCTTAGTTTGCATTTTTCTTCAGTGGAGTCGCTAGATAAGACCTGCATGGTTAGTCCTTAACATCAATCTCATCGAAGTACAAAACAAAACTTACCTCAACTTTCTTACCAAATGTGTCGTTCTTGCCGGAATTGAATGATCTAGACCTCGGGAACACCTCAAATGGAATTTTGTCACTTTTCCTTTGAGTCCTTAGCAATGGCGCCAAAAAATGTTACCACTCAAAATAGCACCCACAGAAAGTGACGGATCACGATGTAGTGAGTGGCAAGCATGAGAGAAGCTAGAGCCCAATTTCACCTCAACCTAGCTTTCTGAATGCTTTAGGTCAACTCCTAAGACCAAGGGGGAGTCCCTAGAACTTGGTGAACAATATTTGCGATTCCCTAGACAATACACAAACATGTTTCCCAAGAAAACCCTCAGCATAGATTAGTGCCTTACGGAGTCAAAACAATGAAGCATAGATATCACTGAAAGAGAGGGAGGAGCCAAAACAATAAAGGATAAATACCACTAAAAGAGAGGGAGTAGTTAAAGAGCTTTATCACGGATCCCAAGAAATATAACATCAAATTACTACTACTGTTATAGGATTGCAGCAATGAATATATCTCAGAAAACTTGATAAAAATTAGTGATAACAATGTCATCCTTACCATATGAAGTGTACCTTGTATAGTAGGGTAGGGGGGATCCGGATGAGCAATAGGGCGAAGGAGAGGCCTCAAAGCAGTTCTAAAAATAGGATATCAGATCTGATATGAGCCCTATAACAACCCTCAAATAGAGTGTAGTCCCACTTAACACATTCTCTAATGAACCTCCAACCCCCTCGGGGGGCAACATAGGCCTAGAAACCACTTTTTAGGCCTTCAAACATAAAAGTGCTTGATAAACCTGCTGTACCTGCAATAACAAATCTGCAATACAAAACCTTAGCTGACACAAATATTGAGATATCACACAAATCAACCACATGATCAAAATGCCCTCAAAGATCCACCATTAATTCAACTAGGGTGCATTTTTCTATCCATACATAATTTCCAAATTGCAAATATTTTTTGAGATACCAATTTATCTAATTTTTAGGGTTTTTCCAAGATTATATTTTTTTGGATTTTTTGTATTAAATGTATAAGAGAATTTTGATAAAAAGAGTGAAGAGAAGGGGTTATGACCTTAGTCTTTTCAACCCAAGGGTGATTAGAGATTGAAGTCAACGTCCCTACTCAATTTGGCTATTCAAGATTTACCATCTAGGGCAAAGGCTAGTAACCCAATACTAGGTCGAAGTAGCCAAAACCCTAATTAAGGCAAACGATGAACTCCAAGGCCCATAGTGGAGAGCTCCTTCAAGAGGAAGGTCTCCTCAAACAAAGTTGACAAGATGCCAATAAAAAACCATAATTTAACTTGCCCAAGGTGCAAAAGCAACGTCAAACAAGAAAAATGGAGAGATCTTACCCACTTTAACCAAGAAAGAGAGGAAGAGATACTTCTTAGGTCCTTTCTTAGCCACGAGTTATTACAATCATTCTTAGGATCAACCTTGCAAGATAGCATAAACCTTACAAAATTCACCATTCACCATTCACCATTCATCACAAGCCAAAGAGAGAGGTGCACATCACTCAAAAGCTCCAATAAACCAAGATAAAAAAAAAGTACATATTAGAACCCTTGTCCATGTTTACAAATGAAAGTTAGAAGACTTCCTTGACTTAACTTAACTTTAGAGCTTACCTTACTAAAAAGTAAAACAATTTAATTTTAGGGTTTGCCACCCACAAGTTGGGGATTGAACCACAAAAAGACTAAATACAATGATAAAATGGTGCAATTGGCTTCATCCAAGTGAAGTGATGAGCTAGTGGAGGATGTCATGTCCCAATTAACCCCAACAATGTAGAAGACCCTCAACATCCTCCCCTTTAGAAAAGGTAAAGCTCTCTGGATGAAGATGACATCATGGTGATGTGAGCACATATGTACCAAGAGGAGGGGTCATACAATGGAGAAGAATGTCCAAGTGGGCATAAAGGAGGTGTGCTAAACTAGGTATGACAACCCTTATATGCGCAATCACCTCATACATAGCAAAACATAAGCATGGCTAGGAACCCTTAAGCCATGTGTCCTGATGGACCCATCCCAAGAGGCACCAGACACCAACCTAGGGCCCAAATGGCCTAACATTATGCATAACAACCAGCATGGCTTGCATGTAAGGATACCAAGCTGCATATTTTAGCAGAAATCAGCACCTAATTGTACCAATGTCATAATAAGGTTGGTGGTTGGGACTAATATTTTTTGGTTATTTCAAAAGATTTTAACCCAAAGTCCTAGGAAATTCCTAATGAGTATAATTTGAAGTATTTTGTCTTCAATTTTTGAGAGCTAAGTGAATTTTGTGTAGTTCATTTTATATTTCAGCATAAATAGCCTAATCTAGATGGCCAAATTTGGACACTACATAGTGTAATGCTATACAAGATTTAATATACAAAAGTTTTATTTTATTAATTTATTGACTATGTTTATCATTTTATTTTTTACTGATCATTTGTGATTTTATTTATTTTTAATCTATTATTTTTAAATTTTAATAATTTTAAATTTGTTATTTTTCAATTTTCTATGATTTTTGTGGTTTATGTCTTCATGTCATTCCTATTTCTAAAATTGTGCTCATTTCCAAGTTTCATGCAACTTAGGTAATTACTAATTCACTATTGTTAGTTATAATATGATTGCATGGTTTATCTTATTCAATTTTTAGAGTATCTAGAATTATACTTTGCATACCAAATTCTCTCTTTGTTGTATTCTGAAGAATGTTGCAAAAATTTCTGATTTCTCCCATTTTTCCAAATTTTCCAAGTTTTTCATGTCACCATTTTTTCCAAGTTTTTCAGGTTTGAGTTTATGCTTGAATTTTGTCAATTTTTTGCCAAATTTCCCCTATTTTTTGAGTTGATGATCCTCGATGATTTTGAAGCATAGGCCAGTACAACTGTCATTTAAGATCCTTACTACATTGAATATTTTCCATTAAGGTTGGGTTTTCAGTGACAACTGACAACCTTCATTAAGTCACTTGTTTGTGGTTAGATAAATGAACATGTGATTTAGGGGAGGACGTTACGGGACTATATTATATTTTAAGATGTAACTCCTCCACTTTCCTTGCTTAATGAAATTCATTGTACTTTCGGCATTCTAATTTATTTGAATACATTGTTTGATATATAGTTTGAATACAAGAATCATCCAATGCTTTAAAAATTTAATAGACATTTGAGCTAAATTTGTTTGCAACTTAAGTTGAAGAAGTTTCTTTGAAAGACATCTTGGAGTAGTTTGAAGTATTTGTAAGAAATTTATTTTGTTTGATATGAATGGTTATTCTCTTGGATGTGCAGAAAGCTCATTGGAATGAGCACAAAGAAGAATGTAAGCGAATGGAAGAACAAATGAAATGCATAAGCTTCTTGCATGATTTCCCATTTACATTCACTGAAGAAAGTATAGAGAAGGTGACCCATTATTTTGTGATCTTCGTCCATATTTATTTTGCACTTTGAAAATTAACCATGCTTTTTTCTAGTTTTGACAATCCTTGTTTTGAAAATATGTACTTCATAATTTATCTTCGAAGTTAATTGTAATATGGAAAGCATTATACCTTCCTTTTTTCCAAGTGTCTAGCCATTGAGGGAATCGTTTTGCCATGTCCATGTCAGTGTGTATTTTGTAGGTCTCTAGATTTTTACAGTGATGCAAAATCTCCAATTTCTCCCAGTTTTTCCTTTTTTTCAGGTTGCCAGGTTTTCCAAGTTTTTCAGTCCGAGTTATGCTTGCCAAGTTTTTGCTGATTTTGCCAATTTCCCATGTTGTTGACCTCCTCTGACTTGTTGCTGATGTTGAGTTTTGCAACATTAGCCTAGAGTATGTTTTTTTCTCTAAGTAACAAGTGAAACATCTATAAGAGTATAAATAGACATGAGCTTCAACTTTGTAATAACTGTTGTGGATGGATCATACCTTAGAAGAACTTCTAGTCACATATCATGGCACAAAAACACTAACTGGGCCTAAAAGAGTGTTAGAACAAATATTGGGCACATATCAAAGTGCCTGGAAAAAATCTCCAATAAATCGGCAATTTTCCAATTTTTTTCTGATATATTTATTCCCATTGCAGATATTTTTTTTGGTTGACTTTATCTGTTGAGATTTTACGGCTAATCTACACTAGTGACCACATGCCAGCCCACTATCTGGGGTATTGAGGCCCTTAATGGGCCGACTTTTGGCAGTTAACCCATTTTTTACACTTAATTGTATTTTAGTCTATTTGGGCTAAGGCCGACCTAGTCACCTCTTGGGGCTAGCGCCTAAACCCTACTTGATTGGTATCGCCTAAACCATACTTGAGTGGTATAAAAAAACAGCTCAACTCATTTGTAAATCATTCATTCAAGTTGTTTATTTATCGAAGGCCTCAGGGCATCTTAACATTTAGGCACTCTCTTGAAGTATTGTTATGTTTCTGCATTTTTCTTCTTGGATTGGATTAGTATTTGTTGGAGAATTCACCATAGATCCTCTAGCTCATGATTTCAACATGGTATCAGAACTTATGTGGATTTTTCTTTCTCTATCCAACACTTTTTAGGCTGTTTCAGACCTGAAGTTAGGGTTTTTTTCAACCCCTTAGGATTGTTCCAGACCTGAAATTAGGTTTTTCAGCAGCCTTTTTTGGGGGGAGCAAGCTTTTCTTTGTGAGTTTCCATATCCCTTTCTTCACTAACTCACCCTTTCTTTTTGTTCTTCCTTGCAGTTCTGTGCCCTCTTTAAGTCCAATGCACTCACTTTTTCCTTGTTTCTGCCAAAACTTACTGCAGATCCATGTCGGGATTGCATCATCCATGGATGCAGAATGGCATTTTCCTTGTCTTAATGGGGCTAACTACCACTTGTGGGTTGATTAGTTGACATTGGACAACCCTTCTTCATAGCAAAGGTTTATAAATGTATTTGGAGAAACCACTTCTGGCTGTAGATGATGATAGCCCCACACTTTTTAAGCTGTTTCAGACCTGAAGTTAGGGTTTTTTTCAACCCGTTAGGATTGTTCCAGACCTGAAATTAGGTTTTTCAGCAGTCTTTTTTTGGGGGAGCAAGCTTTTGTTTTAGAGTTTCCATATTCCTTTCTTCACCAACTCACCCTTCCTTGCTGTTCTTCCTTGTGGTTCTGTGCCCTCTTTAAGTGCAACGCACTCACTTTTTCCTTGTTTCTGCCAAAACTTACTGGCTACTGCAGATACATGTCTGGATTGTGTCATCCATGGATGCATAATGGCATTTTCCTTGTCTTAATGGGGCTAACTACCACTTGTGTGTTGATTAGTTGACAATCCTTTTTCATAGCAAAGGTTTATAAATGTATTTGGAGAAACCTCTTCTGGCTGTAGATGATGATAGCTATGATCTTGTATGTTTGAAGAAGGATGAAGCCCTTGGGCTAATCACTATGTATCTATGACCAGATCTTCTTCACCACACCAAGGGAAACAAGCACAAAACAGAATTGGGATTCCTTGCACGACTTATTTGATGCAATGAACACCAGTCAAGTTAATAGACTTGAAACAGAACTGTTCAACCTCAAGATAGTGGATTTTACTGTTGTTGAGGTGTATATTACCAGGTTCAAGAACCTAAAAGCTGACATTCTTACAAGTTGAGGCAAAAGTAAAATGGATTTTGAGTATACTGGTATCATTCTTAATAATCTTTCTCCCGCATTCATAAATTTTGCTATCATTTACTAGAGCATTCCTCTATTTATCAAAACACCTGCTTCCCCTTCTTTGGAGGATGTGTTTTCTAATCTAATCCAACACCAAATCACTTTGAGAAATTTGGCTGAACTATTCCTTTGTGAGCATGCTCATTCTAAGGCTACCTGGTCTCATGTATGCATGAATCTTTTGGGGACATTTCTAGATTCTCAAGGACGAAGAAGCCAATATGCTCATATTGCCAAAAGGAGGGACACACTTTCAAAAATTGTCTTCTCCATCTTCAAAAGATTGAAGATATTGCTTGGCACACAGCAGGCAACAATGCCCTCTTCGAAGATAAGGATGTTAACTCTTCACATTTATCTGTGCACATTGTTTTATGGCCTTCCGCTTCAACTCAAGAATGGATTGTAGATTATGGGTCTACTAGACATGATGAAGCATTGACCCCTCCTCTTTGATGACAGTGATTACCATAAAGGTGAGGAAGTAACTGTTGGTAGTACGGCTGCCGTTACACCAAAACCCGCAGGTGATTGGTAAACTCACCACCGCCAGATTTCAAGGATCCACGAGAGGCGATTAGTCCCTTGTCACGATACACCGGGGAGCGCTGACTACTTGCAATTTCGTGCAACAATCTCCCCCTCAGCGCGAGCCGAGTGTGTATCGAACTCGTGACCTCTAGCTCTGATACCAATTGTTGGTAGTATGGATGCCATTACACCAAAACCCGCAGGTGATTGGTAAACTCACCACCACCAGATTTCAAGGATCCATGAGAGGCAATTAGTCCCTTGTCACAATACACCGGGGAGCGCTGACTACTTGCAATTTTGTGCAACAGATACATCTCTCCTAGTCTTTGGTCATGGTATTGTTCAAATTAATAATGCTTAGTACAAAGATGTTCTCCATGTTCTTGGAGTGGGAACAAACCTTCTCTTTGTTTACCAGATTACTCACACCAATAAAAAAATGGAATTATTGCCAGACATATGGGTTGTTAAAGACATAAATGGAAAGTTAAAAGTTTTTGCTTCCAGATATTGTGATGCATCCAAATGCATGTACAAGATGGGGAAGTCTTCTACACCTCCCACTTTAAATAATTTCTTTGCATTGGTGGCCAATGTAGATGATAATAGTAAGCTATGGCACTTTTGTCTAAGTCACACCAATTATGGATCCTTGAGGCACATGAGCCACCTTTGCCTAGCTGAGGGTTTTCCACAGATCAACCCTCCCAGTGCTGTTTGTGAGGGATGTCTGATCGGTAAGCACCGCTAAGAGTCCTTTCCAAAGGATAACTCAAGGTATGCCTCTAAGCCCCTTGAGTTAATATAGAGTGATATTTATGGTAGCACGGCCACTTCTCTTGGGGGATCCAAGTACTTCCATACATTTATGGATGACTATTCTCGGTTTCTATGGGTCTATATCATTAAATCCAAGGGTGAGGTGTTTGGCAAATTCTGGGAATTCAAAACTCTTGCTAAATCTCAATGTAAGCAAAAGATCAAGTGTCTCTGGTCTGAAGGGGGAGGTGAATATTTTGGTAATGCTTTTTGACAATTTCCCCACTTTGATGGCATCTCTTGGTAGTAGAGTGTTCCCTATACTCCTTATCAAAATGGTGTGGCTGAGTGAAAGAAGCTGGATATCGTGGAAATGGCTCACTCTATGCTTCACTCTTAGAGTATGAAGCTTCAATTCTGGGGAGAAGCAATTGTTTGTGTGGCATTTATCATCAATTAACTCTGCAAATGAAGATATTTCTTTTCCACCAATCAACCCTGTAAAATTTGAGGTCAATCAACCCTACAAATTTTGAGGTCAATCAACCCTACAAATTTTGAGGTCAATCAACCTTGCAAATAAAGATATTTGTTTTCTACCAAGGTTTCCAAACTCCAATCCATTGCTTCATCGTCAAAGGTAGCTACAAAAATCTTCATCATGGCATTCTCATGGATAACAACAAGATCCAACATAAGTTTCAGTATGTCCATGAAAACACGTCATGCTCATCCAAATCTACATAAGTGAGTTCATTTGGATATTCCTAGGATATTCGAGAAATCTAGTCGAGGATACAACTATTCATCTAGGGATGATGCCATATTTCTTTACTTCAAATCTTAATATGTAAACAGATATGAGTTTTGAAAATAATATAACAATCATATCTCATTTCAAAGATTTGGAGTGGAGTTGCTAGGTGAGTTTTCAATGCCTTCAAATATGTGCTGGATGTGCTCACCTCTATAAGCAACAAGATACATACCTCAAAATTATTGGTAACAAGGCTTCGTTCCTAGATGAAAATAACATCTTTAAAACAAAACCCTCATCACATCATTGTAGCCACACAACTGAATGACGGGAACAAGGTTACTTGGGAGCGGGAAGCGGGAAGCGGGAGCGGGAGCGAAAAGCGAAATTTTCAAAAGCTTCCGGTTTGGGAGCGTTGCGGGAGTGTTTTTTATATAATATATATTTTTTATATATTTTGATGCATATATGTTAACAAATGCTTGTAGAATGTTGAATTAGTTATGGAAACTCATTGGAAAGCATAAAAACATGAAATAAACCATAATACCATATAACATCATTCATCAATCATCAATCATATAGTAGTGAATTCGTCAACCATAGGTCTAGACTCTAGTTACCAGTATCTATAACATCAACCTTACAACTTCAAATTTTCAATATATAACATACCATGAAATGAAAGTTGAACTTGAAACAATTCACAAAGCATCATATTCATGAATCATTACCAAAGAGTTATAACTTATCATAATATGCTTTTATCATTATGCAATCAATGACTCAATAATGCGAAGTTGCAAATAGTGAACTTCAAAGATATGTTCCAGTTCAACTTCAAACTTCAAACTTCAATTGCCATGTAATGTTCACAAAATATACCATAATAAATATAAAAGAGTCAATAGTGCATATACTTGAAACTTGAAACTTGAAAGTACTGTAGACAAGAAAAGACTGCAAAAGTAGATTTTATGGATGTTTCCTCTTGCCACGGGAAATTTCTAATTTCTTTTCCCGTGGTCTAGGAACAATGGGTGTGGGACTATCATCCCCAGTAGCCACCAATGTTGAGCCATGTCCAAGACTTGGTCCTACACGACCCCCCCTCACTGATGTAGATGAGGGTCGTGAAGTTGAAGTTGAACCTCTAGGCAAAGATGGTGCATCTGGAAACAAGGTCGGAGATGGTGGTGGCATCATTGTTGTTGCTGCTGGTGCTACTGCATGGCCATGGTGATGGTCATCCTCATCGCCCAAAAGCTCTTCCTCCAAGCGCTCTAAAGCTAAGGCTCCATCCTCCAAGTTATGTTCCTCCGGATTGTTGTCCCAAGTGACATATGATCTATCAGTTTTGGCCTGCTCACAGTAATGAGTCAACAACCTCAAGTTGTAATGTACAAAAACCAAGCTTTCTGCCCGATTTTCATTTACTCGGTTTCTTTTCATTGAGTGGATGAAGCTATAGGTGCTCCAACACCTTTCTGCAGAGGAGCTGTTAACCACCTGTGAAAGAAATTTGGTTACCAATTTATACAAGCATGGGCATGATGAGCCATACATGTTCCACCATTCAATAGGAGGCGCCCTATCTCGATCTTTTCTAGCATGCAAAGTACCAAACGGACCAATTTCACTGAGGTATTTGCTTAATTCACTACGCAATAAGGCACAATCTTCTTCATCAGGGACCAACTTGTCTATAGCAGCCATGTACCCAACCTATACCTCTGGATCTGTGTGGGGCTTTCTCCTATCCCCACCCCCAGGTGCTGGTTTGGCCAACCAAGATGGAGAATAATATTTTGGTGTCAATACATATGCTAAGGCATGCAGTGGAACGTTGAGATGTTCCCACCTTTTGACCACAAGTTTGTGAATATGGTCATACAGGATGGGATCTTTTGATTCAACAATATCTTTAATTTGGCCCAACATGCTATCCATCTGCTCATACACCTCCCCAGTCACTGGCTTATCTGTATCTGCAAACCGAATCATGTAATAAATGGGCTTTGTGAACTGCAAAACAAACTTGACACTTGCCCAAAATTGACAATCAAGAACGGTGGTCTCCACCTCCTCAAAATCAAGCCTATCAGATGTGGATGTAGCCCTATCTTTCAAGATTTGCCATGATTCACTTGATACCATGCTAGCCAATGCCTCTCTTACCTTCAAAAGGCACCTGAAGGTGAGGTAATAGCTAGCAAATCTAGTCTTTGCTATCTTCAATAGCTCTAACTTTGAGTGAGTGCGGAAAATGCCATGGGCATTGCTATGGTTGGTAATAAATCTTATCATGTGCTTGCCCTTTTTGTACAGTTCACCAATCCATTTGTATTGATTTTCCTTCAACTTAATAATGTCGTGCATCAAAAGGTTTAATGTGTGAACCAAACACCCGGACCAAAATATGTTGGGGTATTTATCTTCAATGATTGCTCCCGCTGCCTTACAATTAGTAGCATTATCGGTAATGACTTGGATGACATTGTATGGACCAATATCTTCAATGTTTTTGAGTAGGAGTTCTGCAATGTTATGCCGGTCTTGAATTTATCTGAGTAGTCATGGGCCGAAAGGAAGACTGCACCAGTAGCAGACACACCAAGCACATTTATCAATGGCTTGCCTCTTACATTTGTCCAACCATCTGATACAATTGACACCCCATATTCATTCCAAGCATTTGTGAATGTCCCCAAAGCATTTTGGATCTTGGCTTTTTCCTTGTCAAGCCCCACAGTTCTAGCTTTGTCATACCCGGGGCTCTTGTATCTTGCTGGGGCAGAGTGGATGGCCTCTACCATTTCATGCCAATAGGGTGAGCGAAGAACATTGAATGGTATGCCACATGCATAGAGAAACCGAAATACTTTTGAATCCACATCATCCCTACAACCTTGGTCAAGCAAATCTGATATTGTCTTGCCACGTGACTGCCCCATGGGAGAGAATCCACTGCCTTGGGTGGATGGGCCTCCGGTTCTCAGTGAGAAAGAGTGGTCATGGTCATCCATTGATCGTTTAAAATCTTTTGATTTGTTTTGTGCTTCAAGTTCTTCCTTCTTATAGATGGCTCTTTGTGTTGATGTCACATTTGGGAAAACACAAACTCCTATAGTTTTTTTGTCATCACATGGCATGTGCCCACATAGATGTCTTCTCACACGGGTATATGAACCTGTGTATGTCTTTTTACAATGGGGGCAAACAAATTTGGTGGTTCCACCCCCTCTACCTCCTCCCTGCTTTGTGACATGTTTCCATAAGGGTGTGGGTTCCTCTTTGGTTTTCTTTCGGTTTTCCTCCTCCTCCTCCCCCTCCTCTTCCTCCTCCTCCTCTCCACAGTATGTGCCACTTCCCACTTCTTCATCCTCTCCCTCATTCCTCCTCCGGTTTCCAAGCACCATCATCAAAATAACAAATGGAACCAAGAAAATAAACCGCATACCCATCATCATGTTTGATGGAACTAGAGATTCAACCTGTTGCCTACAATAGAATGAGGGAGGAAGCATGGGAAAGAGTAGAAGAGGAACATCTACAATCAACAATGCACATTCTAGAATCTAGTGACTACATTACAAGCATTCATGATTAAATCATAGTTCAAAACTTCAAACACAAAAAAAAAACAACAAGGAAGGTTTTAGACCCTACCTCTTTGGCTCTCCAATGGTAGTGACAAGTTCAACCTTCTTCAATCTCCAAGGATGGCAGCCTTCTCCTCTCCTCCTCTCCTCTTCTCCTCTCCTCTCCTCTTCTCTTCCTCTCCTCTCCTCTTCTCTTCTTTTCTCTTCAATTCTCTTCTCAAGCCAATGCAAGTGAAAATGAATATGGAGGAGAGGGCTTTATCCCCCAAAGCCCTACTCCTTCCCTCCAAAACCCCACAAGTGGACCCCATCCACCCTCCTCGTCTTTCGTTTGCGCGGGCGTCATCTTCCAGCGGGAGCTACGGGGAGCTATCCCGGGAGCGATTTTTAAAGAGGCAGAGCGTTTGGTAGAGCGCTCGGGAGCGAATTAGGGAGCTATCGGGAGCTAACGCTCCCGATAGCTCCCTAATTCGCTCCTGACAGTGGCAGGGAGCGTTCTTTTCACCCACCGAAGCGCGCTTTACAAAACGATCCGGACCGGGAGCAAAATTGGGAGCGCGCTCTCCTTTAGCTCCCACAACGCTTTGGCCAAAAGCGAGCTTCTGGAGCGGGGGCGAGGGGGGGTAGGACGCTCCCCCGCAACCTTGGACGGGAACCAGACTTTGTCTCCGGCAATGACATCTAAATTTTACCTCCCAAGCCTACACTCAAGTGATAAAGTACTGAAACACAAGTTCAACCCTAGGGGAACTCAGGAAGGCTGCCCACTGTCACCACCACAACTTTTCATCTCACTTCAGTTTGGCTCTCCTTTAGCATGAGGGGGGTATCCTTAAGTAAACGTGGAAGATAAGCTTTTAAAAGAGATGAGATGGTGGACCAAGATTGGTGCCAATATAAAGGGTAATGGAGTCAAGGATATATGGACAAGGAGGGTTTGAAATACTATGGAGAAGTCATAGTCAAGCCATACATTAATTTCCCATGACCAGTCCAAACAGATTTTCAAGTTTTATGAGAGTACGTGAGAGCCCTTATACAAGATGCACCATCACCACCATGAATTTGCAGCCAAGAAATAATGTGCAACCATAAATAGTGAAGGAAAAACTATAGCATGAGATCATAAGTAAAAAAGGATGAAGTAAGACTGCCTTCGACAGAATGAATGGTCCATCCAAATATCACATAAATAAGACAGCCTTCTAAAGAATGAACAGTCCAACCAAATATCACACGATACATCTTCACATTCAATTTCATAAGATTAAGTAGGCCATAACACGTGCCTTACTAAATCTGACATTACAGCAGAAAGTTCCCCAATATTCAAGATTACATCAAGGGCTAGGAAGGGTTAACAACCTCTACCCTAGTCTCTTCTTATTGTGCAGAAATTTCCTCTAGATATTGTTTCCAGCAGCAATTTTCAATGGCAACTCAAGCTTAAAATGCTTATCATCCAAGATAAAGAGAAAGATGGAAACCTCACATATGCTTTCCCCTTGACTTCCTCCTCCCAACAGATTTTCAACTAGGCTTACAGGGAATTTCCCAAGAGTCCAACCTTGACAACAAATGGAGAGAGCTAATCCTTACATAAATTTTCTAGCTCAATTTCCTCGCAATAAAATGATAGTATGTGGCTTCTAGATCCACAAATTCTTCCAAGGAGAAATATAAAATATTCAAAATAGCTCAAAATTCTCCTCAAGAGAAGGGCATTCCTCATTCTAGGGTCCTTTGGAACTTGGAGAATGTGCTTGATGTCTTTTAAAATAGTTATGGAGCTCAAAATAGGGGAAGCGCTATCCAAATAAGGCCATCTTTGACCATGTCAATAGCTGCCATGTCATCTCCATGAATAGCACTCCTTTATCAATTGCTTCCTTAAATGATGCTCTTTGCCATTTGAACAAGTCAAAAATCCTCTTTAAAATTAACTCCAAAGGAGGTGCACCCCAGAGTAATGTGCAAAAGTTGTTATGATGCCCAACTACTACCTTGACCCCTTCACATGGAGTGCTCCTCAAAAAAGGGGTTATTAATTTTCCTTCTTCAAGCTCCAACAAGTCATGATGATGATTTGGTAGTAGCTATCAAACTTTTAAAATAGCACTCGACTTCCTCATCCACGAAGAATCCAATTCCTTACACAAATGCACCTTCAATCTGTCCAAGGTCCACAACAGGCATTAGGTAACTTCCCCAGTCATAGATTATACCTGTTTGTAGTATTTTAGTAGCTCATGTAAGGAGGTCTACCTCTACCTTGGTGCAACACCATAGAAAAGGCACCTTATTCATTCAATCACATTGTGATAGAAATAGAGTTCTTTGTCCTTTTATCAGTAGTTCTGTCCTTTTGGAAAACATCACTTTATTTCTAAATAGACTTTGGTCTACCAACGTGTTACAGCTTGAACTAGCAGGTATCGTTAAAGCCCCAAAGAACATAGCTAGCCCAAATATAACTTAGAGGTGTTACCTACTATCACCTCGATAACCACCTCTCTACACTTCCAGTTGGCTATTCTCCAACTTCTGGGGGGCTTCCCTAGATAGGATTGCTAGGCTATGGAAATGATGGTACAAGGTGATCTGAAGAGTCATCCTTAGCAAAACTTGAGGTATTTCTTTGTAGTATAAGTGATGGGAGGACCATGAAGACCAGTGCCAATCCCTAGGGAAAAATGGAGTCTAAATATAATCCTCCACTTAGGCCTTGTTTGTATATGTTTGATTGGAACCCCTGTAATATGCATGCCAAATTCCTACCCAAACAATTGAAGCTACTTGCAAATTTCACTAGGGAAGAGTAGCATTTAAGCTTGCACCTTCAACCCATCTATCTAGCTCACCCTTAGCCTATGCAAGATGATGGGTACCCCTCCTATGGATAGGCCTTGTTTGTATATGTTTGATTGGAACCCCTGTAATATGCATGCCAAATTCCTACCCAAACAATTGAAGCTACTTGCAAATTTCACTAGGGAAGAGTAGCATTTAAGCTTGCACCTTCAACCCATCTATCTAGCTCACCCTTAGCCTATGCAAGATGATGGGTACCCCTCCTATGGATGCCAATTACCTCAATCAACCTACAAAGCTAAAATATGATGAACCATTGGAGTAACACTATCCTTCTTATAGACCAGATAAACAAATCTTACAATGTCAAAATGAACAAGTTACTTCAAAGATGAAGTCACCAATAGAACCCAAGAGAAGAAATCCTTCATACTTAAAAAATTCTCCATAAAAGATATGACAATTAGGCTCCAAAAGAGAGAGAGCTCTCAAAATCCAACCATGAGTTCAAATGAGAAAGAGGCTCTCTTTATATAGGAGAGTAGCCTAACTTCCTTTACAATAAAATATTCATTATTTCCTTAGATCTGCAAATTTTCCTTAAAACCCAGCTAGAACTAAAAGCATGCCAATTTATTTACTTTTAATCACACAAGGGTTTCTTCACTCATAAATTGCAGTGGAAATAAAACACTGAGAGATATACCAATCAAACACACCAATAAAGACAACACAATATTTTTGGGTATAAACCCCTAGACAAAACCCAAGATGGGAAAACCAGTACAACAGTCTGAGATATTATTTTATTAAGAAAATATGGAGCGGTACAATTCATAAAATCGATTTCAGCCCACAATGGCAAAATCGTAACACACAGAAAAACGAGGAGAAAAACCTGTAAGTGGGCACGGATCCCAACGCAGCAGTGCTGTTGCTGCTGTACGGATCCGTACGGCCTGCTGTACGGAATCCATACGACTGTACGGATTTCCATACTGTCACCTCTGCCTGCTGCTGTTTCTCACTCTGTCAGTCTGCTTCTGCAAATCTGCCTTCTGCTCCTTCGTCTTCTTCTCAAAAACTTCTCTGTCAAGACCGCTCTCTCAATCTCTGTCGGAATGAATGAGTGTCCTCTCCACCAATTGATCTTTCTTATATAACTCATTGGCTAAGTGAATGACCTAATCTCACTATAGATCTATGGATGAGATCCTCTGGTGAAATCAATGGCTAAGATTAAATCAGCCATTACTTTAATATTTTTCACTTTTACTTTATTTAAAAAGTATTCCAATAAGTCAATTAAAAATTATATCACTTTAATTAATTTTCCAAAGTAAACTTAGGAAAAATGAATTAAATACATTTTATTGGCTTCTCCAATTAATGTCTTCTGCATGCAAGGATACATGCATGCAGGAAGACCTTCCTTCGTTGTCACTTTCTAACAAGATCTAGCCTAGGGTGGGGTAAAATAATACAAATGCCCCACTTGCTTCTAACAAACTCCTAACAAAGCAATAAAATAAAGTGGTCAAAGCCACATGTACAACACCCAAAATACATAAGGCCCAAGAGAGGGTGCACAACTAGATCTAGGTCAAACAATGATGAGAAGAGGTTAGATCTAGGGTTTGACCCCTTAGATACCTCTAACAACTAAATATTCTCCTCAAAATTGGTGCCAATGGTCCAAGCATGTGCCAATAGAATCAAACCAAGTGTTGGAAATAGGTCTAAAAGATGAAAAATGGCTTGAAAAATGAACCTAGCATTCTCAAACCCCTTGGAATCTCGCTGAGCGTTCTATACCTTTGGAAAGGTCTTGGAAAGAGCTTTCCAACCATATATGGCACTTCCCAAACCGAGCTATGATTGAGTGAGATCTACCCTCCTGAAGACAGGGTACTGAACTGCTGAAAAACGGCCTGAAAGATGATTCCAGTGCTCCCAAACTGTTAGGAATCTGGATGAGCGTTTTGTACCTTTGGAAAGGTTTTGGAAGGAGTTTTCCAAGCATATATGGGACTTCCGAAATAGAGTTTGGATGAGAGAGATCCATCCCCCCGAAGACAGGGTACCAAGCTGCTGAAAAACGACCCAGAAACCAGCAAAAACGGCCTAGAAAAATGACTTGATTACTCTAACTCTAACACCTTGGAGATCTAGGCCGAGCTTTTAGCACCATGAGATGGTCCTCTGAAATAACTTTCCATCCATATATCATAAGCTTCCATCTGAGCTAGGGCGTTGGAGAAAGAAGGGTTTGAATACAAAGTCATGTTTTCCACAAAAACAACATGAAAACTTGCATTCATTGAATCTCCATGAACATCCAAGCACTATCATCCAAGGCATCATCAACATGCCACCTCCATGAAGTTTGTGATGAAAATTACAAGTGGACACCCATGCAAAATGGGGTGTAACACCAACACACAAGATCTTTGCCACCTTCCCCTGAATAATATTTTCCTCCAATTCTATTCTTTGTATGGCAATCAATTCGTATGTTTCCCTTGAGATATCACCAAGTGGCATGCCCTCAGTATGAAAGCGCTGCACAATTTCTGAAGCTGGTTTGACCTTTCTGACAGGAATAGGAAGTCGATCACTTGCAAATTCTGGGAGGTCATGAAGGACATTTACTGGTCAGTGTTGTTAGTAGACTGAATGTGCAGCAACCTTATGTAATAATTTTGACATCTATGGATTATTGCCATGATATTCACCTCCAGGTCTAAACTGTATAAAACTGGAGTTTTCAAGCCTCCTAGTGGTATCCTCAGAGAAGGTTTTCACCCAAATTGACTCCCCTACTAATTTGTCCAGATTCAAACAACCAATTCAAGAGACACTCCCACAAAATGCTATGTCAACCACCTCTTTACTGAGCCCGTATATCTCAAAATTTGTGTTCACAATAAATAGAAAGCAAGGAGATACCCATTTTTGAAAATATTTTTGGAAAGCCAGCCTTATTGCCTTGCCGAAATTCTTCTGAGCTTGCTTGATGGTAACTGTTGGCATTTTCCCATACTGGAGATCTGTCACCTGAACGAACACCATATTTGAATACATGTGGCATCCACATGAGAGCGCTGACACACTAATGACACTTCACTGCAATCATTTCCCTTTTGATCTGTATTTGGCACAATCACAGCAATTGCCAGCAGCTAACTTCTCATAACAATGAAGGCTGTGGGGACTTCCAGCAACCTCTTGCCCAGCATAAACCATCTTTCTAACTCCATCTCATTGACCTTCATATCCATACTGTAGTTGCGGCCTGACATCTGGAACTATAACATGCTCAATAGTTGTAGAAATGAGACCCCTGAGCTGTCATATAACCTCTGTTTGTAATATGTATCCTTCTGGCAGGTCTGTGACAGCAGATCTTGAATACAAATGACCATCACTACTTTTGGAATCTGGCATTTGAGAGCCAACAGCAGCCTCCATCAGTAGGCGTTCAATGCTGAACATGCTGGAAATGCACCTTCACAAGGCACACACACTGGTGATGAGAATGCTGCCACCAAATCTATCCTCAAACAGATCTGAAAATGTGAGTGCATTCACTGCTCCTAATGCTGTCAGACCAACTATCATATAAACTTCAAATATCAGCACAAAAGCAGTTGAAAAAGGTCTAAGCATTTTTGTCAATTAACCGAAAGGACAAATCATTAAAATCTGGTATCTATCCTCTGTAAATTCTTACTGCTACCAGCTGAGGTCTATTATGGAAAACCAGGCTTGTACTGCTGGATTTATAGTTTCTCCACTCTTCATTAGATATCTGTCATAAGCTTTGAGATTGGATTACTTGCTGGAAATGAACAAACCTGAAGATGACACTACCATGCTGAAAATAATACCTCAAAATGAGCATGCATTTTAAAGGGTAGCACAGAGCACATTCTTCTAGGCTGCATCCCTTATTACTAGTCAGGTTGTTTATACATTAGCAGTAGTTGTAGCTGTTACATAGATAAAATGTTTGTTGATGCTCTTGGATTCCTTGCTTACTTTGACTAATGTACTCATTATAACTGTGTGCCGTTTATTCCTTTAAAAGTTTAATGCCATTTTGTTTCTAATCTGAAACTACTATATTCAAGCATTGATATGAAAAGTAATAACAAGGGTTTTCTGCTTTAGGCTTTCATTCATGATTTCATTGCCTGGTCATAAATGTTTGCATTGTTGATTCAGAATTCTACAATGGTTTGATTCCTAGTTCATGGCATACTCGTGCATCCCTTTCTATGTTGCAAAGTGGATACAAATTATCTTTCCTTGCTTGCAGTGGAATGAAAATATCTGAACTAAAATGGTTGTCTCCTTTTACCAATTTCTTATAGGTGGAGCTGGGGCAGATAACAAGTTGCTCTTTCTTAATAAGACAAGGACTTCATCAGGATTATTTATGGAAATTTGAATGTGCATGTGGCCAGTCATTGATCACCAGCAAAGCTGTAGATGGTGAAGGGCTCCAAGCTGAGTTCCTCAAGTATGGTGTGGACTCTGGATTCTCTTGCCTTTTCTATTGCTGATGTCTTCAATGATGTATTCTGCTTGAGTTTTTCTTCATCTTGGTTGGAGCATATTATTCATCCTATTTACAAGTTAGTTGTCAACACTGATCCAAACTATTATGACTGGGCACTCTTTTGCCAAGCTCTATGGTATAGTCCTGGACATGCTCCTTTCTGAACAGTTGGAAAGAGGAAAAATTAGAACCAGAAATCAAGCAGGCTTCAAGAGAGATTACAAAACTATTCATCACATCCTTAGCCCTAAAGTTTTCATTGAAGATGCTGCACAGTCGTATTCTAGAGTCTTTTGTTCCTTTGTGTACTTCAGGAAGGCCTTTGATTCGGTGCCTGGGTGTTACCAATCGAACTAGCAGGGCATGATTAGGTAAGCATAGGAGAGGAGGGCTAGACCAAACCTTGGTCTATCATTTCGAACTTCTTTGGTAGTTATTCATCCAGGGGAGAGCCCTTCAATGATATCTGCAAACAACCTTAGCACCTAGGAAACCGGACACGTCCTAAACCCCTTCCATGTCCTGTGTTATCGTGTCGGACATGGACACGATGCAAACACGTGTCGGACACGGTTTTGCATTGTGTCCTGCACTGTCAACACTGTGTCCCGATTCCAGGACACGACGAAGGTAGAAATGAGGGCCCACGGGGGTTAAAACCTTAGTCGCCGCATTCGGCGAATTTCAACCTTGAAATCCGAAATTCGCCGAACTTCAACCAAATTCGAACTTGAAGCCAAACTTAAAGCTGAATTTCAAAGTCGAACTTTAAGTCGAACTTGATGTCGAACTTCAAGTCAAATTCGAACTTCAAGGCGAATTTCAAGGGAGCAAAGGCATTTTTTTTCCCCAAGGAGTGCGCTCTTAAAAAACGCTCCCAGAAGGGAGCAATCAGTAAGCGCGATTTAGAGGGCGCTTCTTGATCGCTCCTTCTAGGCACGCGCTTCGGGAGTGAAGCGTTGAGGGAGGGGGTTCTCCCCCGCAGCTTAGGTTTGTTTTCTTTAGAGATAAGCTAGGCGTGGTGAAGAACACTTTTCTCATTAAGAGGGAGTGTTGATTTTGGAGTAACTGAGGACAAGTGCTCTGCATGGATTCAGTGTTGGAAGCATGCATGAGATGTCCAGACTTTACCCTTTTCACTTTTCCAGAAAATTGACTGTTATTATTTTCGGTGAAAAGTTAATTAATTAATTTACTTTATTTTTCTAAAGTGAGTTTTGAAAAATATTCCAAGATGGAATTAGGGTTTTGGAACCCTAAAAGTCACAGGAGGATTATAAAAGAGAGGTAGAGGGTAAAGGAAAAAGCAATTGACACATTCACTCACTCAGAGATTGACTGAAGGAGTAGATATTCTTGAACAACCAAGGATGAAGAACTAGGGCACGAATTCCAAGAAAGGGGGTGCACTTCCCTAAGTCATGAGGACAGAGAGGAGGGCACATATTTTGAGGTAATTGTGAGTGTTGACGTAGGCAATTTTTTCAACAAGTAGAGAAATGGCGCACACATTCCAAGACGGTAGTACAGTAGGTTGTACAACTGTACGAATTGGAGGCACACGTGTGGGTTGAGGTGCACTTCCCAAGGTGCATTAATTACAGCTGTTTTGTGTTAGAGTTTGCGCTTTAATTCAAATTAACTAGATCTTTAACTGAAAGATAGATAAGCACAACAAAATACAATAGACACAATCATTTTCCTCGGGGAAACTATAAAGGAGAAAACCCCACAACTTCCTCAAAGATAGATTTGTCACTAATACAATATCAAGCAAAATGGAAAACCCAAATATAAGATGTATTCTGCAGCTCTCTCTCTTTCTCCTCTAGCGAACTTGTCTTCTCTCTCTGCTTATGCGAACTTGAGTGAGTGAGTGGTGTGTCCAAATGAGAGAGCATGCTCTCCATTTATACTTTATGTGTGGGTGACCTTTTTCCTAATGGGGCCGACCTCACTAACCTGACTGGGCCGACCTGTCCTAGGGAGACTCAATAATACATTTTACAGTTATTCTTTGGGGTGCTATTGCCGCGACTTACAATGGAGGTTTTACCTCAATGACCTAACATAATAATGACATCCCCGAACGGAGGAAAAACATCTCCGGCGGAGGTACAAGTAAAATACAATAATAATATAAATATAAAATACAATTGAATATCTTCTGAAGTTACATTTACAACAACACTCCCTCTTAACTAGGAAGGTATTCTCTCGCCACAATCATCATCATTGTGGACACAAATTCTGGACGTCATCATCGCTGGATCATCTTCAACGCTGGAACATCATCATCAACACTAGATCATCATCGTCGCTGCTGCAACAATCCTCATCTCGTTGATCATTGACTAGTGACATCTCTTGAATCTATCTGTCATAAGAAGTTCTACAGAGCCAACCCTTTTTCATGCTGGATGTAGGCCTAGCTCTCATCTAGGTCTTCATCATCTTCACGAGCAGGCCATCAAGTAGGTATAGCCCAGGACCACACATTACATTGCCATTGCAATCACTTGCGTCTCCTACTATCATCTCATTGTATCCAGATCATCTCATCATCTCTCACGGAGAGCAGCCCAGATGCACACCTCATGTCCAATAGACCACGTGGGTCTCCCACCTAGTGGGTACATCCCAGGAGCACCCCAGGTGCATTACGTCTCTCATTGGAATCTGCTTTATTCTTAGTAAAGCCTAAGCTCATCAGAAAGCTGTCCATCCTACCGTACCATGTCCTGGGTGCCTGCTTCAATCCGTACAAGGCTTTCTTCAACTTGCACACATGAGTTTGCCTGTCATGTGTCTCGAATCCTAGTGGCTGCTCCACGTACACTTCCTCTTCAACTACACCTTTCAAGAATGCTGTCTTGACGTCCATTTGGTGTACCTTCCATTTCATTACAGTAGCCAATGCGAGTATAGATCTGATGGAAGTGTATCTTGCTACAGGTGCAAATGTCTCCTTGTACTCTATGCCTTCCTTCTGGAAGAAGCCACGTGCCACAAATCTTGCCTTGTTTTTTCTATGCTACCATCTGCAACATGCTTGATCTTGTAGATCCATTTCGAAGTCACAACAGACTTCCCTACTGGTCTTGGAATTATTTCCCAACATCATTCTTCATAATCGACTGGTACTCCTCGATCATGTCATCCTTCCATTCCTTCTTCTCCGCTGATTCTTCGTAGTTGGAAGGTTCTTTATCAATGATGTCACATAGCAGGGCCACATAGTTGGAGTATGGTCTGGGTCTCTTGGTTTCTCTATGCATTCCATCTGGAGCGCCATACTTCTCTGCATCTTGTATTGCTTCACGTACCCATGCTGGTCTTCTCTTGTGTGAGTTCTTCTCACGAGGTGGATCTACAGGTTCTTGTGGTTCTTCCAAGTCGCGATCTTCATGATATTCTTGAATCGTTTCTTCCATCACTGAGTCTCTAATTCTGGGAACTTCAGGTTCCTCATTTTTTTCAATAGGCAGTTTTCTTGATTTGATGTATGTTGAATCTTCGTTGAAGGTTACGTCTCTGCTGATGTCAATCTTCTTGAATCCTGGGAAGTATATTCGGTAGGCTTTTGAAGTGTCGCTATATCCCACAAATATTCCCTTCTTTCCTAAAGGATCTAGCTTGATTCTCTTTTCCTTCGGGATGTGTATGTACACTGGGGAGCCAAATATCCTGAGATGGCTGACTTCTGGTTTTTCACTTGAGAAAGCTTCTTCGGGAGTCATGTTGCTTAATACTTGGTGAGATGTGCGGTTCTGTACATACACAGCTGTCCTTGCTGCTTCTTCCCATAAGTGCATTGGAAGATCTTGATCATGTAGCATTGCCTTTGCTGCTTCCATTATCGTTCTGTTCTTTCGTTCTGCAACGCCATGCCGTTGAGGATTGTAAGGAGTGCTCAAATCCCTCTTAATCCCAGATTCTCTGCAAAGGTCCTTGAATTCTGCTGAAGTGAATTCTCCGCCATTATCCGATCGTAGGGTCTTGATCTTTTTCTCAGTGTGATTTTCGACCAAGGCTTTGATTTCTTTAAACTTACTAAATACCTCATATTTACTTTTCAAGAAGTAAATCCAAGTCTTACAGGAAAGTCATCTATAAAAGAAACATAATATACATACCTGCTTAGTGAGCTGGATGACATGGGACCGTATACATCTGAGTGGACTATCACCAATATTCCTTTTGCTTTGCTTTCACTACTGGGAAATGCCTTCTTTACATTCTTTCCTTGTGCACATCCCTTGCAAATGCCTTCATGTTTTGTCTGGATTTCTGGAAGTGAAATTGCTTTGCTTGCAATAGAGTGCACATGTGCAAGCTTTCTGTGCCATAGTTTACTTGGTTCCATGGAGTCATGAACCAGTGCTTATTTAGGTTGTCCCTTCAACTTGTACAAGCCTCCCTCTTGCTCTCCAATCACTGTCGCATCATCTATTGTCTTTCCTTTTGGCCACATTAGAAGTTGGCCATCGACAAATGCAACCCTCATTCCCTTAGCATCTAGTGCTGAGATGGAGAGAAGATTCTTCTTTAATCTTGGAACATATAGACAATCTTTCATCTTCAATGATTTGCCGGAGTCTAGCTTGTAGGAAGCTTCTCCAGATCCTTTGATGGGGTATTGATAATCATCCCTAAGTGTCACCTTGTGAGGTGACTCATGTTTAGATAGATTGACGAAGGATTCTTTGTATCCCGTCATGTGCTTGGATGCTTCGTTATCTACAAGCCAATCATTGCTCCCATGTGTGATGGTGCCCATGAGTGCTGAGATTAAGACATATTTTTCGTCACTTGAATAATCATCCCTTTCTTCTCTGGTTCTTTTCCTTGCTGGTTCATCATCTTCAGCGATGTGAGCATGATGCCTCTTCTTGTTGGTCTTCTTGGAGGATCCTTGGTTTCTGGGACAGTTTCTTGAGTAATGTCCCTTCCCATCACATGTGTAGCATCTAATACTGGATAGATCTCTTCTGGATCCATTATGCCTTCTGGATTTTCTGTGATGGTGGTCCTCCCTCTTGTTGTGATTTCTTCTAGTGTGAGCTGTAAGAGCTTGATCATCATTTGCTCCCATCTTTTCTTCTCTTTCCACTAGCCGAGCTTCTTCTTGGGTGCATTCTTCCCATAGTCTGCTAAAGGGGATCAACTTCTTCCTTGAATGAATGAGTCCCATGATCTTGGGAGACCATTCAAGGTGGTCATAACAATCTCTCCTTTTATTTTGTCTTCAACCGCTTCAAGTTGCTCCTTGATTTGAGAGACCCTTGTGAAGTAGGATTGCATGGTCTCTGAATGTTGGATCTTCACATTCTTGAGTTGGTTCCTTAATGTCATCTTCCGATTGATGTTCTTCCCTTCGAATATCTTTGTCAAGGCATCGAACATCTCCTTGGGAGTCTTCAGGGATGATACATGAGGGATGAGATGATCTTTAATGGAGTCTGCAATAATCCTCTTGGCCTTGACCGAGATCTTCTTGTGGATAGCCTTTGCCTCATCTCCCTCCGGTGTTGGAACCTCCTCACTAACATACTTGTCCAAATCATTTTCTTCAAGGACAAAAGAGATCCTTTACTTCCATGCTTGGAAGCTGTCAGCTCCCTCAAGCTTATCCTCAAGTTTGGTGTGGTGAGTCATTTTGAAATGAGAACCTCAAATGGAAATAGCAAAGATTTAGGTCTTACCAATTTGAGATGCCCAACCTGGTTCTGGAGCTGGTTGGCCTAGGGTTTGTCAGAGGAACCCTAATTTTCCAAAGTTGGAATTTTAAACTTCTGATTTGACAGGAAGATGTGCCTCCTCAAGGCGAGTTGTCCAATGTATTCCTTTGTCTGAATTGATGGAGGAAAACCCCAACAGCTTGATGCCCTAGTTTTCTCTCGACACTAGTGTCTGGGTCAAAAATGAAAATTCTTCAAATTGGAATCTACTTCCTCCAAAAGATGTGCCCTCCTAGGGTGAGTTAGCCTAGCCCTCTTTTTCTGATGAATTGTGGAGAGAAATCCTTGAACTAGGAATCCCTAGTTTCCTGTTGCTGCATAATGCCTTCTTTTCATATTGGCTCTGATACCATGTTAGAGTTTGTACTTTAATTCAAATTAACTAGATCTTTAATTGAAAGAAGCACAACAAAACATAATAGACACAATAATTTTCCTCGGGGAAACCATAAAGGAGAAAACCTCACAACTTCCTCAAAGATAGATTCGTCACTAACACAATATCAAGCAAAATGGAAAACCCAAATATAAGATGTCTTCTGCAGCTCTCTCTCTTTCTCCTCCAACGAACTTGTCTTCTCTCTCTGCTTATGCGAACTTGAGTGAGTGAGTGGTGTGTCCAAATGAGAGAGCAAGCTCTCTATTTATACTTTATGTGTGGGTTACCTTTTTCCTAATGGGGCCGACCTCACTAACCTGACTGGGCCGACCTGTCCTAGGGAGACTCAATAATACATTTTACATTTATTCTTTGGGGTGCTATTGCCCTAACTTATAATGGAGGTTTTACCTCAATGACCTAACATAATAATGACATCCCCGAACGGAAGAAAAACATCTCCGTCGGAGGTACAAGTAAAATACAATAATAATATAAATATAAAATACAATTGAATATCTTCTGAAGTTACATTTACAACAACATTTTGCTGCGTGGGATTGGTCAAGAGATTTGGAACAGATCCCAAGGCACCAGGTTCCTTTATTTGTGAAATTTTTGTTTCTTTTCTGGCACAATTTTCAAGAAAGCTCTGTTTTGTTGGTTTTTCCCAATTGGGTTTCCATGGTAAAAGTTTGTGTTTATGGTGTGATTGGTTTCTTGTTCCGTTGTGCATGTTATCAGAGTTATTGAGCTTATGTATTGCTGTTCATAAAATCAGATCTAAGAATTTTTATTGGATTGCATGCATCTGAGATTTATTTGCATGCAATCTGAGTTATTTATTTGATTGGAAGTTGCAATCAGTTTATAAGCTCTAAGAAAATTAACATAGGGCATGCAGGTGTGGTCGCATAGTGTGCAGGCTACACACGTCGGGTGCTGTAGATCTGTCCATGTAGAGCAATGGGTAGAAGGCAGAGTGCGGGCGATGGATGGAGGAACCAGTGACAGAGCGAAAGTTGCTGGGTGGTTGTCGGATTGTGTGGATGCCGTAAGCACAGGAGGAAGCAATATCACTGTAGAGCTGGGCAGAACTGACGGCGTGGGTGCATGTGCACAATAGAGTAGGCGACCGGTTGTGGAGCCAACTCGACAGGATGGCAGAGTAGGGAATAGTCGTCAGTGTTGTGGGCTAGTGGAAGCAGCAACAGACCGTTGGCAAGCAAACAAACTGCTCGGGTGATGGCAGTTGCCAAGAAGATTTCGCTAGCCAGTGTGAAGGTGACGACCAATGCAGCTGTTGGAAAGAAGAAAAAGTCAGCTGCCAGGTAGAAACATCCATTGGGCAGGCTTAGGTAAAGGGAAAAATTTTAGGTAACAAGTCCTAAAAATTTCAGGCAACTGCGGATCAGTTTGAGCCACCCATAAAATTCGGGCGGCACCTCGGGCAGTGCCTAGTATGGTTTGAGTAGCCCAGTAGATGGCTAGGCAGCGAGTAGAAAAGTTTGGGTAGCAAGCAAAGGGGCCCGGGCATGTCCAGGAAGGAATTTAGGCAGCAGTAGCAGTCAAGGCAGTAGTAAGCTGTAGATCCTAGCGGCAGGAAACTATAGCAACAAGTTAAAAAATGGTTGCTACAGGGTATGGGGTTATGTTCTGAGATGGAGAAGTCTTCATCCTTTCAAATGGAGGTACCCAGGATGCAGCGCTAAGGCTTCTCTCAGCAAGCCTACTTAGTATGAGATGACGCTGATGGAGGAGGAGAACAGATTTCCAGATCAGAGTCCAGCATAGGTAGTAGGAGGATCTTCCTGTTCAGAGGGAGGAACTACAACAGTAGAGGATGGTCATGTTAGAATTTTGAATTATAGCAGTATGATTTTCATCTCTTTCAACTTATAAACAATATATAGGATCACTGAAAGAACAACTATGCACAAAAACAATAGACACAAGATTTTATCCTGGTAAAACCCAAACTTAGGAAAAACCCAACAACCCTTTCTTATTCAGAGATTCAGTACAATAAAGAATAAAAGTACAAGAAGAATAGATGCCCAAAGAAAACTACTGCAAATAACTTCTGCTACCCAAAAAGTTGAACTTCTCCACTTGAGCGAACTTGCTTGAGGTGTATCTCAAATGGGAGGGTGACTCCTTTATTTATATTGCACCTTTGAGTGATTTTCTAACTAGGTCGTGTTGCCGCCGGAACACGCACCCGGGGGTTATCGCAGCAGAAATCTTCAGGCTGCTTAGGTGCATTCCTTGGGTGGCAAGTCTCGAGTCAAGTACTGTCATTTGATCTTGACTCCTCTGTTTAGGAAGAACTCCTAACAAAGCCAAGGGGTGTAGTCCCTATGGGTTACTAAGGCTATTTAAGCGATTTAGTTTGAATGGGTAAGTTGTTTAGGAGTTTGAATAATATTTAACTGAAAGCAAGAAAGTCACTTGCAAATATGAATTAAGATCAACAACATAAGATAGTTATAAGCAATACAAGATCTGATAAAAGATTGAAGTACTATAAAAAAGATCAGTGCCAAAATGGAGTCGAAATTGCGTGTTGTTTATTGTAAATGTTTTGCGAGTGTTTCTTGGTTAATTTTAATTTATTATGAGATGAGATTTGATTATAGGAAAAGGGGAACTCCAAATATACCGTGAGGTACAAGGAGTAATGTCTGGAAATTAACTAAAGGTGGCTCCTCACGAAGATGTGTGGGCTAGAATGGAGTCTCGAGGGCGGTGTTCAACACTACACCAACAAGGGTGTAGCCTAACTGTGCCCTGAGGTTGCCTCCCAGTGGTTCCCGCTTCTCCTAAGAAATTTCCCCACACAATAACTAATATCTTAGTGCCGGATTTTCACTATGTTCAGGGTTCTTGGTTTTATTAGGATGAGTTTTTATTAAATGTGGAAAATTAAGGAGTAGTTGCAACTCTTTTTGATTTTCCATAGGCCCAGGCAAATGCCCGTAAGGGGAAAGCGCATACTTTGAGTTGGAAACTAAATGTATGTTCCGTTTGATTACAAAATAGTAAATAACTATAGTAAGGTGTTATATTAATTACTACAGGAAAATAATCTCTTTTTTGATCATTCGATCACGTACTCAGGCAAAGCCCTTTATGTGATAGCGAGAGCATACTTCGGGATAGCAATGCCAAGTCCATTACTTTAAGAAAATCAAAGATTGAAAGTAAAATGTTGAACTAATTACTACACCATGAATATCTTTTCCCTTTCGGTACTTCGGTAGAGCGTGGTGGGTTAATATTGATTTCTTTGTCAAAAATACTTGAAATAATAAGATCTGCTTAATATGTAAAGTATATTGCTTGCGAATAACAAAATTAGGTGTTCCTACGTCCTGAGTGAGTTTGAAGGCCGATATTTGGATTAGACACTTGAAACGTTAAATTTTAACTTTAGATTGATTTGTTAAACAAAAATAAAACTAACTACGCAAAAGAGCCAAAATCACACAAAGACGCCAAAACCCCCCCAGGGGGGTTGGGGTATGGGTGCTGGGTAGCCCACTTGCTCTTCTTTTATTTATGATTTACAATGAACTTGGAAGAAATAAATGCTTTGGATCTTTATAGATCTAGATCCAAAAGCTTACAAAATTGCAAGTGTAAGTTGCCCAACGAAACTAGGAAGCTCCTGGAAGCCTTGGATTGGCTTCAAACTCGAATTTTTTCCACTAAAGTCCAAAAACCTGCTAAAAGCAAGTTTGGGACAGCAAACAAATTAGTGTTAAAAAATGCCCAAAATCACTTTCAAAAGTGATTTGGGCAACTACAAAAATTATGAAAAAACCTAAGCTAATCTACTTGTAAAAAATTGACTAAAATGACTCAAAAGGACAAGTCCTTTTGAGGATCTTGGCTTGTTTTTTAGGGCAGCCAATGAAGCACTTTCAACCTTTGCCAATTAAACTTTTAAAAGAACAAATTAACTTCTATTTCGAGCCTTAAATTTTTTTTCAATAGAATGACTTGCAAGAAGGAAAACTACTCAACACTAGATCTAACTTGTAAAATTAAACTTTTTCTTGAAGATCTAGATTTAGAAACTCACATCAAATCTACTTATGATATAGATCTAAGCTATAGATTTGGATGCTTGCTTAAATTTAAAAAAAAAATGAAGTTCTTTGAAGTTTGAAGGAGGAAGAGAGGAGAAGTTTTGCTTGTTACCGAAAAGATTAACCAAGAGGCTTCTTGGTGGGATGTCGAAGGACTCTGTCTAAAGAGTACTTGGAGATGAGAAGAAGCAAGCTAGATAATCTCTTCTTCTAAGCTTAGGTTACCTGCAATATAATCATACACTTGAACACATACCCATGAGATCCGATAGTATATTTAAAAGAGAACAAATAAACATGCATATAAACTTATAAGCATGTAAATTCTAGATCTCTAATCACATATATCTAAGAAGAATTTAGAGGGTGAACTTACTAACTATTTATTCACTATCAACTGATAATAGCCCTATCAAGATCGGATTCACAAAATACATGTACAAGAAATGCAAATGACACAAGTTACCTCAATAAAACCATGACAATGTTCATCCAACACAATGGCACCACACAATTAGCCTCCAAAGCTTCTTTTTATTGAGCAAATGAAATAATACAACATTACAATGGGCAAGCATTTCTCTCCTTCACTCTAACTAACATGAAGGAGGAGAGGAGGCTTGGTTATATACCAAGTGAAACAAGAGGAGCGAGTTATTTGAGGGAGGGGTGCATCATTACAGTTGGGGGATCTAAACTCAAGTGGATCCACTTGATTGATATGGTTTGGATTCATGCCAAAGGAGGGTGCGCTACTTCTCAAGAGGTAGGCGACCCTCTCTTTGGTTTTATCACTGCCCACATATCACTTGCCACATATCATTCACGTGAAGCATGAGATGGTGGGTGCATTCACTAAACCTTAATGATATGCCACCTCATGATTTAACCTATAACAAAATTTAGTAGATCATTTTCTTCTAGAGCAATAAGCACTCTAGACTTCCATGACTGGAAATTTGAAGCTCCATCAAGCCTATCTTCAACCTTGATGCTTGACATTTTGCCTACAGCTTGGATCAGAAACCCTAATAGGAGCTAGGTCAAAAATGAACTTTGGATTCTTGAAAAACCACTTCCACAGATGAATTCGCTTTCTTAGGGTGAGTTGAATTAACCTTCTTTTCTTCCTGATATGTGGTCAGAACTTTGAGAACTGAGAAACCCTAATTCTCGACATGCTGTAGTAACTGCAGTAATTAGGTCAAAAAATTGAAAATTGTCAGAATGAAATTCTGCTTGCACAGGAAAATTCTCCTTCCTAGGGTGAGTTCAGTGAAGCTAAGGGCGAACCACATTGATGGTTGAAAACTCGAGAATTAGTAAACCCTAGTTCCGACAATAGTCTCCTTCAAAACTGCTCTGATACCATGTTAGAATTTTGAATTATAGCACTATAATTTTCATCTCTTACAACTTATAAACAATATATAGGATCACTAAAAGAACAACTATGCACATAAACAATAGACACAAGATTTTATCCTGGGAAAACCCAAACTCGGGAAAAACCCAACAACCCTTTCTTACTCAAAGTTTCAATACAATAAAGAATAAATTAAAGAAGAATAGATGCCCAAAGAAAACTTCTGCAAATTTCTTCTGCTACCCAACAAGTCGAACTTCTCCACTTGAGTGAACTTGCTTGAGGTGAATGTCAAATGGAGGGTGACTCCTTTATTTATACTGCACTTTTGAGTGATTTTCTAACTGGGCTGACTTAGCTTCTTTATTGTGGTCAACTTGTCATTTTGAAATATAAAAATACATTTTATTGTTTATTTTATTTTGTAGGTCGGCTAATCAAGTGAGGAGACCTCATGTAGCTACATCATCAATAGTTAGTGATCCTGGAGGAGGTTCTTCCAGAAGTACCTTCCTCGCTAAGAGGGAGTGTTAGATTTTGTAGCTCGGACAGGTACTTATACATTGGCTAAGGTGTCTAGCATGTAGAAGTCGTTTAGAAAAATGACTCTCTAGACAAATGTATTTTATAACACTTTAAATGTAAAAGGGTAACTTAAGTGATCTCAATGAGAGGTTAAGTCATAGCTGTTGATCTATGACTTAAGTGATCTCAACAAAAGATTAAGTCCCAACCATTGGATTCGATCTAAGATCTAGATCTAAGGGTCAGTATTGAGTCAGTAGTATTTGGCTCATGGTATTTGTATAAAGTGAATGTTATGAAAGAGTCTATGGAGAGTTGTAGATATGGATCAATCTGATCACTGTTAGTTTATGTGAGATACATTGAGAGCGAGTGATCATATCTAAGAGAGGCATTCTCTCAAGCTGGGGTTGTCTTCAGTGATTGAGGGTTTGAGCAGAAATTGTAGTGGGAGTGAGTCAGTAGGGTCTCTGGAGCTCTGTAAACTGTAAGTGTTGTTTTAAATCTGAAATAAGAAGATAATCTGTTGCTGGTTTTCCTTAGGGATTGGGGTTTCCAGGGTAAATCCAAATTGTCAAACTTGTTGATGATTTCCTATTGAATTTTGGCTGTGCATTATTTGTTACGTAAATGAGTGTATTGCTATTCTGATTCAGTTTTATGTCTTAAATTAAGACTGAGTATAAAAATCAGTGAATAAATATCAATTAGATTTGGCTTACTGAAAAATTAACAAGCTTAAGGAATTTTTCTCATGGAGGGTTTGAGATGTAACATAGTCCAAGTGGAAAAAGTTAAACCTCTTGAAGATCTAAGAGAAAATTATCAATATAAAGTGTGTAACCTATGATATAGATTGAATGAGCAGGTTAATGAAACAAATTTTGTCAAGAAAATAGCTACGAGAATTGAAGAAAACAAATTCTAACTTGCAAGTCAAGCATTAAGCAACACTCCTAGAAGGCATCACAATCCAATGTGACAAAAAAATGCAATTGGAGAATCAAGACCTCAAGAAGAATCTCGAGAAGATCTTACCTGCCTAAAAGATCATAGTCAAAAACTACTTGAAGAAATCAAGAAGTCAAAGGATAAGAAGTAGAGGAGAATCAAGATATTGAGAAAAAATTCAACAAGAACTTATCATAAAAAGATGAAGAAAGTTCTCGCCTAAGGAACTTTAATAAAATGTTACTCGAACAAATCAAAAGATTAAAAGATGAGAAGTTAGAGAATCTAGATCTTAAGAATAGATTTAAAAGAAAGAAAACGATGAAGAACTTTCACGCTTAAGGGATCATAAAAGTTTTCTTACACAAATGAAGAAGTTAAAGAATGATAAGATTTCACTAGAAGGAAAGTTAGACCAATTTACCAACAAAGAAGCATTGCTCGGTAAAGAAACAATGATTGGTCTAATAGAAGTAAAAGAGTCCTTAGATGTAAAAATCCAAATCTTGGAGAAAGGAACCAATACAGATCCAGTCAATATAAAAAATTAGAAATATGAAAATCTAGTTAAAGTAGGGATGTCTTCAGATGTGGAAGTACAAACGATGGAAAATCCAAGTATCTCTACTAACATTTGATGATCAACAAAGCAATGCAAGTGTGCGAAGAATACATACTACCAAAATTGAAGCAAGAAAACACTACAAGTATGATAAGAAAAAACCATGTTACAAGGATACCTTATCGACATCCTAATCACAAGAGCCAACACTATAACCAATCAACTTATCAACTTTCCTTTGAACAAAAGCAATTGGTCTATATTTCAAAGAATATTAATACCAATACAATTGGGTCTCAAAATAGAAGTGCACCTTGAGAGCCCTATAAATTCACAGTTCCACAGAGGATCGAATTATGGTGGTGTGTCCCTTTCACAATTCAACAATTCTGCTCAATGCTTCGAAGTTCATATCATCACATGTCTTCAGCCTCTAGAATAAAGAATGAAGAATTATGACAAGACATTATAGGCCAGATCGAAGATGTAGCCTTCTTCATAAAATGCTTTGAGGACGAAGCATCCTTGATGGGATAGGCAATGTAATGGACATAAAATATATAAATAAACATTAAATAATAATTACAACAACAACAATAATAATAACTAAAATATATAATCTAACTAGGGGATTTAGGGACATGACTATTGAGCCAACGTGACTGTTCAATGCATATAAGTACACCACAACATGGCATTGTATCTATCATCTATCTCATATTCATTTATTCAATTATATAATTATTATCCTATATGGATGTCAACCTACTGTCCTTCTTATGTTGGATATTCAGTTAGTGAGCTATTGTTCATTATTCATTACATAAGCAAACATTTACATAGGAAAAAATGCATTATAATCTATCCCTTTGTCATCTGCAAACTTAGACAATTCTATGTTAAAATCGGAGCATGGAGGTTTTCACAGTGGATATTCATTGAGACTTATGTTTCTGGATTTTACTGTGTAGGAGTTAAGAACACCCAACATTTCGGGTGGACACTCCACCCATCATCAGGGGAACACAATGAAGCTGTAATAATTCGAAAAGAGTAGAGATGGTTCATTATATAGGACGAGTGAGATTAGCTGTTAGGGTATAGATTAAGGAGTTGACTCGATTGATTAAAAAAAAACTGGGACAGGAATAAAGGAGTTTAAATTAATTAAGTGAGTTAGATAACAATTAATTAATTATTAAAATAATAAAGCTAACAAGAATTAAATAAATTAATTAGAGTAAACAACAATTAAAATTATTGTTAAGAAAATAAATTTGAAAATGAGGTGAGGAGTTAAAAAGTTAGGGAGAGAAATGAATATGTTGAGGATAGGGGTCTTAAGACACGGAGGAATTCATGAAGTCAATAAAAACAAGAGCTTAAACAGAGAATAGAAGATGGGGATAAAAGGAACATTTAAGCGAAGGTTAGAAGTATAATTGTTATTAAAAGTGGGGTGTTCTAAAGTCCTTCACAGTAAAATCCAGAAACATAAGTCTCAATTCTATGTTAATTTTTGCTAAATTTTTTATCTCACCCTCATCTAGGTTTCTGCTTCATTGCAATCCATATTCTTGGGCAAAAGGTAACTTGTTTAAGTATATCTTGTAGATTTTTCTTTGGTCATTGCAGTTATTTAGCTATAATCCTAACTTGAATTTTGAAAAAAAGGATTGTAACAAGATCCAAGGCTGTCAAAAAATCAGTAAATTGTGTTTATTTTCCCAGAGCAGTTGCTTATCATGTTACTTTATGTTGATACTTTTGGAAAGAGTCTTATAAGAAGAATATTTTGTGTTTCAAAAGTCGGGAAAAATACAAATGTTGTGGTTTCTTTTGGTGCAGGACAGATGGCAGTTGGAACTTGCCAGGTGACATGTGCCCCTGCAGAGGTAGTCGTCTGGATGCAGATTATAATCTACTTGTTTTCCCTTCTGCCAATAATGTTTTATTGATTGAAGAGAATTTTTTTTTTTCTTTCCAAAAACTTAGTAAAGTTTTTTTCTGATGGTGTTTTGTTTTTCTCCCGTGGAAAAAGGACCATGGATAGAAATCAGGTACTTAGTGGATCCAGTTTCTTATTCATCCAGTTTGTCACATGCAGAGCCTCAGAGTTTGTTATCTATCGTTTTGAGTAGCTGGGATGATTACTACAGCTGGAGATGCCTCCCTCTTGATTCACCAGTTGCTTTGCTATTGCACTGGGTAAGGAATGCCTCAATATAAGTATTATTTTTTAGTTGCGTACTGGATAGACCTGGGCCTGTTTACTAATTCATTTGTTTGAAAGGCACATCTTATTGTCTCACCAGAACATTTTGTGTTTTGCCAAAATACACGTGTAATCTGTCCATGCTTAATAGAAAGAAAAGGATAGTTCTTTAAGATTTGCAAGAGCAAGTGGTAGGCTGCCTTCTCTAAAAATGGCGGTATATTAAAGCATGAACTCTCCTATATAAAAAGTAGCATGCACATTTATACACCTAAGATCATTTTATGAGAGTTAGCCTTTTCTTTCACCAAAACGTATTTACCCATCTTATACACTCGTGACTATTTAAATCCTTTAATCACATCTAAATGAATACACTCATTGCTTTTTCTTGTTGTAAGTAAAGCCCCTCATTTGTGGAGTCACATGTCTCATATTATCATATGGGAGTTAGCCTCTTTCCATATATATAAGAGCCCATGGGAGTTTACTCTCTCTCACATAAAAAGAGATACAACTATACTTCACCATTTACTTTTCCACGTCAATACTGCATATCATCTCCATCTTGGCTGTCATATGTGCCTAGTCCATGATTCTCTCTGCTTTGAAAGTTGACTTCATTTCCTAAGAGGTCCCGACGGCATGATATTGCTGCAATCTTGAATTCAATTGCTCAGAGAATCCCGAGCTATTGATATTCCATTGGAGTGGAGACTGGTCTGAGAAAAATAATTCTTGTGTTGGACTCTATCAAAAGGTGCATCATTCTGGCAGCCTACATCAACCGGCTTTTCTTTGATACTACATTCAGATTGAGGAGAGTTGGCTGAATGATTAGATAGTTTCTATATTGTCCAGAGAGAAGATGAACATGATAGTGTAGACTTTGGAGCCTGCCATCTTTGCTTGCCAAGCAAATGGAAAATGGAACTAGTTTAGCATTTACCTGTACACTTAGTCACTGCATATGGAAAATATTTTCAAAAAACCCTTGAACTTTGTCGATCTGAAGCAGTGGTGAATTGAATCAGCCAGCCAGAGTTTTTTTCAAGTTTCAAAAATAAATATTTAGATTTGTTTTTTTTGTTAAATACATGATGGTATGAGGGAATTCGCTTAATTGTCTTTATGAACTTAAGGGTGAATTATATCATAATGTTTTTGTATTGGCAAACTTTTTTCAAATTGTTTTGGTGGTACCCTTTCCTAGCACTTTGCTCCTGTTATCACATATATAGTAGCTGGGCTACCATATTCTATTTTTCAGATTCTAGTACGCTTTTCAGCCAGTTCCCTTACATATGAGATGCTGAGATGAGCATCTATGATGGATCACTACATTTATTATGGACAGCAATATTTTCCCATGCCATGACTGAGTCTCAGGACACTCAGATTTGAGGACTGAGGTAGCCATTTAGCCATTTACAGATCAGTCAGTATTGCCCAGAGTTGCAGCAGCAGATTCTCAGTGGACAGATGATGGTTCAGATTGTGTGCATTCAGGTATATGACTCAGTAGGTATATTCTTGTGTTATGGTTATATTGCTTTTATATTCATTCTTGTGACATGTCTTAGCATTTAGTATCATGATCTAGTGATCATATAGATATTTGGACCTGGTTGTATTGATATTATGTATATGTCCCCACTCAGACTTAGAAGTTCTTGACCCATACTCATTAGTTTTACCCTCCTTAGGGAGAATAGAGGTGATCATTCCCACCATTCTTTGGCTTGCTAGTGTTGGTCTCATTGTTCACTGTCTCCACCCATCCATTACCTTCTAGTTATGTTTTAACCCTGACTTACTACTTGATTAGTGGCATGGAGGACTTTCCCCCACTTTAGCCTCTTTGTTGGATGAACCTCCCCTTGTTTATTGTGTCTCGGCTCTGAGTTGCCTTAAGTTGTGTTGGCTAAACCTGAAACAAATAGCGCTGCCATCAATACAATGTATTTGGAAATGAAATGAATATCTTATGAAAAGCTCATTCATGTAACAAGTGTTTCTGAACACACGTGAATGCAAGGCAAGCCTAATGAAACTGGCTTTGAAATGAAATGTGAAATTTAAAGCCCATGTAACAAGTGTTTTTGAACACACGTGGAGCATAAAGCCTAATATAAATGTAAATCTATACAATGTGTTTCTAAACACACATAGATCAGAGGCTATGGAAACTCAAAGGCCCAAAAAACAATGGTTCTTAAATGTTATATCTAAAAGATTGCTGGCCTCATTTGTATTTGATATGGATTGTGAGCATTTGTCAAGGTGAATAAGCACTTCTGAATGTAACTTACCCATTTGTGAGACATTGCCATCCCCTGTGTTATTGTTCATCCAGCATATGCTAGAGTGTGTATTCCCTTTCCATATCCAAAATGTCACAATGTCAAGCTAGTAGTCATCCTTTAGCCTAGCCTTTTGATTTTTAGCCTTCACCCTTCACTAGCAAATTGGTTACAACTATGAAGTGAGTATGGTCTTGAAAGTCTGGTTTAAGTCATAATTAATATTAAAAACTCTATATATTTGGTTGTTAGATCGCCAGAGAAATGATTACTTCTTGTTATTATTGTTACTTGAATGAGTTGTAGAGCATGTGTTAACTTTTAACACTTGTAGCAGTTTGATGTTAGCTTAGGTCATATTATTGGTCACGTTGACTTGGTCAAACCTAGTTTGACCAAAGTCAACTACAGGACATGAGGTGGATAGACCCCAGATGATGCAGAGATATGATATATGGTCTAGTGCAAGTCACCAGATGGTTCTATGCAATGATTACATGTTTATGATGATGATTTGTGTTTTTTAGCACTCTTACAGATTATTATTATTTGGTTTGTCTGGGCATATTGGATATTTTATATGATCCTGCAGAGATTCATAGGGTGTATGAGTACACACCTTAGATGGATTTGGGCTCTCTAAGTCCAATGAGACAGTTTGTTTTCAATTCCAGGCAGTTACAGTGATGATTGGCCTCAGTTGGCCATCTTGGTGCAGTTTTGCCATATCAGATGGCCTGTCAGAGTAGAGAGAGGATTTGATTGGTTCACGTAGGGCCCTGTATGAGGAGGGGGTGGTCCAACCACTTGTTTTTACCATTATACCCCCCTCCCAGAGAGCCTGGTGGGCTTAGTTGGACAACACAGACACTCCAGGAGGCAATTTGGGCAGGTTCATGCTTCCCAAGGCAGATTAAAAATGGAAAAAATGGCTACTAAAGAATTCGATTTGGGATACTGAGGCAAGGGATTGGTATGGGATGAGTTTTGATGATGAGTGGGATGTCTTCCACACCTTCCACAGCAGTTTCAACATTCAGTGGGACCCACACCCATCTCTCCTACACTTTTTATGGTTTTCTGGAGCCTTTGGAGGCTCACGACTTTCCCAGAGAGGCACGATTTGGTGCTTGTGTTGGTCATTTGATGATATTGTGCCACAAGGACACACTAGGGAGGCTAGATATGACCCCCTAGATCCACCATGAGCTAGTTATTATGTTTTATCGTTGACATTTGGTGGGACCCCCTCTCCTAGGGCGATTTGGTCCATTGATATGTTATATTTTATTATTGATCCATGTACTTTATGTTGAGCTCATCTCAACCGTAGATTAGAACATTTTGATCATTTAATCTTAGTCATCCATTCAAAAGGTGGTTAGGGTTTTGGTATCTCTCCATCCTATTTAAAGGAGAGAGCTTCTCATTGTAAAGGGACTTTTGGCTTTGGATTATTGGAATAGAAAATTATTATTGCATCCACTTGTCTTGTGGTTGTGAATGCTTTGGGGTTCGATTGTTTGTTCTTCCCTTGCGCTGCGATATTGGAGATTATCTTGTTATCTTTTTGTTCCACGTTTCTTTTATCTACAGGTGGAGGCCGAATTGCTTCAAGGAGGACGCATTGGTTGGGGAGACTCTCCCTACTTCTTCTTTGGGTTTCTTTGTCGGTTACAGGGAGTATTACTGTTTTAGCACCTTCTACTTTCTGTTATCATTGCTTATTCACTTGTATTTCCTCCATTCTTGCTCGATCTAATTGAATCGTGTTTCCTTGGCTTGACAAGAAGAGGAGGGCGCACGTGTGGAACTCGGCATCTCATTGTGGCAAGAAAAATCAACAATTTCTCATTTGATCTCTATGGGAACATTTCTCAACAACATGGCAAACACTTCCATCACACAGGTATGATCTCAAGGTAAGTTTCTCATTCCATTGGTTTACCCATCTGTCAATTTCATTTAAAACCCTAACTAAAATTCTTTGGAAAATTCTTCTGATCAAACCCCTTGATCAATTGGCAAATTATTTCTGGGTATTGTAGATCAGGTAAATCCCAAGGTGGGTTTTCAAGGGCGTCACCCTTGGGGACTCCATTGGCCCATTTTCCTAGGCACTAGCCTTCTCCTTACCCTCATGACTTTTCTGGCTTGCCCATTTTTCTTGTGGTTTGATCCTTGTTTGGTTGCACACTTTGACATTGTAATATCCCTTCATCAAGCATAGCTAGAAAGCCCTAACTGTCAGATCTACTCTTTGGGACAATTTCCCTGTTTTAAGGGTCACGTTTCCCAAGGCAGCTATATTTGACCATTTTTACACTAGCTTTGAATCCTGGAATCATACCTAATCCCTGAATCACTATGCTTAAGATCTATTCATAAAGTCATATCATCTCTAAGCCTCCACAGTGTCTCAGTCTCCTTAAATCTAGGGTTTCCATACGTGTCACCTTACATACCTCACTTTGTCTGATTTGATCTGGTGATTGTGTTGATCTCTCCTATTGGGAGTAGGTCTGGGTCTCCCCCTTGTAACCTTAGCTTTGGTAGCAGAAGCGAAGAGTGCCTTGGTTGGTGTGACAACCATCCATTTGGGAACTAGGGCTCTCTTGGTTCACCACTTTAGTTGCCTGTCCCCTCTATCATCCACCTTGGATCCATCTTTAGGGGCAACTACAAGATTGGTGATAACAACTCCTTAGAGGAGATTGCTTTTGCTTCAAAAGGCTTCACTCTAGGATGATGATGGAGCTGGTTCTTTGAGACTTCTCTACTCCTTTAACCTGTCAGCATTTCTATTGATTGCCTACCCCCATTCAGGGATTTCTTGATGCACTTGGTGACCTCTTGGCTTCCAAATAGGAGTTAGCAAGTTGATGAGAGAGGACATTTATATACAATAAATACAGGTCACCTAAATTGCCTCTCCTAAGGACCTTGGTCCTAAGATGGATTTCTGTTTTGAGCACTTCATGCAGTTGAGGGATGGCCTTATTCTTAGACCCAAGATTACTTAGAAACACCAGATGCACAGCCTCAAGATTTCTCTAGGCCAAATTATAGTGTGTTTGCATTGGCTTTGGGTTGAGACAAACTATCCAATCTCGATGTCTGAGAGGACCTGCTAGGTTGTCACCTTTAGGACATCTAGTTGGAAGATTATGTTATCATTCGGTGCCCGACTATGAGATCAAGGGGAGATCCCTTACCACTTCCTTCAAGTACCCAGACTAGAGATGTCTAGCCTTATTACTAAGGGAGGTATTAGATCTCAAGAGACATAAATTACAGGATCCACCTTGAGAAAACCTAGTTTGATTGCTTACTTCTTTCTTCTCCTCAATCTTGGTGATGGACCATTGTAAGTGATCGACATATTAAAATAATCCAATGTGGTATCAACTTCTAGATTAGTGAGGCCTTGCATCTCCTCTGGTACTGTAGCCAACAAATAGGTTTCTGCTAGGGATTCTATGAGGCTTCACTCACAATGTAACTCTCAATCCCGATCCCATCAAATCGACAGAGATCCCAACTCTTTAAGACCTGTTGTCCCCTTTGAAAAATGCATGGTTCATTTTACATTTTCATGGTCCTTTTCTTCTCATGGAGCATAGCAAATGACACCAATAGTAGTTACAACTTGATAGAGGCTTTTTCGGACCACATTGATGGATTAAATGAGCAGGAAGAAAGCCCTAGAACATGAATTCCTTACCTCATTTGGCCCTTGTTACCTATATCATGCAGGGGTGACTTGATCATCATTTCCTATGTGATCTTCCATCACATCCAGCAGTTCCACTTATGATTGTAATAAACAAAATATATGTATTATTAAATAATAATAAGACACATTAAACATATAAATAATAATTAATTATTAATTAAATTATAATTAATAATTAATTATTAATTAAATTATAATTAATAATTAATAATTAATAATTAAGTATTAATTAAATTATAATTAATAAATAATAAATAATTATTAATTAAATTATAATTAATAAATAATAATTAATTATTAATTAAATTATAATTAATAATTAATAATTAATTATTAAATTATCTAAGAGACACATTCCTACTTGAATGGTCACTTAAGTGCTTTAGGTTTTAAATATAAAGGCACTCATTGTAATCATTTCCATATCAATTCATCTCATACTTTTATATATATATTTTATTAAGTGTTATCCATATGGATTTTTACATGATATTCCAAATATTTTGGATAATTAATGTGTGAGCAAACTTTGTTCGTCTAGTTTGGTATCAGAGCCAAAGCTAGCAACTGATTTGGCCTTTGACTAGAATTTTCTGTCTGATCAATTTCATAGTTTCTGATTAATTGGTTTTTGACCAAAAATACAAGCCCTTGGTCTGTACCTCCCCACACTACGCCATTTCTCCACATCCACTATCATTCCATCTCCTCCCAACACTCCACCCTCCTTCCACGTTCGCTCCCCCTGCGCTGCCTTCTCCTCCTTTTCCTGCACTGCCCACTACTTCTCCCAAACTCCTTGCGCCCTACACGTTCCATCTCACCACCCCTAGTCTCCTTTCCGTCTACCTTTGATCCCCGCCTGTCCCTATTCACCCTCACGCTCCCTATTTCACTCCCCGTTGCGTCATCTTCTACACCCATCTCATTTCCTTCTCCAGCGACTCTCCCTCACACCTGCTCCCATCTACACTGCCGCACACGCTCCAGACCACTCTGCTCCATCCCATTCACCTGCCTTATCCCAGGCCTTCCTCCACCCATCGCCCACCTCTCACATGCCTGTCCTTCGACTTCACTCTACTCTCCATGCACCAGTCGCGCCTATGCTCCTGCGCCCTCTTTCAACGCCTTCCTATTCACACTGCACACTACACTACCGATCATCATACCTACCATTCACGCTCTAGTCTAATCGGACCTCACACAATACTCCACCAATTCGTAGCCACAGCCTCACGCCATCCTTCCAGCATTTTCCTTACCCTTGCACGCTCCTCACTCTGCGCAGCTACCCCCTTCATTTCTCCCTACCGCGCAACACCTCCACGCCAATCCAAAGTCTGCTCCTCCTCCATACAACCCTCCTCTCATTACATACCAAAAACCCTCTCGCCAATCCTATTAAAGAAAAATCTATAATATTATTATTATAAAAAAATATCATAATTTAAAAAAAACCCTTATTTTCAAAGTAAAAAAAAATAAAAATATTATTATTATATTTATTAAAACTATTATTATTATTCAATTTTAATAATAGTAATAATAATAAATATTATTTTAAAATAATTGTAATAATTACAATTATTATTTTATAAAAAAAAGTTTTATTGAAGTACATCAAGGAAGTGTTAAGGGTATCTCCAAAGGCAACTTGACAGAAATTGTGACGAAAATAAAATGGATTTTATTGGTGAAAAACAAGGAAGAGATTCCCTCAAATTTGCAGATGCCGTATTAAAAATTTATGGGCTTATCCAAGGGAAAAAGGTCTACATCGCTATTTGCCCAACCACCCATAAAAATCACATAAACATTGGCCTAGCAAACCAATTAATGCTTTCATAATCAGATATAATTTAAAATAACACGCTTCTTTCTGATGAGAAATATGAAATTAAGAACTTACAACTATCTATTGATGATTACAAGGTCATAGCTCAATTCAGTATTGTATCAATATATAAAGACACATTTGATATAATTTTAGGGTCACCCTGGATGAATATTTTAGGTACGTTCATTTTCAACACAAGGAAAAGGTTTTTGACATTTCCTTATAAAAAGAAGAAAATTACATTTCAGGATGTTATAAGGAAGTCAGATTCAGAAGTTGTGTCGTCTGAAGACTTCAAAGATATCTCGAAGGTGATTTCGCAAGAAGATTAGAAATCAATACAGAAGATATAGAAAGAGTTCAACAAAGTTATCACAGATAAAGAAGAAGAGATCTCTCGTCTAAGAGACCATAATCATAAATTACTTCTTCAAATCAAGAAGGCGAAGGATAAAGCACAATGCAATCAAAAGTTAGAAGTGGAGAATCGAGATCTTCAAAAAGAATTATCAGGCAAGGACAAAGAAAGCTCTTCCTTAAAAAAGGTTAATCAGGAATTGCTAGAGCAAATAAAAAGCTTAAAAGAAAGAGAGCACAAAAATCAAGATAATCAAAATGAAGTCGACAAGTCGGATTATAAGAAAGAACTCCTACGCTTAAGGGTTCATAATCAGGACATACTTATACAAAGCTAAGAAGCTAAAACATGAAAATAAATCTTTACAACAAAATCTAGATTGCAGAGGCTCAATTGTGGACAAAGAAATGATGACTGACACAATAGAGAAGTCATCAAACTCTCAAATTCAGAAGAATGTTTATAATTACAAATTACCACAAACATAAAAAAAGGGTGGTTCCAAGGAACAATGACACAAGATTAAGATGCCTTATTATCATCCAAATCACAAGAATTGATGTGATCAACGACAAGGTCAAGAGAGTTGTGATTTCAAAACAAAATGGAGACAAAATCAACAAACTAGGCAGAAGCATAAAACAAATAGTTCTATCCAACAAATGGATCAGCAAAAGGTCCCGATGAAATTTAATTTGGGATGGACCACTTCACATATGATGCAACAGTTTTACTCAATGTTTAAGAGATCATATCATCTCGTTTTGTCAAGTGTTGCAGCTACCAACACAGAAGAATGCGACAAAACATTACGAGTAAGAACAAGGGATAAAGGTCTTCTATAATTATGCTTTGAGGACAAAGCATTTCTGAAGAGGAAGGCGATGTAATAAACAAAATATATGTATTATTAAATAATAATAAAACACATTAAACATATAAATAATAATTAATTATTAATTAAATTATAATTGATAATTAATTATTAAATTTTCTAAGAGACATTCCTACGCGAATGGTCACTTAAGTGCTTTAGGTTTTAAATATAAAGGCACTCATTGTATTCATTTCCATATCAATTCTTCTCATACTTATATATATATATATATATATATATTTTATTCAATGTTATCCATATGGAGTTTTACACGGTATTCCAAATATTTTGGATAATTAATGTGAGCGAACTTTGTTTGTCTCAATGAGATCTATGGTTTGCCCATGGATATTTAACACAGACACTTCCATCTTGCTCATTTCACCATGATATGTGCCATGTGCCAGAGATGGTTGGGGACATATAGTTTGCACCAGTGTTATGACATATGCTCTCTAGTTGACTTATGATTAATGGTTTCTTATGTGTTTACATGACCATAGGAGGTTAAAGGTGTTCCTCTATAATGACTCATGTATCTTATATGAGTGTCTCATAGCTTAGGGAGTGTTACGCTCCAGATCCTTTGCAATGTGCCAAAGAGGAGGGGTCTTTTTCTCATTGTAAAGGCCAAGTTGGGGCTTGTTTTATGTAAAAGTGCTAGTGTAGTGGGGCTCAAGACCCTTGGTCTGGTCATGGTAAGTCCTCTTCGTATTCATTTCAAGGAATATTGGCTTAGTGGCTTTGCTGGTGTGGTGGAAGTCCTCCATCATTTTGGGCATTTATGCCTTGGGTTGGTGTCCGGTCCTTCTTAGGTTGACTCCATTATGACACATGGCTTAGGGGCTCCTAGCCACACTTCTGTTTATGCTTTGTAAAGGTGATTGCGCTTATTAGGGTTGTCATACCCATCTTAGCACACCTCATTCATACCCACTTGGACTTATTTTTGTCATGTATTAACCCTCCACTTGGCTTAAGCATGCCAAATTGATGATGACATCATCCTTTTGAAGAGGTCGTACCACTTAAAGGAGGGTGTTGAGGGAAAAAGCACATTGTTGGGGTTAGTTGGGGCATGACACCCTCCTCCCTTGCTCAACATTTCATCAAGTTGTAGCAATTCATCATTTTTGTCATTATTTTATGTTTTATGAGGTTTAGTCCTTGGATTGTGGGTGACAAACCCTAAAAAAGTCGTTATAGGTAGGCTAGTCTAAAACGAAGGTTAAGTTACCCTAAGTCACACATAAAGAAGGCTAGCATCCTCATTTGTAATTCAAGATCATGGGATCAAATAAAATCATTTCTCTTTTTCTTCTTGTCTACCTTGGCTAAGTGTTGCGCAACTCTCTTCTTGGCATCTTGAAGCTTCAATGTGGTGATTTTTTTGGTGGTTGAAGCTTTTGCTAAATCTTGTAAGGCTTGTCTAAGGGAAAGAATTCTTGAGAGGGTTACTCTCTTCTTCTTTTCTCTTCTTTTGTGGTAAGATCTCTGGTTCTCTTGTCTTGCACTGTTGGAGACATCCAAGGTAAGAGTTAATTAGGGTTTTTATGCATGATAACATTGTCTTGTAAGTGAGACATCCCTTCTTGGAGGGTCTCTCTTGTTAGGCCTTTGACACCTCCCTTTTCCCTAATTAGGTCAAGACGAACACAACCTAGGGTTTCTTGGTTTTGCCCTAATTCATCAAAATTAGATTGCCAATTCTTGAGAGGAACACTAACCATGATTCCTTGGTGGCCTTGAAGGGAAGAGACTTAGGTCTTATTCCCTCATCTTTACTCATAATCTTTTTTTATCAATTTTTTGTACTTTATATCACAAAAAATACAAAAAAAAATCAAATATTGTGAAAAACCCTAATTTTTTTATATTTTTGCAAAAAATCCAAAAATATTTTTTTTATGCCCCAGTTTTTTTTATTTTGATTTTTTGAAGTAGTTAATTGCAGTAGTAAATTTCAGATCTTGATAAAATATTGGAAAAATCCTACAATGTTAGAATTTTTTTGCAAAAAAGTCAATTTTTAGCCCTAAAAGTACGCTAAAGGAAGTGACATCATCCTAGGGTTAGGTGATGTCAGCCCTCAGGGTTGATTTCAGATCTGGTTGAAGTGTTATTGCATTTTCACTTCAAAGGAAAAGTCAAACCTTGGGGTTTGAGGAAGATTGGCTCAAATCCTAGGTTACCCGGGGTGACCTTGGGGGGATTTGAGGCCCTTGATATTTCTGGTTTACCTTGACTGCAACAAATTACAGGTCTGAAGTACAAATCAACATCGAAACACATCTTTCATCCACCAAAAGAGGGGCACCCTAGGGGGGATTGATGTGTTCCTTGTAGCTAGCTACCGAGAGGTAAATTTTGCGTAATTCCAATGGTGGTTCGGAAAATATCTCATGTTTTATCTTGTTGTTTTTTACTTTAGAAATATACTTGGTATCATTACATATTCATCATTGCTCCTACCCTTCCAAGTTAAAGGGTTTATTGTGTATATTTTCCGTTGACTCCATTAGGCATTGGTATACTAATAATGGGAAGGTCTAGTAGGGATAGAAGTGTTTTTTATTGTGGTTCTTATAGGTCTATCCTTACTGTTATCACACAACTTGTAGTTGTCCCTAGTGGTATCCCATCCGGGATGGTAGAGGAGACGAACAACTAAAGAGGTGACCCAAGAAATGCCATGGTTCCCAATGCAATCTGGGAGTCATGTCAACAGAGGCACTCTTCACTTTAGATCAAGATAAATCAAGACCTAGGGGGAGACCCTATAACCAATCAAAGATGATTGGACCCAAACAAAGGTTCCTAGGGATATGTAAAAGACAAGTTATGGAAACCAATGCAAGGTTAGGTGGACCTAGAAGTTAAAGTATGGTTGAAGGAAGCTTAGGAAATGATTAGTGTTTCAACCAATGTATGATTTAGGCCACATGATAAGATGAGATGACAAGATCTAGTACTATGAAATACACATGTGGGACCCACTTCCTTGGGATATGGAAATGGCTCAAATGGGACCCACAAGGTGGAAGTTAGGGATGCAAATGGTACCAAGGGGTATGCAAAGAGTAGATCTAAGGATCTAAGGTAAAATTAGAGATACCCACATATGGGATCTAAGACTTGACACAATTCCCAAGGAGTGCGAATTGCCCTAGGTTGACTAGTGCCTTGATGGATGGGTTAATGGAGTAAAAAGAGATGTCAACTTGTAGATCGGGACACCTAGGATGCAAATCAAGTGGGCTAATTTAGATGTAATGGTTGGATCTTACTAGATCTAATGTTTCATGATGTGACCCAAGTGGACAACAATCCCCTAAAACAAGGAATGCTACCCCCAAGGCACATCTTCACAAAATGAGACACTAGATGTAGGTTTCAAGGTATGCTCTTTCCAAATCCAATGGAATCTCAACTACCCAGGTTCTAGAAGTGGACAAACTAAATCACCCAAGGAGTGTGACTTTGCCCAAGGAGAGCTAAAAGCATCGTAAGGTGTGTCAAATCAAGTCCAATGGCTACCAAAATGTAGATCCAAGTAGTTTAGGCAAGTATTAGTGTGGATCTTGAAAATCATGGGCATCCAATGGCTAGATCTCCATAGATTTGAGATTGAAATCAACAAGGTAAAGCACTAGGGGTAGGTTATCAAGTGAGGAGAGCGTGAATCAAGTGGGATCTCACCTATCCATGTGCTAGATCTAACCCAACTAGCTTCTCCCAAGGGGTGCGATTTGCCTCAAGAGGGCTACTTTGCCTTGAAAAGTGTGTCAAATGGAACCCAATCACCACCAAACTATAGATCCGAATTGCCGTGGATGCTATAGAGGTGGTTTTTAATGTCTTTTCAAAAGCTTGGCTAGATCTAAGTAGATCTAAGAAAAACCAAAATGAGGGTTTTAATTTTAATGTAATTTTGACCAATGGGGTGGATAGCAAGCGAAATGAATACGTACCTTGTAGATCTTACCTCAAAAGCTTGCGGCCTCTTAGCATATGGAGAATTCTTGCTCTAGTTACAATTCCAAGCTTGATCCAAGTGTCTTCAACCAATAGCATTCAAACCCTTGGAGGAAATATGTCTCATGAAAACCTGCAAATCAAACTACATCAAGTTAGATTTGATCTACAAACCCATAAGATCTAAGCATGTCATATCAAGAAAGCAATCAATGGACAAAGCACAATTGAAAAACTCCCTCTCTATGAAGTCGATTTGCCCATGGGGGATGTGAGCAACCCCTACAATCTTCCCACAAAGCAATTCGATGAGCTAGCTTGAGCAATTCGGCCTCCCTCTCTTGAAGTCGATTTCACCTGAAAAGCAAACAATGTCTAGAAGCAAGATAACCAAGAACATATGCAAGAGCAACCCAATCAAAGCCAAGAAGTAGATCTCCAAAATATTCTTTTCATTCCAAGTTTTCTAGAGCCCAAAGGTGAGCTATACAATAGGGGGTCTCCTCCTTATATAGGATAATAAAGACCAAAACCCTATACCACTTTACAATACAATATAAAATGAGTGGTTGAGATTAAAAGATCTCAATACAAAATCAATGGCTAAGATGAACCATAATAACATAACACATGGATCACTCAAAAAAGTGATGACGTCATAGCTAGAGATACTCAAGGAGGGTGACGTCATCCACTAGAGGGGGAAAAAGTACAAAAGCCCACCTCATATGATTAGGACATGACACATGGAGCTCATGGTGGGGCTAGGAGGCATCAAACCTTACTAGCTCATCCCCATGGCACAATAAAATAATATAATATGTCCAAAATAAATATAAATGATCAAATCTGTCCTCAGAATCTGTGACAGACAAGCAGTAAAAGACCTCCTGTGATCTCTGTGGGCCCACCCAAGTGGTGAAACTTGGCAGGAAGATAGTGGGTTCACCTTGGAAGATCTCTGTGAAAACCAAGTGCCAAAACCTTGCCCCAATTGCCCAAATCGAATTCCTCAGTGACCCTTTTATCCCATTTCTGAACTGCCTTGGTAACTGTGAAAGTGCTGAAATTGCCTCCTAGGGTACCTACGCTGTCAAACTGAGCTCACAAGGCTCTCCAGAAGGGGGGGGTAAATGGTAATAACAAGTGGCTGGACCACCCCCTCCTCATATAGCGCCCTAGGTGAACTGGCCTCTCATGGACCCTGCAGCTCAAGCTGGGAAATCAACGCTAAATTTGGTCAACAAGTGTAAAACTGCATCTATCACTGTTAGAAGTGCTCGGAACTGAAAGATAAGTGTCTCATTGGATCCAGAAGACCCAAATTTACTAGGAATGTGTACTCATACACCATGGGTTGCCCTGATGGGCTAGCTGTAGGGTTCATCATATATGGACAGTGTATAATCTGATGATCTGAAGTAATAATAAAACCTGCTGAACTGCATCAATCATCATCTGAATCATATGTCCATCATATAGCATCATCATCAAGAGTATGTGGGGCCATCAATCATCATCCATAAGCATATATGTCCCACATAATCACGGATCCCAAGAAATGACCATGGTCAAACTAGGTTTGACTAGGTCAACATACAACCAAGGATAAACCATATCAATAGACTAAGACATGTTCCTCTAATCATACTCACAGCTTAACTTAAAGTATAACATCATTTAGTGGCATTAAACATATTTGTTCATTCCGTTGTTATTTGTATTCAGTTGCACAATAGTTTAAATGACAAACTCACCCATTGGACATGGTCTACCGGCTAGCTAAGTATGAAGGCTAGGAACAAGGTTGGGCAAAAGGGGGTGACTTGTCTAAACTCAACTAAAAGACACTTTGGACTAGGAGAGAGGGGAAACTACAAGCTCTGTGTTGGACAAAATAACACGGAGAATGGCTGTGCCTCACAATTGGGTAAGTTGTTTAGAGAGTGCTTATTCAACTTAGGCATCATGTCTACATCAAGTTGATCCAAGTTCATTAGGATCATTCAATTTCATTTCGTGGCCTTTTTGGCCTACATAACCCTTCGGATCTCAGGTGTGCTGATAAGCACAACTAATTGCAGCTTGCATCCAGGGCATGTTTACATATCAATATAAGGTCAACAATTGTTTAGATATAGCATTTAAGAACCATTGCTTTTTGGACCTTTCTTATACTCTTCGAGGAGTATTTTTAGCAGTTCATCGCTCTTGCCCTTTTTAGTTTCCATGGGTGAATTTATATAAGTTTCCATAAGTAGTACATGAGCTTTCAGTTTTAGCCAACAACATCTTAAGTGACTAAGGGGAGTTCGGACCAGTGCCAAACATCGGGACAACCGACCAGAATGATTTAGGCCTACAATCCAACTTACCAAAGGCAAGTTTTGTCACCAACTCAGAGCCGAGACACTAAACATACAGGGATGCGGTCCAAACACAGAGGTAGAAAAAGGGGAAGTCCTCAGTACCAGAAAGTCAGGTAAGACAAGTCAAGGTTTAAAGTCAAATAAGGAAAGTCATGTATGGATGGAGTCAAGTGAAGGTGGAGCCTAAGCTAGCTGACAAATGGTGTCAAGAAAGACCATATCTATGCAGGGTAGTGAACCAGTGAGTTTTGTCAAACAACCTAGATGTGCAAGTAAAAAGTCCATTTCAAATTATTATCAAGATAGTTCATTTTATACAGTTTGCCACATCATGAATTATGTACCAAGCCAATGCTGTGAACATGACAAAAGCAACAAGATAATAATCCATAGTTAATGATAAAACATCCATAGGTCATATAACATCATCACAAGAATAATCATCATGTATCATCTGAAACGCTGCTGCAATACATCTCTAAGCACTGAACTGAAACTATATGGGATAAAGGGTCACATCGGTCATCAAATCTGAACTCTCAAGGCTCAGCCTTGACACAAGGTCTAACATAAGTCTGAATAATACACTGCTCTGATCATAAGTGATCTCAAAATATACAATCATCATAGCTAATCTCTGAATAATGGAAGCTCTGGAATGTGCAGATATCTGCTAAGCAAGAATAGTAGCCCTGCTACTATGGTGTGATAACACTTACCTCATTTCAGGGAGCCTCCCATGGCCCAAGGAGTGGGCTCTAAAGAGGAAGGGGGTTACATTGAGGTGACATTGGGTGTACCTCCTTGAAGAGTCGCTGATCATAGCTTTGGTCCACATATTTCATTTGGGTCCACATATCTCTGATTGTAGAAGAGTGCTAGTTTTTGAGGTAACAAAGAGAATTGTGGTGTAGTTATAATTCTTCATTAGATTAAGTGTATGACCTTGTGGTTTAGGTGTGACCCTGTGTAGCATGATAACTGCTCTTGTGTTAGTTTTTGTAGTTCAATTGGTAGTTCTATGTTGGGGGTGTCTAGCAACGTAGAAGGGGCTAAGTGAAACTCTCTAGACAACCTTGTAATAGTGTCTTTTGTAATACTTTATTGTCTATGGTACTGGAGGGTCCATGGTATTATGTGGCCCATGGTACTGGGTGTCCCATGGTATTGCCCATGGTAATAATGTAAAGTGATATTATAAAAGAGTCTATGGAGAGTTGTAAGGTATGACAGACACGGGAGTAAAGGACATCTTCTGTAGTAGTCACCACAGTGGCGAGAGTGAGTGATATCTCTTGTAGTGGTCAAGATCTAAGAGAGGGAGTCTCTCATAGGCTTGGAGTGAGGGATTCACTTGAGCCAAGGTTTGTCTTTTCTGTTGAGGGTTTGGGCATAGTTGCAGCAAGGAAGAGTCAGGAGTGACTAGGATCCGGTGTGTTTATCTGGTAGCTTAGTGTTGTAAATGTTGTTTTAACAAATCTGCAATGAACACAAACTGTTTGTTGGTTTTCCCCAAAGATTGGGGTTTCTAGGGTACAACTTGTGTTGTGGTTTTCTTTGTTAATGGTTTGCTTAGATAGTATCTGAAAGTGAATAATTAAAATTTGTTAACTAAATCTGTTTAAAGAGTCGGAAAATTCACATCCTGGCATTTAGGAAACTCGTTCTCGAAGTTCTGACGTTCTAGGGAACTTGGTAACTAGTAGGGAACTTTCCAAATTCAGCGGGAACCGTTCCGGATGGTTGGGAACTTACTGGGAACTTTTACTTTATCAAATCAGGAACTTGGGGACTTTTTCTTGTGCGTTTCCTTCACTGAGAGATTCCATGCATTCATGATTGCCTCCAATCGAAACTGAAATATTTAGGGAAGAGGAAAAGGAGATGCGAGGATGCACTCGAGGCATTTTGCAGCTCGAGAGTGAATGTATGGAACTTAAAGACAAAACAAATCGAAGTTACAATGTCATAAAACTTTTTTATGAGTAGTTCTTGAATTAAATATACACCTGACGCACCCATCATCGTCTGTGAGATCATTTCATCTTTATCGCTTTTTGGTTTATTTATGCACGTCTTCGAAAACATGGGATCCTCTCCTTGGAGGGTTGTTAACGACATTCCTATTTCCTCATGACCATACATATACATGGTTGACTTGAAATTTTTTCTCTAGAGAATTAAGTTGCAGCAAAAGCCTATTTCGTGCTACCTTGTCGAGTTGGTACACTGATCTCTAACTACCGCTCGTGCTAGAGTATTCACTCGTCCCTACACTGAATTGCAGTTACTGTTAATCGATAATACATGTTGTTGTTGTGAGTAGCTACGTGAGGTATCCTCATTAGCTAGGCTGACCTACGAAAATAAAAATAAAAATAAAATGTATTTTATTATTGCAAAAGAGAAGTCAGCTCAGGAAGATAGACAAGTTGGCCTCAGTTGGAAAAGTCACCCCCAAAACAAGTATAAACAGGAGGGGACGCTTCCTCATTTGGATACACCAAAAGCAAGTTCGCTCAAGGAAGGAAAAGTTCGATTTTGGGTTGTAGAAGACAATTTTTTGGGCCTCTTTCTTTGACATCACTTCTGTATGTGATATCTATTGTTCAAGATCACTCTTATATCTGATGTACTTGTATTATGTACTAAACCTCTGAGTAAGAAAGGTTTGTTGGGTTTTTCCCGAGTTTGAGTTTTACCAGGGTAAACTATTGTGTCTCTATTTTTGTTTCTGTGCATGGTTATTCTTTTAGTGATCCAATATTTGTTTATGCTGAAATTAAGTTGAAAGAGATGAAAATTATACTGCTATAATACAAATCAACATGGTATTAGAGCAGTGTTGAAAGAGACGAGTGCTAGAGACTAGGGTTTCTTGTTTCCAACTCTTCCATCCATAGAACAAGCTTGCCCTCAACGTCATTGAACTCGCTCTAGTGAGGCACATCTTCCTGTGGATTTAGATCCTCATTTAGAGAAATTTCAAATTTTTGACTTAATTGCTGCCGGGACCAAGAACTAGTGTTTCCAATTTTGAACTGTTCTGGCCTCAGATCTGGAAGAAAAGGGGGTCTATCCAACTCGCCTTGGGAGGGCACATTAGCCTGTGGATTCAGTTTTATCAAAGTCCAAGTTTCAATTTTTGACCCTCTTCTGCACCAGATCTATCAAGATGAATGTTGAACTCAGAGATATTCCAGAGCTAGAGGGAGCCCGAGACAAATTAAAACAACAACAAGAAATCCAAAAAGAATACCTTCTTGTTACTGCTCTCTTAGGTTCTATTTCAGACAATGAGGGATGGCTAATAGACAGTGGTGCATCGTTGCACATGACAGGTTCCCAGAGCTCTCTCTCAGACTTGTCAAATAAGCATGCTTCTCTCCAGGTTGAACTTGGTGACAATACGAAGTATGAAGTAAAGGGAACTGGTTCAACATCTTTCTAGCTAGAGTCAAGTGATTCTTTACATTTGGGAAAAGTGCTCCTTGTACCAGGTCTAAAGAAGAATCTCATCTCCATTTTAGCTTTGGAAGATAAGGGCATGAGAGTTGCCTTTGTGGATGGACAAGTCCTCGTGTGGACTAAAGATTCAAGCATTGATTCAACCAGAGTTATTGGTATAAGATTTGGGGGGTTCTACAAATTGACAGGTCGGCTAGCTCAAGCTCTTGTTCATAACTCTTACAGTTTAAGTCAGCTATGGCATCAAAGATTTGCTCACTTACACTATAAAGCTCTTCCATCCTTGAGACAAATGCTTTCAGGCCTTCTTGACCTTCCAGATGAACATGAAGGTATATGCAAGGGATGTGCACTTGGAAAGAAGTCCAAGCATGCCTTTCCATCCAGTGATAGGAAATCTAAGGGAATATTGGACCTGGTTCACTCAGATATTTGTGGACCTATGACAACACCATCCTTGGGAGGATACTTGTACAAGGAGATCTTATCTCCTTGCATATTAGACAAAGTCTACTCTAATGTTGAATTTGACAATTGGCTCTAAGAAGTGTCTGTGATTTCTTAGAGTATGGTCAAATCAACATTAGAGTTATGCTGAAAAGAATGTGATCGCCTGTGAGGAGATATCAACAAGGGAGAACTTTTCTAATCTAATGTTGAATTTGACAATTGGCTCTAAGAAGTGTCTGTGATTTCTTAGAGTATGGTCAAATCAACATTAGAATTATGCTGAAAAGAATGTGATTGCATGTGAGGAGATATCAACAAGGGAGAACTTTTCTATGATGAAGAAATAACCAAGGAGTCAAGACAATCCATTGAAGAAGTCCTAGAGAAAGTAGAAGGCAAGAAAGAGCACAACAGCCCCAACAAAATTGGGTAAATTGACCCTAGAAGACAAAGTGACAAGTCGGATTGAAAGATAAATAAAAGATAAATAAAGAATAAAATAAAAGGGCAAGCTAACCTAATTGTGGAAATTTCTAGTCAACTGAAGAATATAAATAGAAGTGTTCTCACACTTCATTTCACAAATTCACACATTCACAACACATCTTCTCTCAAGTGGTGCACACTTCTCAAGGAATACTAGCAAAAGTCACATGAAGTAATTTTGGGGTTTTCTATTATTCTCTTGGAAGATCATCTACCCTCGCTAGGGTTTATTGTGGAGGATGAATCCATCTTGTGCTAGGGTTCAACTTCATGATTGGTATTGTTCTTGTATTGGATTAATTTCTTCTAAGAAAAGTTTGCTGGGTTTTCTCCCTGTTTGGGTTTCCCAGGACAAATCTTTGTGTCTCTTGTGCATGGTTATCTTTCAGTGATTCTTGTTTATTTTTCGCTGAAAATAAATGATGCTATAATTGTGGGTTGAAATGATTTGTGAAGTTAAAAGTTGAAAGAGATGAAAAATTATACTTTTAAATTAAAACAATAACAACTTGATCATGAATCTACCCTTCCAAGAGGGACTTTTGGTGCAAAAAGGGCCTCAAAAGCATGATAAGGTGACTTAATGGGGCACTACACATTATCCAAGGCATATTCCACATATTTGGAGGCATTATCCCCCTTTGAGGAGAACCTTTGGGGGTAAGTGTTACAACAGAATCTAGCATTCCCTAAATGATGTAGAGTCCTAAGTATCAAGGGGCTAGTTTTGTGCAACTCCAGGAAGGCCACCCACTTTCACCTCAATGACTATGCAATCCAACCCTTGAGAATGATGGAGCATAGACCTTGCTTATATAGAAAAATGAGAGAGGGGGAGGTGCACTTCCCAAGATAGATCCCCTTTGACACTTGGAGAAAAGGATTGATACACTTGGAAAAGGCTTGTTGACACATGTGAGGGGTTTGGGGAGGTTAATGACACATTTCTCCAACCATTTGACACTTTTCAACCTCCACTTGACACCTCTCCAACCACAAATTCGCCCCCACCCTTTTCTGGATCTCCAATATTCAATCAAATCATCATTTATTTCCTCAATATTCTCACTTATTTGATTGCCAATCAAAGGAGATTTGATTCCAAGACATTTCCTTAATTCGTGGGATTGGGGTTTTTTCTTAAATGCAACTGCCAACTCAATTGGGCCTCTGTCTGGGACAAATTCCATTGATTTAGGAATTTGATTTTCTCTCATATTTATTATTTTTTAATTAAATAATTCCTCAAAATTAATTTTGAGAGAATTTTTAAGTGAAAAATAATCACTTAGAACTTAGGAAAAGTGGGTTTAGGGGTTTTGTGGGTGCTCGGGGTTAGAAAACGAGCACCCCCATGCCAAATTTCACCTCCTAACCACACTTTTATCACTTTTTGATTTTTTAAATTAAATTATTAAAAAATCTCATAAACTGAGAAAAATTATTTTTCTCAGAATGACTCAAAAATCTTAGGGGACCTAGTGCATGTCCATATGACTCAATACTGATGGCTAGCATGTTTAAAAAATACATACACACAGGCTTTAATAATCTCCCTAAGTTCGACCATCATGGGAATACTCCAGCTTTGGAGGTGTGAGTGAAAAACTCAGGGATTATACACAACTAGAGAGCAATGCATAATTCCTAAGGAAAAAACACTCTAGAGTATCCCTATGATAGCAAACCTAAGGTAGATCAAGCCTCTTACAAAATAATCATGCTTAGACCAACTTATTACAATTCCCTCGCAGGGGTTTGGACATGCAAAATTTACAAAGGGCCAAATCTTTTTGGCTTGATGGATCTCGAAACACTGACAATGAACATTGAACATGTTCACAACTTCAACGGTTCACTCGGAATCCACTAAGTGCAATTTAGTGGATAACAAGGAAATTGTACCAAGACCTGAGGGGAAGTTAGTGGTGACTTCTCGATGGCTATACAAGATCAAGCATGCCGCAAATGGTAGTGTGGAGAAATACAAAGCTTGTTTTGTGGCATGGGGGTTCTCACAGATAAAGGGTGTTGATTATGATGATACCTTTGCACCGGTTGTTCGTTATTCTTCGATCAGGGCAGTGATCTCCATTGCAACAGAGATGGGTTGGAAGATCCACCAGATGGATGTGAAGACTGCATTTTTCAATGGGCTTTTACAGGAGGAGGTGTAGCTTGAGAAACCACAGGGATTTGAGATTCATGGGAGAGAGTCTCATGTTTGCAGGATGAAGAAGGCCTTGTATGGGTTGAAGTAAGCTCCTCGAGCTTGGTACTCTAGGATTGACTCTTAGTTGCCGTCGACAGGCTTTCAGAAGAGTGAGGCAGATCCAAACCTTTACTTCATCGTGGTTGGGGATGATCCACTCATTCTTCTGTTATATATGGATGGCTTGTTTATTACAGGTGAGGAGAGACTCATTACAACTTGCAAGAGAGATCTTGCTTCAGAGTATGAGATGACCGACATTGGGTTGATGCATTATTTCCTAGGACTTGAGGTTTGGCAGGAGCCTAGACATATTTTCCTAGGATAGGGGAAGTATATAGTTGATATTCTAAGGAGATTTCAGATGGAGGACTACAGGGTGATGACCACTTCGATGATCACCAACTAGAACAAGCTTCATGCTTCTAAGGGAGAGTTGGTGGATCCTACTCTATATCGTCAGCTCATTGGCTCTTTGATGTATCTGGTCAACACCAGGCGAGACTTGTGTTTTGTGGTGAACACTCTTAGTCAGTTTATGGTGGAGCCTAGGAGAGTGCACTGGGTAGCCGTGAAACATGTGTTGAGATACCTTGCAGGGACAGTTGATTATGGTCTGGACTATAGGAGGATAGATGGTGCTAGTTTGGTTGGCTTCACGAATTTAGATTGGGCAGGCAGTGTGATGGACCAAAGAGCACTTCCGGTTGTTGTTTTTCAGTTTGGGCCTGGTAGCAATGTCGTGGTTCAGTCGGAAGCAAAAGTCCGTTGCTTTGAGTTTTACAGAGGCTGAGTACATGGCAGCCAATCAGGCTAGTTGCGAGGCACTGTGGCTTCGCAAGTTATTGGTGGATTTATTTGGTTAGGAGTTGAGGCCCACGGTTATATACTGTGACAATCAGAGTTGCATCTAGCTCTCTTAGAATCCAGTATTCCATGACAAGTCAAAGCATATTGAAATCAGGTACCACTTCATCCTTGACTATGTTCAGAGAGGAGTTGTGGAGTTACGGTACATTTCCACTAATGAGCAGGTGGCAGCCATTCTGATGAAATCTTTGGGGAGGGGCAAGTTTGTCTTCTTCAGAGACAAGTTGGGAGTGGTGTGGAACACCTTCCTCGGTAAGAGGGAGTGTTGATTTTGTACCTAGGGAGTTGTTCCCCTAGTGACTTTGTGCCTAAGTCACTTAAAAGGGGAAAATAACATGACCCTTGCATTAAATGACTTGAGCATTTAATTTCACTTTAGAGATTAAAGTGACTTTTTGATATATTTAAGTGGTGGTTGAGTGAAATTAATTTATGGAGTGAAATAAAGTGCACTTATTCTCATCCATTGTTCTAAACCAATGTGGGCCCTTGGATTAGATGACCATTTAGCTACCCTAGTGAGAAAACAAAAAGGCAAGGGAAAGGCATTGTTCATTCATTCTTTCCATGAGTTTTGGAGAGCAAGAGAAGAGGTTGACTTTCTTGAGGAGAAGAAGGGTGCAGCAAGAGAGAGAGAGAGAGAGAGAGAGAACCAACACGATTTTCAAGGAATTGACTAGCACAAAAATCGAGGAGATGGAGTTCAACATTTAATGTAGTAGTTCAGTAGCACGAAAATCGAGGAGATCAGCAACATTCTGTTTCAGACTGACACGATTTTTGAGGGTCAAGTACAGGCAGTCCGTACAACATTTATTGTGCAGGCTGTACACTTGAATTCTGTAGCTGAGATGGCACAGAAATCGGGGAATTAATTGTTGGCACGAAAACCAAGATAGAGGTAGATTCTGGGCATGAAATTTGAGAAAGATATAGTCTAAAATTTGCAGTCCATACACAACTAAGATAGCACAAGTTTCAAGGCAGGCCGTACACAAAATCTAGGCTACTTCAGCACGAATTTCGATGCAGCCTGTTGGTCACTTGGTTGAGATAAGTTGTACTTGAAAAATTTGTATTACTGCTGTACTATTTCAAGAAGAAATAAGAAGAATCTCTTTCTCTCTCACAGGTTTTCCCCTTGGAGTTTTTCTTAAGCAGTTTGCCAAAAATTCCTGAGTCTGAATTTTTTCATGGTGTGAAATTGTTTTATTTCTGCTCATAGAATTTGTAAAATTCTCCTAGTGTTTCCTGGACAATTTGTTTATGTGAAAACAACTCATTTGCAGTAGTAAAGTTCATTGGGTTGGGCCCAACGACGAGCCCACTAGTATGTTCTCTTGCAGTCGGGGCATTCGCCAGGGGTGCCCTTTATCTCCTCTCCTCTTCATTTTGGCGATCGATGGGCTCAGTAGGCTGATTTAGGAAGCCAAGGCTGAAAGTAACTGTTGGTCTTATTAGATCTAGGTTTTTAAGTGATGACCAAAAGTGGACCACAATCCCTTAAAACAAGGAATGCAATCCCCAAGGCGGATCTTGACGAAAGGACAATATAGACCTAGGTTTCAAGGCATGGGCATTCCAAATCCACGAATAACTCAAACACCCACTTCCTAGAAGTGGACCAACTCAAAAAATCAAGGGGGTGCGATTTGCTCAAGGAGGGTCCAAAAGTGGGTTTTGGTGGACCAAATCAAGTCCAATGGCCACCAAAATGTAGATCCGGGATGCTAGTACCCCGATCTATGCATGTTCAAAGTTTCAAGTAAATCTAAGGGCTAGATCTTAGTAGATCTAAGTTTTAAGATGCCAAGAAGGTCAAAAGGGGGTTTCAACCCCTTAAAACACAGAGAGATGTCCACAAGGTAGTTTTCACCAAAGTAAAGATATGGGTATAGGTTATCAAATGTCTAGATGTCAAATCAAGTGGGATCTCACCTACCCATGTGCTAGATCTAACCCAACAAGCTTCTCTTAGGAAAATCGATTTAGGTTCAAGAAGGCTTTTTGCATTGAAAAGTGTGTCAATTTTTAGCCAATCACCACCAAACTATAGATCCAACTAGGGGTGGATCCTATAGAGGTGGGTTTTTAATATCTTTTCAATTGCAAGGCTAGATCTAAGTAGATCTAAAAAAATACCAAAATTGGGGTTTTGATTTAATTAGGGTTTTATGACCAATGAAGATAGAATGGATGAAAGAGACACATACCTTGTAGATCTTACCTCAATTGCTTATGGCCACCTTGCAAGTTGATAGCATTCTCCTATGTTTATATTCAAGAGTGAGATCCAAGTGCTCCAACCAAATCGCCCTTCTCCAAGATAGCCAAATCGTCCTCCTCCTACAAGACAAGATCAAAGAAACAAGTCAAGCAAGATGATTATGAAAATGGTAGAAAGATGTAATAGAAAGCATCAACTATGTCACGAAGATACAATAATGATACTCCCTGTCACAAGATCAACCCAAGAGAGAATATGTGGATCCCTCCAACAATAACCCTCAAAAAGTCGCCCTCCTCTCTCCAATTCGACTTTCCTGTCAAAAGGTTAGCAAAAACACCAAAATCCACAATGATACATAGAAGAGATACTTTATATTCAATATGCAAGAGAATCCAAAATGCAAGAGAGATGTGCTCCACAAAAAATCTTCTATTCCAATATTCCAGAGCTCCAAAGGTGAGCTTTACAATGGGGGGTCTCCTCCTTATATAGGATAATAAAGACCAAAACCCTATACCACTTCATAATACTACATCAAATGAGTGGTTGAGATTATAAGACCTCATCATACAATCAATGGCTAGGATGAATCCATAACATAATATCACATGGATCACTCAACATAACAATAGCGCCCCTCACTAAATGGTACAATGGAGGGTGACGTCATCCCACTAGAGGGGTAAAAAGCACAATAATCCACCTCATGATGACTAGGACATGGTAAAATAAGCACATGGTGGGGCTAGGAGGTATAAATCCTTGCTAGCTCACCCCAAGGCACAATAAAATAATAAAAAAATGTCCAATATAATAATAATGACCAAAACTGTCCTCAGAATCCATGACAGTCGAGCAGTAAATGTCCTCGTGTGAACAATCTGGAGATACCCACATGGTGAAAACTGACTGGAAGATAGTGAGATCACCCTGGAAGACCACTGTGAAAACCAAATGCCAAAACCTTGCCTCAATTGTCCAAATCGATTTCCTCAGTGACCACTTTATTCCATTTTTTAACTGCCTCGGGAACTGTGAAAGTGCCAAAACTGCCTCCTAGGGTGCTAGCGCTGTCCATCTGAGCCCACCAGGCTCTCCGGAAGGGGGGATAAATGGTAATAACAAGTGGCTGGACCACCCCCTCCATCATCAGCGCCCTAGGTGAACTGGCCTCTCGGGGGCCCCTGCTGCTCAGGCTGGGAAATCAGCCCCAAATCTGGTCAACAAGTGTCAAACTGCATCAATCACTGTCAGAAGTGCCCGGAACTGAAAGATGAGTGTCTCAATGGATCCAGAAGAGCCAAATCCACTAGGAATGAGTACTCATACACCCTGGGTTGCCCTAATGGGCCAGCTGTAGGGTCCACCATATATGGATAGTGTATAATCCGCTGATCTGAAATAATAATAAACCATGCTGAACTGGATCAAACATCATCTGCATCATATGTCCATCATATGATATCATCATCAAACATGTGGGACCATAAATCATCATCATCCATACATGGTCCACATCATCACGGATCCCAAGAATATATATAATCAAGGATAAATCACATCAGTAGACTAAGACAATGCTTCTTTAATCATTCCATAGCTAAGCTCAAAGTACAAATTCCATTCAGTGGCATTAATTATATTAACATATTCCGTTGTTATAATAAATTACTTGCACCATAGTTCAAATGACAAACTCACCCCCTTGGACATGGTCAAACTGCTAGTGAAGGGATGAAGGCTAGGAGCAAGGTTGGGCCAAGGGTTTTGACTTGTCTAACTCAACTCAAAAATACATTGGACTGGGAGAGGGGGAAGCTACAAACTCTGTGTTGGACAAAAGAACACGGGGGATGGCTGTGCCTCACAAATGGATAAGTTGTTTAGAGAGTGCTTATTCAACTTAGGCATCATGTCTACATCAAGTTGATCCAAGTTCATTAGGATCATTCAATTTATTTCCATGGCCTTTTTGGCCTACATAACCCTTCGGATTTCAGATGTGCTGAGAAGCACAACTAGTTGCAGCTTGCATCCAGGGCATGTTTTTTATATATTCACAAGGTCAGCAATTGTTTAGATATAGCTTTTAAGAACTATTGCTTTTTGGACCTTTCTTATACTCTTCGAGGAGTATTTTTAGCTTTTCATTGCTCTTGCCCTCTTTTTTTTTTGTTTCCATGGGCGAATTCATTTAGTTTCCATAGGTAGAACATGAGCTTTCAGTTTTAGCCAACAACATCTCAAGTGACTAGGGGGAGTTCGAGCCAATGCCAAACATCGGGACAACCGACCAGAATGATTTAGGCCTACAATCCAACTCACCAAAGGCAAGTTCTGTCACCAACTCAGAGCCGAGACAACGAATAAACAGGGATGCGGTCCAAACACAGAGGTAGAAAAATAGGGAAGTCCTCAGTATCAGAAAGTCAAATGAGACAAGTCAGGGTTTAAAGTCAAGCAGGAAGGTCATGTATGGATGGAGACAAGTGGATATGGAGCCTACACTAGCAGACAACTGGTGTCGGGAAAGACCATGTCTATGTAAGGTGAAATACCAGTAAGTTTTGTTAGATGACCTAAAAGTGCAAGCAATTGTCCATTTTATGATTTACAGTTCATTTTAAATAGTTTGCCACATCAGGAATAATATACCAAGCACATGCTATAATCATGACTAAATCAACAAGCTAATAATCCACTGTCAGTGAGAACATATCCATAGATCATACAACATCATCATAATAGCAATCATCATGCATCATCTGAAACACTGCTGAAGTACATCTCTAGGCACTGAACTGAAACTATAATGGGATAAGTGGTCACATCAGTCATCAAATCTGAACTCTCAAGGCTCAGCCTTGACACAAGGTCATATACAAATCTGAATAATATACTGCTCTGATCATGAGTGATCCATAATATATAGCCATGCTCTGGAATAATGTAAGCTCTGGAATGTGCAGATATCTGCTGTACAAGAATAGTAGCCCTGCTACTATGGTGTGATAACAGTAACATCAAAGGGGTAAGAGTTTCTAGAGCTTTGTCGATTACTCACTTGTTATTTGTTGATGATATTATGATCTTTGGGGATGCTTCGCTCAGTGAATGGTCTATTTACAAGGATATCTTTGAAACCTTCTATCTGGCATCTGGGATGTCCATTAGCCTCGGAAAATCCTCTTTCTTATTTAATAAGGTGGAGGAGCACATTTTAAGCACCATGAAGGAACGTTTTCCTTATTCCTTCTCGCACATTGACATGGGCTTAAAATACTTGGGGTATTTTCTGAAACCAAACCGCTATGGATTTGCTGATTGGGGGTGGTTGTTACAGAAGATAGACCAAAGGATAAATGGCTGGGCTGCTCATTGGCTATCTATCAGGGGGAGGCTCATTTTGGCACACTCTGTGTTACAAGTTATTCCTATTTATTGGTTCGGCTTGAGAAGAATCCCTTCCTTGATTTTAAATGGAGTGCGCAACAAAATGTTTCGTTTCATTTGGTCCAGAAAACCCTTGACTAGAAAGTGGCATTTAAGTTCGTGACAGAGCCTGTGCTGGCCTAAAGCCCGTGGGGGTTGGGGGCTTCAGAACTTGGAATGGTTTAAACGTGGTGATGCTCACGAAATCTCTCTGGCGGGCGCTGACGGATGACGGCCTGTGGAGTAAGGTCATTCATGTCAAATATTTGAAAACATATAATACTACACAGTGGCTTTAGAATTATCAACCATGCTTCTCCGGGGCCTTTGCGATTTGGGTACGGATTAGCAAAACCATATGCTATGTTAGACCGTGGATTAAGTGGAAAATTGGGAAAGGTTCCAAGATTTTCGTCGTAGTGGATCCATTCATAGGGGATGCTGGGGATTACAGGCTTCCCATTGATCTCATCAACGAGCTACATGCCAGGAAGAAGGTGGTCCTTTCACAGTTTTTCATTACACGTAGCGATGTCCCTCATGATTGCTAGTTATCGGCAGTTGAACTCAACCTTCCGACCAGGTGGCATATGGAGTGGGAAAACTTTGTTTCCAGGCTTTGCTTTTTCAGGGATTAAGCTCAACGATTCGGTAGACAAGTTGGTTTGGGACGGTCCAGGTTCCATGGGCATATTGATGGTGATGACAGTATATAACTTGTTGGCTTCTTATGGGTTGAACCCCCGATCACGACTTGGTGGCATCAAAGGATATGGCGGTGGAAAATTCCTCTTAAGAATAAGTGTTTTTTATGGCTATGTTTCCAAAACAAAATACTCACTTGGGCAAACATCCAGAAATGGGATTTCTTTGGCCCTGGAATGTGCATCTTGTGTAGAGCAGTGGACGAGGATCTTCAACATCTTTTTTTCCATTGCTGTTACGTGAGAGCTGTTTGGTCGGTTATTCGAGGATGGTTATAGGTCCCGGATTTTTGGTGTGGGAATGATCTGATGGAGTGCCTTCACTACTGGATTGAAAAAAATGGGAACCACAGTCTTCTACCTCTGTTTCTGATTATCGGTGTCTGGAAAGCAAGAAATTTGGGAATCTTTGAAGACACACTACCACTAGTCGAGGCCATGGCTAAAAGAGTCCTCTACCACTGGAACGGTCAGCCGGAAGTGTTGGGGGTTGCTAAGATTCGATGGGTCATGCATCCACTGATGGAGGAGGGTTGTATTTGCGGTTTCTTCGATGGTGCATCCCAACTTGGGGTGTGTGCAGCAGGGAGTTTATCTTACATTCACAAAAACCATAGCATTAAGATTCAGGTTAGCCTTGGCAGTGGCAATGGATTAAAGGCTGAGTTGCTGGTGCTGGGGTGCTTATTATGGTTTGCTCGAAGGAGGGGTTTCCTATCTCTCACTATTTTTGGCGACTCACAAGTAATTGTCAATTGGTTCAATGGCAAGCATACGATCAATGCAATCCCCTTGGAGCCCTGGATGGAGGAAGTAAGAAGAATTAGTGCTACGTTCGACTGGGTTAGTTGTCAGCATATTTACAGGGAAGCGAATGTGGAAGCTGATCATCTTTCAAAAATGGCGTTGGGTCCAATCAATGGATTCTTGCATTTTTGCGAAATTCTGGATGGAGCTGTAGTGGATCAGGGGAACCTCAAAACTTTCTGAAGGCTGTGTGTTTTTTGGGCTTCCGGGTGATGATTACTGGTCATGTTTTTCACTCGCTGAAGGAAGAAGTTTTAGGATGCTGATTTTGTAATGCTCTGAATTAAATAAGTTTTTGTCTCTTGCTAGTCTACAGTGTTTTTATGTTTTTTTCATGTTGACTGAACTGTCTCCGGATGTAACTCTGAAAAGGTCTTTTATGATCGGAATTCTCTGATGTAACCTGGTTATTATTTCTCATAATATCAAAGTTACATATGTTTTTCTCTGGAAAAACAAAAGTTCATTGGGTTGGGCATTAAACAATGAGAAAATGACTTGAAACCGGGATAGGGGAATGCACTGAAAAAAATTACATAAAAACACTAAAACATATTTGATGGAGGATTGCAAATAGAGTACTTCTTAGGTGCGAGGAAAAGACATGATTAATATGATGCAAAATAAAAGATGGGAGTGCTAGTTGAGTAGTAAATGGATCAAATTGTGCTAAGGAGTACCAGGCTCACACATAGGCAATAATAGTTGGGAAGATGTGGATTCTATCGTTGAGACCTGTGTTACTAGAATTGGTCCAAAAAAACCAGAAACGCCCTAAGAAACGACCTCCATTTTGCAAGAAACCATTTCAAGGCTTAAAAAATGGGAATGGCTGTAGAAAACGACGTTTTCCATCCCGTTTCTGTTTCTACGCCATTTTTTGAAAGAAATGACTGCAGTCATTCGGTTTCTGGTAACAGAGGTCACAACCTTCCATTTGCTGTAGGCTATAGGGTAGAAGGACTACTGTGACACATCTATCCTATTTAGATGAAAGAACTAGTTTGTTACATTCATCTTTTAGGATGTAATTAAGGTGAATAGGAACTAAGATTTGATATAGTTTACCACTAAGTATCTTGTTGAAAATGAGTTAATAGGATTAGATCTTGGAGGGATAATGGTGCCACTAATCACTACTAATGTGAAGGTGCTGTTATAATGCTGTAATATGCTTCGAAATCTGTGACTTATTAGTTAGAAAACTGGAAAACAAATCAGAAATATAACAGCAAAATTCTAGGATGTCTATACACTCATTTGTATTAAGAAATATATATAGAGTACAAAACTATGGTAGAGTGATCAAATTTGGCCATGTCTCCAATAAAGTGGGTGTTTGATCAATTTAGTCTGCCATCCTAAAGAGGTAAGGATGAAGTACAAATATAATACATGTTCACATATAATATAATTCTTGCTGATGTTATCAGTCATTTATTTTTCAAATTGTGTTTACATTTTTTGAGAATGTTTTGAAATCCTGATTTTCTCTTTTCCTTTTTTCCTTGATTATTTTGGAAGATTGTGCCCCATGTTCATTAGTCATAACTTTTAAAGACGCACATAATAAATTACTGGAACTTTGTTCATTCAAATAGGAGCTAAGTGAAAAAGGTCTACTTATGAGAATAGCATTCAAAAATTCCCAGTTTGCAATGTGTGTTAAGATTATATGCTACTATAGACTAGATTCTAACTTCATGAGCATTCAATACATTTTTCACAATAGCAGTATAATAAGGATCTCTGAAAGATACACAATCACAAAGTACACAACAATATATCCTAGGAAACCCTCAAGGGGAAGAAAACCCAGCAAGAACTTACTCACTATAGATGACCAAATTACAATGCCCAAAATAGGTCTTACAAATAAGAGAGACAAAAGACTCAAACTCTAGACCCAAGCCAATCCTCCTCCTCCTTCACAGATCTCTCTCTCTCCTCTAATGCGCAATGCACAAGTGAGTGAATGGTACAAATGAAGGAAAGACTCATATTTATATTTTACTTTTCACTCAACTTTTAATCCAACTAGGTCGGCCCCAATAACCTAACTGGGCCGACCTCTCTAGGAAGACTCAATATAATATTTATATTATATTCTTTTGGGTACTAACGACCCGACTTACAATGGAGGTTTAACCTCATGACTTTTACATAACCAAATATAATAATGACATACCTGAACGGAGGTAAAACATCCCCGATGGAATTACAATAATAAAGTACAAGTAGAATATTCTTTGAAGTTACATTAATTCAACACTCCCCCTTAACAAGAAGGGTATTCTTCTGACAACAACAACAACATGTGTAACTCTACACAACATCATCGGAGGGAGGAGGGGCATCATCATCAACATCATCTGGAACATTGGTTGGTACATCTATAAATCATTGGAAGTTCTTCAACATCAACATCAACAACACAGAGTTGGAACATCATCATCATCTTCAATACAGAGCTGAAGTATCATCATCATCATCATCTTCAGTACAGAGGTGAAGTATCATCATCATCTTCAGTGCAAAGCTGAAGTATCATCATCTGCAGCACGAGGCTGGAACATCATCATCTGCAGCACTGGAGCATCCTCATCTACAGTATTGGAACATCATCATCTGCAGCACTAGAGCATCCTCATCTACAGTACTGGAACATCATCATTTGCAGCACTGGAGCATCCTCATCTACAGTACTGGAACATCATTAGCTGCAACACTGGAACATTATCTGCAGCACACATGATCCTTCCTTTTGGAATTATTGGATCGAGCTCCACACGGGTGATCCTTCCTTTCGGAACTAGGGATCATGGACAATCCTTCCTTTTGGAACTAGGGATTCAGTCCAACAACACTGGTGATCCTTCCTTTTGGAACTAGGGATCATGGACAATCCTTCCTTTCGGAACTAGGGATTCAATCCAACAACTCTGGTGATCCTTCCTTTCAGAACTAGGGATCATGGACAATCCTTCCTTTCGGAACTAGGGATTCAGTCCAACAACTCTGGTGATCCTTCCTTTCGGAACTAGGGATCATGGACAATCCTTCCTTTCAGAACTAGGGATTCAGTCCAACAACTCTGGTGATCCTTCCTTTCGGAACTAGGGATTCAGTCCAACAACTCTAGTGATCCTTCCTTTCGGAACTAGGGATTCAGTCCATCAACACTGGTGATCCTTCCTTTCGGAATTACGGGATCACTGTCTAGGGATGATCAATCCCACTGCACCACAATATCATCAGCACTACTCCCCCTTTCGAGGGAAGTCCTTACGGACTACTCCAAGCTTGTCACGGAAGTGCTCAAACTTCACACGAGACAGAGGCTTAGTCAACACATCTGCAACCTGTTCATCAATGCTCACATATTGGAGCTTTATAGCTCCCTTCTGCACCATATCACGGATGTAGAAATATCGTATTTCTATGTGCTTCGACCTATCATGGAACACAAGGTTCTCTGTTATTTTTATACAACTCCGGTTATCACATAGAATCACTGTGGTATCCAACTCCAGATCAAATAGACCTAATAACAACTTCCGAAGCCATATAGCTTCACAACTGGCAGAACAGGCCACAATATATTCTGCTTCTGCAGTGTTGGGAGCAACACTGGATTAATTCCTGCTTAGTGCTTACCCATGAGATCATGGCTAACCCTAGATTGTCACATCCACTTGAAGTGCTCTTCCTGTCTGAGACACTTCCTACCCAATTTGAATCTGTATAACCAAACAGTGAAGTCATGATCTCTAGTATAACTAAGACCATAGTCTATTGTACCTTTTATGTACCTCATCACATGCTTTGCAGCTACAAGGTGAACACTTTTGGGCTCAACTAGATACTGACTCAAGGTGTTCACAGCAAAGCATATATCTGGTCTAGTATTCGTCATATACATCAACGACCCAATAATCTGTCTGTATAGGGTCATATCCACTAATTCTGACGAAGTATCAGATAGTAACTTCGGATTTGTATCCATGGGTGTGGCCATGGCTTTACACTCCAACATATCAAATCTTTTCAAGATTTCTACTGCATACTTCCCTTGGTTAAGGAAGATTCCCTCTGGGCTCTGCCATACTTTGAGACCTAGAAAATAGTGCTTCAAGCCAAGGTCTTTCATCTCGAATTCCGCAGCGAGCTTCTTCTTGCACTTTGAAATTTGCTTCTAATTTCCTGTTAGGAATAAGTCATCCACATATAGCAATAATATGACAGGTTCATCATCCATAACCTTGAAGTAAAGGTTAGGATCAACTTTACTCTTGGCAAAGCCCAAGCTCATAAAAAAACTATCAATTCTTCCATACCAAGCCCTTGGAGCTTGCTTTAACCCATACAAAGCCTTCTTCAATTTGCATACACGCGTCTCTTTGTTTTCGACCTCAAATCCTTGGGGCTGTGCTATGTACACTTCTTCTTCAATGACACCATTCAGGAAAGCTGTTTTCACATCCATCTGGTGTAACTTCCACTTCGTCATGGCTGCAAGTGCCACGATGGTTCTAATTGAAGTGTACCTTGCTACTGGTGCAAATGCTTCTTCATAATCGATTCCTTCCTTTTGAGAGAATCCACGAGCCACAAATATAGCTTTGTATTTTTGAATACTTCCATTCGCTGCATGTTTTATTTTGTATATCCATTTGGAAGATACCACACTTTTACCTTCTGGTTTGGGAACTATGTCCCATACATCATTCTTCATTATAGATTAGCATTCTTCCCTTATAGCTTCTACCCATTCTTTCTTTTTAATTGCTTCTTCAAAACAAGTAGGTTCTTTGTCTAGAAGATCACACATCAAAGCCACATAACTAGAAAATGGCTTTGGCTTCTTGCTTTCTCTTGAGGAGCCTTCTGGAGCTCCATACTTCTCTGCATCTTGAATAATTTCACGAGCCCAAGCTGGTTTTCTCTTGCGAGAGATAGTCATGGATGGAGGTTCTTGGGGCTCCAACAAATCATGATCTTTCAGAGTCTCATCATCAGGAGAGGGTGCAACCTCTGCAACTCTAGGAGCTTCATCTTCTTCATATACTTCTTCATGTTGGCACTTTCTGGATTTCTTGAGAGTTGCATCTTCATCAAATGTTACATCCCTGCTAATCTCCATGTGATGATAGCCTGGTATATAGATCTTGAAGGCCTTGGAGATTGTTATCACACAACTTGTAGTTGTCCCTAAAGGTATCCCATCTGGGACGGTAGAGGAGATGGACAACTAAAGAGGTGACCCAAGAGATGCCACGCTTCCCAATGCAAGCTGGGAGTCACGACAACTGAGGCACTCTTCACTTTAGATCAAGATGAATCAAGATCAAGGGGGATGCCTTATGATCACTTAAAAGTGATTGGACCAAAACAAAGGTTCCTAGGGATGTGTAAATGACAAGTTACGAAAACCAATGCAAGGTTAGGTGGACCCAAGAGTTTAGGTAGTGGTTGAAGATGCTTAAGGAGTGACAATTGTTTCAACCAATGAATGGGTTGGGCCACCTATGAAGACCAAAAAGACAGATCTAGTACCATGAAATACACAAGTGGGACCCACTTCCTTGGGATATGGAAATGGTTCAAAATGAGACCCACAAGGTGAAGTTAAGGGTGCAAATGGTACCAAGGGGTATGCTAGGAGTAGATCTGTGGATCTAAGGTGAAACTAGAGATACCCACATATGGGTCTACAACTTGACACAATTCCCAAGAAGTGCGAATTGCCCAAGGTGGACTAGTGCCTTGAAACAGATGGGCCAATGGAGTCAAAAGGATATCAACTTGTAGATCGGGACACCTAGGATGCAAATCAAGTGGGCTACTTGAGGTGTGATGGTTGGATCTTACTAGATCTAATATTTCACTAAGTGACCCAAGTGGACAACTTTCCCCAAAACAAGGAATGCTACCCCCAAGGCAGAACTTCACAAAGTGAGACACTAGATGTAGGTTTTAAGATATGCTCTTTCCAAATCCAATGGGATCTCAACTACCCAGTTTCTCAAAGTGGGACAACTCAATCACTCAAGAAGTGCGACTTTGCCCAAGGAGGGCTAAAAGCATGGAAAGGTGTGTCTAATCAAACCCAAAGGCCACCAAAGTTTAGATCCAAGTAGTTTAGGCAAGTATGAATGTGGATCTTGAAAATCATGGGCATCCAATGGCTAGATCTCCATAGATCTGAGATTGAACATGCATCACCAAACTGACCCAAGCGGGGCACAACCCTCAAAATGAGGAATGGGGCCCACAAGGCAAAAATCAAAGAAGTGAAGCACTAGGGGTAGGTTATCAAGTGAGGAGAGTATAAATCAAGTGGGATCTCACCTACCCATCTCTTGGAAGTAGCCCCAATAGCCTCCCTCAAGAAGTGCAACCTCCCTCAAGAAGACTAATGTGCCTTGGAAAGTGTGTCATCCTCACCAAACTATAGATCTAAATTGTCGTGGATGCTATAGAGGTGGGTTTTCAATATCTTACCCAAAGCCAAGCTAGATCCAAGTAGATCTAAGAAAAAGTGAAAAATGAGGGTTTTAATCAATTAGGGTTTTTATGATCTAGAATTTATGGATAAGCCAAGGAAGAAGAAGACCATACCTTCGGAGCATACATGGATGAAGAGATGAATGCTAGTTGAGATGAGGATTACTTTTGCCAAAGATCAAATGAAGAATTTTTTTGAAGCCCTCTTGCCAAATCGATTTTCTCCAAGCCACATGTGTGTCCCTCTAACCTGTCAAAACCAAGGAGCAAAGCATCAATCAGTTTAACATGTTGAAGGTAGATACAAGCAAGAAAGAGATAAGTAAAGAATAGTTGGTACAAAGACAGAACCACTCCCTGTTTAACCAAAACGTCCTCCTCCAAGCTTGAAGGGCAAGCCTCCCCACCAATTCTCACTTGTCAAAGAAGTCTTCTCCACCTGTAAAAAAAAGATATGGCAAAATATGCAAGATAGCTACAATAGATCCTCCAGTGCAATGGACAAAAGCATTTACAATCAAAACAACCAACATCCACTCCAAGATCCAAGCATGTACTCCAAAAGATAGAAATTTTATTCCAAGAGCCAAGAGCCCAATTCTCTAGATGATTTTACAATGAGAAGATCTCCCCTTTAAATAGGATGGAGAGAGGCCATAATCCTAACCACGTTTTGAATGAGTGGCTAAGATTAAAAGATCAAAAGATCTAATCAATGGTTGAGATTTGCTCAACAATAAAATACATGGATCAAGAATAAAATATAACAATATGTGGACAAACCCACCTGTTATCACACCATAGTAGCTGGGCTACTATTCTTGTTTAGCAGATATCTGCACATTCCAGAGCTTCCATTATTCAGAGCATGGCTATGATGATTGTATATTTTGTGATCACTCATGATCAGAGCAGTGTATTATTCAGACTTATGTTAGACCTTGTGTCAAGGCTGAGCCTTGAGAGTTCAGATTTGATGACCGATGTGACCCTTTATCCCATACAATTTCAGTTCAGTGCTTAGAGATGTACTTCCAGCAGTGTTTCAGATGGTATATGATGTTTATTACTATGATGATGTTGTATGATCTATGGATATTTTATCATTGACTGTGGATTATTATCTTGTTGATTTAGTCATGTTCACAGTATCTGCTTGGTATATTATTCCTGATGTGGCAAACTGTTTAAAATGAACTATAAATCATAAAATGGACAATTGCTTGCACATTTAGGTCATTTAACAAAACCCAATGGTTTTCCACCTTACATAGATATGGTCTTTCCTGACACCAGTTGTTTGCTAGTGTAGGCTCCATATTCACTTGACTCCATCCATACATGACTTCCCTATTTGACTTTAAACCTTGACCTGTCTCATTTGACTTTCTGATACTGAGGACTTCCCCATTTTTCTACCTCTGTGTTTGGACTGCATCCCTGTATGTTCAGTGTCTCGGCTCTAAGTTGGTGACAAAACTTGCCTTTGGTGAGTTGGATTGTAGGCCTAAATCATTCTGGTCGGTTGTCCCGATGTTTGGCATTGGCTCGAACTCCCCCTAGTCACTTGAGATGTTGTTGGCTAAAACTGAGAGCTCATGTTCTACTTATGGAAACTTATAAATTCGCCCATGGAAACTAAAAAGGGCAAGAGCGATGAACAACTAAAAATACTACTCGAAGAGTATAAGAAAAGTCCCAAAAAAAGCAATGGTTCTTAAAAGCTATATCTAAACAATTGCTGACCTTATAAGTATTTGAAAACATGCCCTGGATGCAAGCTGCAACTAGTTGTGTTTATCAGCACACCTGAGATCCGAAGGGTTATGTAGGCCAAAAATGCCATGAAATGAAATTGAATGATCCTAATGAACCTGGATCAACTTGATGTAGACATGATGCCTAAGTTGAATAAGCACTCTCTAAACAACTTATCCATTTGTGACGCACAGCCATCCCCCATGTTATTTTGTCCAACACAGAGTTTGTAGCTTCTCCCTTCTCCCAGTCCAAAGTATTCTTGAGTTAAGTTAGACAAGTCAACCCCTTGGCCCAACCTTGTTCCTAGCCTTCATCCTTCACTAGCAATTTGACCATGTCCAATGGGTGAGTTTGTCATTTGAACTATTGTGCAAGTAATTTTATATAACAAAGGAATATGCTAACTTGATTAATGCCACTGAATGGATGTTATACTTTGAGCTTGGCTGTGAGAATGATTAAAGAAGCATGTCTTAGTCTACTGATGTGATTTATCCTTGGTTGTATATTATTGGGATCCGTGATGATGTGGGCCATATATATATGCCTATTGATGATGATTGATGGTCCCACATACTTGATGATGATATCATATGATGGACATTTGGTTCAGATGATGATTGATGCAGTTCAGCAGCTTTTATTATTACTTCAGCTCATCAGATTATGCACTATCCATATATGGTGGACCCTACAGCTGGCCCATGAGGGCAACCCATGGTGTATGAGTACACATTCTTAGTGGATTTGGGTCTTCTGGATCCAATGAGACACTTATCTTTCAGTTTCGGGCACTTCTGAGAGTGATTGATGCAGTTTTACACTGGTTGACCAGATTTGGGGCTGATTTCCCAGCCTGAGCAGCAGAGGCCAGGAGAGGCCAGTTCACCTAGGGCGCTGTATGAGGAGGGGGTGGTCCAGCCACTTGTTGTTACCATTTACCCCCCCTTCTGGAGAGCCTGGTGGGCTCAGTTGGATAGCGTAGATGCCCTGGGAGGCAGTTTTGGCACTTTCACAATTACCGAGGCAGTTAAAAAATGGGATAAAGTGGTCACTGAGGAATTTGATTTGGGCAATTGAGGCAAGGTTTTGGCATTTGGTTTTCACAGAGGTCTTCCAGGGTGATCCCACTATCTTCCAGTCAGTTTTCACCATGTGGGTAGGCCCACAGCGATCACAGGAGGTCTTTTTCTGCTTGTCTGTCACAGATTTTGAGGACAGATTTGATCATTTATATTATATTGGACATATTTTATTATTTTATTGTGCCTTGGGGATGAGCTAGTAAGGATTGATGCCTCTTAGCGCCACCATGTGCTTATTATGTCATGTCCTAGTCATCATGAGGTGGATTTTTGGTACTTCTACCCCCTCTAGTGGATGACGTCACCCTCCATGATTATTTTATACTATGACATCATCATTATATTGGGTGATCCATGTGATATATTGTTATGGTTCATCTTAGCCATTGATTGTATATTGAGATCTTTTAATCTCAACCACTCATTTGATGTAGTATTGTAGAGTGGTATAGGGTTTTGGTCTTTATTATCCTATATAAGGAGGAGACCCCCTATTGTATAACTCACCTTGGGAGCTCTAGAATATTGGAATAGAACACTTCTTTGTGGAGCATATCTCTCTTGTCTTGTGGATTCTCTTGCCTATTGAGTATACAGTATCTCTTCTATGTATCATTGTGGATTTTGGTGCTTCTACTAGTTTTCTTGCAGGAAAGTCGAATTGGTGGAGAGGAGGGCGATTTCTTGAGGGTTATTGTTGGAGGGATCCACATATTCTCTCTTGGGTTGATCTTGTGACAAGGAGTATCATTATTGTATCTTTGTGACATAGTTGATGCTTTCTATTACATCTTTCTATCATTTTCATAATCATCTTACTTGACTTGTTTCTTTGATCTTGTCTTGTAGGAGGAGGACGATTTGGCTATCTTGGAGGAGGACGTTTTGGTTGGAGCTCTTGGATCTCACTCTTGAATATACACATAGTAGAATGCTATCAATTTGCAAGGTGGCCACAAGCAATTGAGGTAAGATCTACAAGGTATGTGCCTTTTTCATCCATTCTATCTTCATTGGTCACAAACCCTAATTAATTAAAACCCCAATTTTGGTTTTTCTTAGATCTACTTAGATCTAGCCTTTCTTTTGAAAAGATCTTAAGAACCCACCTCTATAGCATCCACCCCTAGTTGGATCTATAGTTTGGTGGTGATTGGGTTAAAATTGACACACTTTTCAAGGCAATATAGCCCTCTTGAACCAAATCGCACTTCCTTGGAGAGGCTTGTTGGGTTAGATCTAGCATATGGGTAGGTGAGATTCCGCTTGATTTGTAATCTACACACTTGATAACCTACCCCCAGACTTTTACTTTGGTGATTTCTACCTTGTGGGCATCATTCCACATTTTAAGGGATAAAACCCCCTTTTTGAACTACTTGGCATCTTAAAACTCAGATCTAGTAAGATCTAACCCTTGGATTGACTTGATTTTCTAGATCCACATAGATCGGTGCATAAGCTACTTGGATTTACAGTTTGGTGGCCATTGGAATTGATTTGTCCCACCTTATCCACCTTTTAGCCCTCCTTGAGCAAGGTCGCACTCCCTTGGGTGAGTGAGTTTGCCCACTTTGAGGAAGTGGGTGGTTGAGATTTTTGTGGATTTGGAACGGCCATACCTTGAAACCTAGGTCTAGAGTATCATTTTGTGACGATCTTCCTTGGGGGTAGCATTCCTTGTTTTAAGGGATTGTGGTCCACTTAGGGTCATATCATGAAATCCTAGATCTAGCAAGATACAACTACTCAATCTCAATTAGCCTACTTGACTTGGCCTCTATGTGTCCCGATCTACACTTTGACATATCTTTTGACTCCATTAACCCATCCAACAAGGCACTAGTCTTCCTCAAGCAAGGCGCACTCCTTGGGAATTGTGTCAAACCTTAGATCCGGTACATGGATACTCCTAATTTCAACTTAGTTCCATAGATCTAATCATTGCACATCCTCTAGGGCCAATTGCATCCCTAAAGTTCACCTTGTGGGTCCACATTAAGCCATTTCACATATCCCAGGAAAGTGTGACCCACTTGTGCAACATATGGTATTACATCTTGTCATTATAACAAATCATGTGGCCTAAATTATACATTGGTTGAAACACTAATCATTCCTCAAACCACCTTCAACCATACTTTAAATTCTAGGTCCACTTTACCTTGCATTGGTTTCCGTAACTTACCACTTACTCATCCCTAGGAAACTTTGTTTGGGTCCAATCACCTTTGATTGGTTGTAGGGTCTCCCCCTAGATCTTGTTTTATCTAGATCTAAAGCGAAGAGTGCCTCGGTTGACATGACTCCCACCTTGCATTGGGAACCGTGGCATCTCTTGGGTCACCTCTTTAGTTGCCCATCTCCTCTACCGTCCTAGATGGGATACCACTAGGGGCAACTACAAGTTGTGCGATACACCACCCTAGGAGAGGGGATCCCACCAAATCATAATGATAAGACATAAGACATAGCTCATGGTGGGTCCAAGGGGTAATTTCTAACACCCTTGGTCAATCCCCATGGCACAATATCCAAGAATAAAAGACCAAGACACCAAATCGTGCCTCTCTGGGAAAGTCGTGAGCCTTGGAAGGCTCCAGAAATCATCAAAAAGTGCCAAAAGTGATGGATGTGGGTCCCACTGAAAGCTAAGATTGCTAGAGAAGGTGTGGAAGACATCCCACTCATCATCACAAGTCATCCCATGCCATAACTTTGCCTCAGTAGCCCAAATCGAATTCTTCAGTAGCCATTTTCACCATTTTTGGACTGCCTCGGGAAGTGTGAAACTGCCCAAAATGCCTCCTAGATTGCCTGCACTGTCAAGGTGAGGGCACCAAGCTGTCTGGGAGGGGGGTAATATGGTAATATCAAGTGGCTGGACCACCCCCTCCATGCACGGTGCCCTAGGTGAACTCACCCAATCTCTGCTCTGCTTTGACAAGGCCTTTGATAGACCAAATCTGCACTAGGATACCCAACTGAGGCTGAAAATCACTGTAACTGCCCGGAACTGAAAACAGATTGTCCCATTGGACTTAGAAGGTCCAAATCCATCTAAGAAGTGTACTCATACACCATATAAACCTCTGCATGGTCCAAAATAAATACTCATCATATCCGGCAGACCAAATAATAATAATTTGTAAAAGTGTTGAAAAAGCACAAATCATCCTCATAAGCCTGAAACCACTGCATAAGCCCACCATGGTAACCTGTACCAGACCATATATCATCTATCTGTAGCATCTGAGGTCTGCTACATCATGTCCTGTGGTTGATTTTTGGTCAAACTGGGTTTGACCAAGTCAACATGACCAAAATATAACTGAAACTGTCATCAAGCTGCTGCAAGGTGTCAAAGGTTAAAACATGCTCTACAATCCATTCAAATAGCAATTAAATCAACTAGCAATCATTACTGGCGATCTAAATCCAAATATAATAGGTCATTAATTATTATTTATTAATCGATTAGACTTTCAAGGTCATACTCACTTCATAGTTTTGATCAATTTGCTAGTGAAGGGTGAAGGCTAAGAATAACATGGCTAGGTCAAAGGATGACTTACTGACTTAACATTGTGACACTTTGGAAATGGACAAGGGAATACACACCATAGCATATAGTGGACAAGCAATAATATAGGTAACGACGGTGTCTCACAAATGGGTAAGTTGTTCAAAGAGTGTTTATTCACCTTCACAGATGCGCACAATCCATAATACAAATGAGGCCAGCAATCTTTTTGATATAGAGTTTAAGTTCCATTGCTTTTTGGGCCTAAAGTTTCCATAACCTTTGATCTATGTGTGTTTATAAACACATTGCATAGATTTACATTCAATTAGGCTTCTTGCTGCAGGTGTGTTTTTAAGGCACTTGTTTACCTGAGCACTTCTAGGTGTGTCACAGATAGCTTGTTTACCTAGGTATTTGCATTTCACAATAGATATAGCATTTGATATTTCATAGCCATTTTCATTTGGCTTGCCTTTCATTCATGTGTGTTGAGAAACACATTGCATGAACGGGCTTTTCATAAAAGATTCAACATTTCATTTCCATATTTTGCATTAATAGCAACACTAAAAGTTTCAAGTTTAGCCAACAACATCTTTAGTGACTAGGGGGACTTCTTAAGGAAATCCAACTCACCAAAGGTAAGTTTTGTCACCAACTCAGAGCCGAGACACAATAAACATGGAAGCTCATCCAATATAGAGGCTACAGTGGGGGAAGGTCCTCCATGCCACTAGTCAAATAGTAAGTCAAGGTAATAAACAAACTGGGTAGGTAATGGATGGATGAAGACAATGAATAATGAGACCAACACTAGCAAGCCAAAGTATGGTGGGAATGATCACCTCTAATCTCCCTAGGGAGGGTAAAACCGATGAGTATGGGTCAAGAACTTCTAAGTCTGAGTAGGGACAATATGATATATATATAAAGTACAACCAGGTATAGATATCTATATGATCGCCAGATCATGATGCTAAATACTAAGACATGCTAAGAGAATGGAAATAAAAGCAATATAACCACAACATCAAAATATACTTGCTGAGTCATATACCTGAATGCTCATCATCTGAACCAAAATCTGTCCTCTGAAACTGCTGCTGTAACTTTGGGCACAACTGACTGCTCTGTATAAATGGCTAAATGGCTACATCGGTCATCTCTCTGAGTGTCCTGAAACTCAGTCATGGCATGGGGAATACATCTGCTGTCCATAATCTAATAGTGATCCATAATAGATGCTCATCTCAACATCTCAAATGCAAAGGAACTGGCTGAATAGTGCTCTAGGATCTTAAAAAGAATGTATGGTAGCCCGGCTACTATATATGTGATAACAGATACCTCACAGTATCCAACAAAGATTCCTTTCTTTCCAGAAGGATCCAACTTGGTTCTTCTCTCTTTTGGAATATGAACAAAAATTGGACAACCAAATATCTTGAGATGACTTACCTCTAGTTTCTTTCTTGTGAACATCTCTTCGGGGATTTTGAATCCAAGTGCACTATGGGATATTCTATTTTGGACATATACTATTGTCCTTGTTGCTTCAGCCCATAGATGCATAGGAAGATCTTGATCATGGATCATGGTCTTCACTGCTTCTATAATAGATCGATTCTTTCTTTCAGCAACACCATTTTGTTGAGAATTGTAGGGAGTGGTAAGCTCCCTCTTAATCCCAGCATCCTTGAAAAAGGCTTCAAATTATTTAGAGGTATATTCTCCTCCATTATCTGACCTAAGTGTCTTGATCTTTCTTTTTAAAAGATTCTCTATCAAGGCTTTGAATTCCTTGAACTTTCCGAATATTTCATCTTTTGTCTGCAAAAGGTAAACCCAAGTCTTTCTAGAATAATCATCAATGAATGTGACATAATATACATACCCACTTAATTCTTTATGTTCTTTCCCTTTGCACATCCTTTGCATATTCCTTCATGGTTAATCTTTAGATCAGGTAACCCTGTTACTACCTTGCTTACATGTGGTAAGGCTTTGTAGATTATGTGAACAAGCCTTCTATGCCATAGTTCACGTGGACTTGTAGTATCATGAAGCAAAGCTGCTTTTGAATTTCCTTTTAGTTTACATAGACCACCTTCTTCTATTTCAATAACAACTGCATCTTCTATAGATTTTCCTTTGGGCCACATGAGAACTTCTCCTTCTATAAAGGCAACCCTAAACCCTTTCTTATCTAAAGCTGAGATAGAAAGTAGGTTCTTCTTTAGTCCTGTTACATATAGTACATCCTTCATCTTCATCGGGGTTCTTGAATCAACCTTGTATGTGGCTTCTCCTATTCCCTTAATAGGGTATTGATAATCATCTCCTAGAGATACCTTCTGAGGGGAGTTCTTTTTTTCTAGACTGGAGAGAGTCTTCTTCTTACCTATCATGTGCTTAGAAGCACCACTATCAATTAGCCATGTGTCATTTCCAGGTGTCACGGATCCAGAGAGAGCGGAGAAAAAAACATATTCTTCTACTTCTTCCTTTTGCTTGCTTCCTGGGAGGTTCTTCATCTTCTTCTTCTTCGACTAAATGAGCATGATGTCTTTTGTTGCTCTTCTTCCTGTTTTCTTCTTTTCTTTCTAGACAATCTTTGGCAATATGTCCCATCTTATCACAACGGAAACATTGATAAGAAGAGAAGTCTCTTCACTTGTAGTTTCCCTTTTTATACTTTTGAAACTTCTTAGGAGGATGGAACTCCTAATGATTTTCCTTCTTGAAATGAGGTTTTCCCTTCCTCTCTTAGTATGGGTAGCTAGAGCTTGATCATCATCTTTGAGAAGTGCTTCTCGATTTGCCACTCTAGCCTCCTCTTGGACACATTCTTCCCATACAACTTCAAATAGTAGACTTTCGTTTCTTGCACACATTGTTTGGATAAAAGAGTCCCAACGTCTAGTGAGACCATTGAGAGCAGTCATCACTAATTCATCTTTGTCAAGCTTGTCTCCAATCGCTTCTAGTTGTTCTTTGAATTGAGAAACCCTTGTAAAGTATTCTTGGATAGATTCACCTTGATTCATCTTTGTGCTTTTAAATTGGGTTCTCAAATTCATCTTTCGATTGATGTTTCTTCCTTCATACATTTTTGATAGGGCATCAAGCATCTCCTTTGGAGTTTTCTTGGAGGACACTTGAGGAATCAAGTGATCTTTAATGGAGTTTGCTATGATCCTCATAGCTCTAATCATATCCTTCTTATGCTTTTCCTTAGCTTCAGCTTCTTCGGGTTCTGGTACAACTTCTTTAACAAACTTTGAAAGATCATTCCCTTCTAGAATGAGTCCAATCCTATACTTCCAAGCACAAAAGTTCTTTATGCCTTCCAACTTCTCATCAAGCTTAGTGCTTGGGGCCATCTTATCCCAGAGAGCAAAGAATAACCAAAAAATTAAAATTTCTCAAAAGTAAAAACTGAACTCACCAAAAGATGCATTGGACTGAGGCGAGTATGTTGGTACACTTGGTTTCTGAAGATTCCAAATTTTCACCCTTGAAATTTGAATTGCGAAATTCTAGTCCACAGTTTCTGGTTTTTCTGGTCCAAAGTCAAACTAGGGTTTTACTTTCCGGAAGTTTCACCCACTAGAAAACTTGGATCTTTGTGCCAATAGATGTGCCTAGGAGAGCCGCACTTGCTTATGCCACTTGCACTAAAAAATTCCACTTCTGTGAGAAACCCTAATTTTTATGCTTAGAGAGAGAGAGAGAGAGAGAGAGAGAGAGAGATTTACCTTGTGAAATTTGCTCTTTTCAAGCTAGCTATGATACCATGTTAAGATGATATGCTACTATAGACTAGATTCTAACTTCATGAGCATTCAATACATTTTTCACAATAGCAGTACAATAAGGATCTCTGAAAGATACACAATCACAAAGTACACAACAATATATCCCAGGAAATCCTCAAGGGGAAGAAAACCCAGCAAGAACTTCCTCAATATAGATGACCAAAGTACAATGCCCAAAATAGGTCTCACAAATAAGAGAGACAAAAGACTCAAACTCTAGACCCAAGCCAATTCTCCTCCTCCTTCGCAGATCTCTCTCTCTCCTCTAATGCTCAATGCACAAGTGAGTGAATGGTACAAATGAAGGAAAGCCTCTTTCTATTTATACTTTACTTTTCACTTAACTTTTAATCCAACTAGGTCGGCCCCAATAACCTAACTGGGCGGACCTCTCTAGGAAGACTCAATATAATATTTATATTATATTCTTTTGGGTATTAACGTCCCGACTTACAATGGAGGTTTAACCTCATGAATTTTACATGACCAAATATAATAATGACATCCCCGAATGGAGGTAAAACATCCCTGATGGAATTACAATAATAAAGTACAAGTAGAATATTCTTTGAAGTTACATTAATTCAACAATGTGCACGATATGCTAGCTTCCCTGTAAGAATTCATTCCATTATTATGCATATATTTGTTTTCCATTTAAGAGTTAAGTTGAAGTAGGTCTTCTATGGTCTTACAACACGGAATTTTTAAGGATTACTATTTGCTGACTAGTTCTAACATCATTTTTTTGTGTCCAACTATTTTTTTGCAGCCTCTAACTATTTATTATGCTCTTCAACTTATTGCTTCGAGACTACAAAACATAATGCCCAGCCCTGGGCATGAGTTGCGAATCCATTACTTGGGTAAGATCAAAGTTTTGGTATATGTGTTATGAAACAAATATTATTGCTGATTAAGCAATTACAGATTGCAAGAATTTTAATTGTACAGTACACATTCAAATTACAGATAGCGGGTAAAGTAAATTCCATTTGTCATGCCATTTTCCAAACAGAAAATATAGTAATTATGTTTCCATTTACAAATTATAGCCCATATCTGGTGAACCAGAGACATTACGTTGAGGTGTAACTATAATATTATGAAGTTCTTATGACTGTCTATCTTGTAATAGAGCTTGTTAAAAAATGAGTAATTCAAGCATGCCAGAAAATTGAAACAGATTTTGTGATATCCCAACTGATATTTTCTGTCTTTTTGTAGAGTTTATGATGTAGTTGTTGTTTGCTTGAGGTCTTGTTACCCAATACTTAAAGTAAATATGAATGCATGTACAAATCTAGGATTGCATGATAATGCATGCAAATTGCATGGGGTTGCATAAACCCTAAAAACCCAATTAATCAAATGTGCAATAAGATAAAATCAGAAATGATGCATGTACGTACCAATGGTTTGTGCTTGAGCGGTAGAACAATATAAGGCAGACATGCAAGTCATGCACTGAGAATAGACCAAGATAGGAGATGTCTCCTTCAAGATAATTTGCCCATGCAAGTAGTGCTCCTCCTTTAGTCTTCAGATTGAATAATAAGTGCTCCAGAGATATGATATGGCTCCAAGAAGTAAGTATTAGGCTTATAGTGGCCTCCTGATCAATATGGAAGATGCATGCAAGCCATGCACTGAGCCTAGGTCAGAAAATGTGTTTCTCTCTCATGTCAAGTTGCCCATGCAAGGAAAAGCGCCCTCTTGGTATGAAATTCAGTCATAACTCTCTCTAGAAGATGATGTAGAAGCCCATATTCAGTAATAAGGCTAATAACGGCTCTCTAGAAAGAATGGAAGAGACATGCAGACCAAATAGCAACTGTAGTTCTAGATATGAAGATCCCTTTCTTTGTCCAATTCACCTATGCAGAGAAGGTGAGTTCTTCTTAATCCAAACTATGGAATTTAACCTTCAGAATTGATGGGAATGGATCCAATAGCTGTAGAATATATCGATAGCAATATGCCTGTGAATGATGAGAAGGATAGGGCCTGGAATGTTCAGATAATTGCGCCCTCATTGCTCCAATGAATGTGCCCTCTCTATCTTATTAAATGCTCTGTGGTATATTCGAATCTTGCTGAAGAATGATGAATCTTGATGTACTGATGAATAATAATGATGGACCTGTATGATTCAACCTTGGAAGTGACTAGGGCAGATAGATTTCACTGCCGAAATACATTTGTTGGCTAAGGGATGCGCCCTCAACCCTAAATCGGCTCACAAAGCTCTCAATTCGAATCTCACTGGTCAATAATAAACTTAGCAGACAGAGCAACTCACTTTTTCCTTCTTTTATCATGTTGACATTGCATGCCCTAACTTTTGCGTGTCCTGAGTCGCTTTTCTTTTCTATTTTGCAGTTGAGATTGCATGCACTGCTTCCTTTATGCATGCAACTTAATTAATGTGCTTCTGTTGCATGCACTATGAGATATGGCCCACATGTAATGCATGTAAGTTGCTCCTTGATCCTGTGGCCCTCTTTTATCTACTGATGACCTAATAACACCGATTAAGATCTTCCTTTGTTCTGAATGATATCAGTCCTCAGTCAATTCCCAGATTGTCAATACCCGATCGAACCTATGGGAATTAGATAGGTTAGTGGGATGGTCCCTGGTGCTAAGCAGAAGAGGACATTACAGATTTAAGGGCCTAGATTTATGCCATGTCCAACTAAAAATAATCATTAGGATTGAGAGGAATAAGGGCAAGTGGGATAGGGACTTGAATCGAAAGTTTAAGTCATAAATTGGTCATCCAGCAGAAAAGTACAAGATAGTTCATAGTGTGATATAACAGATATGGGTGCAAATATGTTAGAGCTTCTCTTCAATAAATGAAAAGATTCTTCATTCAAAGGTTGGTGAGACTTAGTAGTTAGTACTAGTGGAAAACTAAATGATATATTATATTTGTTACTTCCATTTCAGGAGACACTTGTACATCTCACCTACGGCTTCACTTAACTCACCTACCAATGATAAATTCCTCACCTAACTCATCATAAACACTCACAGATTTTTGTACTTCTATATATATCAAATGAAATATACTGAACAATATATTTTTTGATGGAATATGCATCATGGGAAACCCTCCTAGTACTTCCCCTCATTTCGAGGATGGTACCCGGGGTACACTGTTTGGTTGCAGTTTTGGCAACCTAAGCCAGCGGGGACATCGAGTGAGGCCCTCAACATTCACATAGATAGCCAGCCCAGGGAATTGACCCCGTGACCTCCTACTTGCAGCTCACAACACAACCACTCGAGCTAGCCCACTGGGCTAAAATATAGTCTACAATATGTACAAGTGTGGCAAATTTTTATCTTTCATTCTCTTTCATAGGTGTGTTCTCTTTCACTGTTGTCTTTATGCACATATCCTTTAGTATTAGAGCCTTTGGCTAGAGCTTTTGAGTTCTACAAATTTTAGTTTTCTTGTAGTCTTTCATTCAAAGTTCTCCATGAACACCAATGAGAATTGAGTGATACACATGTGCGTGACTTTTGGAATTTGTTTGCAGGTTTTCAGTGTGCCTCTATTCTTGATTGCTTGAGGTTCTTCCTATTCCTGCAGATTTTCTTCGTCACAGTTGCAAAGGTTTCATGCAACTGTGGAGTCAATGGGTTTTCTGCTGTATTTTTGCTGATTCAACCATTTTTCCACAGAAATTCCACCACTTTACTTACAATTTCTACTCCTTGAAAACTTTGTGGATTCTCTAAATGCCAGTGCAATTATCTCTTATCTTTCTGAGTTTCTCTGGAAATGTCACAATACCCATGGAATTTCTGACGCTTTCGAATTTTTTTCACAAAGTTATTGGAACTTGTGACTGTTTTCTGCTATCCTGCAAATCTTTGCTTCAGGTCGTAGAACTTGTCTGCATGGTTGCCTAGCATGCTCCAAAGGATGCAAAATCCTCTCAGTAGTTTAACATCCTCTAGTGCCTCATTGATCAGTTACAAGAGAAGCAATGCCAGTGGAATGAGTTCCTAGCAGAGCAACTTGCTGAGTAAACCCAACCACTTGTAGAACAAAGACAAAACCAAAATGACTTTCAAGCCAAGATGATGTAGGACACAATGCCACTGTTTTAGCAAATGATGGCTGCACAACAATACCATCTACAGCAGTAGCCACCTCAGAATGTGTCTCAGCTACACCTAGTGCTCAAAGCCTTTTCATGTTGGACACAAACATCTCAATATCTGACTTTGATGGATCTATCAGTGAGCACAAGTTGGATTCTTGGATATAAAGTCTCGAGGACTTCTCCAAGACCTAGACCAACATGAGTGGACCTCAAAAGTTCATGGTGGATGAGGTACACATGGAAGAGAACGTGCTTAACTATTGTCAGTCTTGTGGTGGTCTCATACTCAGATGCTTCCCTCCACAAGTCAGTAGCCCATCAACCAATGGGACGACTTCAATGCAGTCACTTGAAAGTGGTTTTACCCACTTGATTACAAGAATACCACGCTTTCTCATTGCTTACATCTCCTACAGTTTCTTGGTCAAGTGATTCAGCAGTACATCAAATTATTCAATCTTCTCTCCATCAAATTAGAGCTACATGACTTGGAAGAAACCCTCAAATAAAGTTAATTTTTGTTTTTTCCCTAGTCCTTACAAAGGTCCTGTTGTCACACGATGTGGCGATCTCTGTATCGGTAGATAATGATGATCGCCAAACCTATGGAACCTCGGGACTCTTCCCGAAAGTGTCACGCCAGGTAGGGTCCCCTCTCTTTAAGTTTCCTGGATCCACCAAAAGCAGATCCAGACTAATCATGGGAGGTGTCCCCAGTCCAACTTTCCCGGATACTTGTCAGTGAAACCAACTTTCTCATAGTAGTTGTAGGACTGATTTGTAGATGAAACAGGGCACTTTGAGATTTAACAAATTGGGAAATGTGGTACTCAGGGGGGATTCGCTCTAGGGGAAAACTTGTGATTTAAACACTGGAAATAAAACCCCTAGAAGAGTCAAATAAGCAACAAACAGATAGAAATGCATGCAAAGGTCACTTGAATGAAACTAAGGTACAAGATTGAAAAAATGTCAAGACTGAATGAGCTTAAAAACAAGGACATCTACAGGATAAGAGTAACCAGTCACGATGCCTTTCGCTGCCTGTTGAAATCACTGCTTGACAAATTTAAGGTCTCAGGCCAGGTGTCGTTCTTGGTTCAGCGAAGTTACAGTTCTAGACTCACAAATGATTACTAGACTTAGGTTTTAGATGGTTTCCCTAAGCGTTTAATTATACAGAAAATTGGGACAGCTTATGAAGTAAGTCTAGAGGGTTAGAAAAATAGGTGCCGTAGAAATTATGTGCTAGGCAAAAGACCCCAGCTCCTAAGTGGGTTAATTTTAGAAGGATTTAACATTCAACAAGTTCACAAATGAGATTTTATTGGAAAATATAGGGGCTGGGCTGAGTTTAAAAGATAGCCTAACACAAAAAGGGCCTGCTGTTATAAAATATCAGATCTGGTATATGACAGAATAACAAGCAAAACACACATGCAAATGGCTTGAAAATCTCCTAAATGGCTGAATTTAATGCCTGAGAAACTAGTCCCTACTCCTAGGGTGATTTGGGGTCATTTACTTAAGATTTTCAGTGGAAAAGATAGCTAGGAAAGACAAAGAAAGCTACATCCATAAGGGAACAAGCAAAACCACATGCATGCAACACAAAACAGAGAACAAGTAGTAGAAATTCAAGTGACTAATGGATCAACAATGAAATAGAGAGAGTTGAGGCACTTACCTGTAAATATATTAGATCTAGAGATCACTACTCCCTCTGGATCAGTCTGAGACCTCAAGTAGTATGAATCTCAATGTCAGTACATACTCATAAAGACATAGACTCAACCACTAGATCTGCATCTACCAACTAACACATACATGCAACTAACAGCATAGACAACAGATATACCTTGGAACCCTTTCGGGAAAAACCAGCTAACTAGGGGGCTATCTTCTCTCTCGAGTCCAGAGCATATAGAAGTATAAAAGACAGTACAATATAGAATTACCTCAGCCGGTAACTCAATCCCTTTGACCAGGACAAACTCTCTGACTTGCGTGCATCCAGCTGATGCATGCACTGAAGAAGTATGCCCTAACTGCCAAACTGGATCTGAGTGCTCTGGCGGTGCCTATGATAGATCTGCCCTCTCTAGATCTCTCTGCTCTGATCTGCTCGCTCTGAAGACTGCCCACTAATGAAATCGACCCTTTCTGCATGCACAAGTGCGCCCTCCCCTTTGGGTGTCAAATGCTCGTACTGCTCCAGATCTCAACAGATCTAAGCTCTGATTGTCCCTAACCTTCCTCAAATCTTGAGGCAACGCTATCCTGGAAGTCACAGACTCCTAATCGGTCAATCCATCTCACAATGAGCTCCTCTGCCCTCAGGAAAAACGTCGTCCTCCAAGAGAACTCGACCTCCTCCAATATCCACAGTAATCTCACTGTTGAGCTCTCTCAGCTCATAGGAATGGGTATCTAGTCTCTCTAGAACGGAAGGTCACTGATCTAGCTCAGATCTGACCTTCCTAACTCCTGTAGCAACTCCTCTCTATCTCAGAAAGTCACCCCACATGGACAGATTCGTCCCCCTCACTCTGGAAGTATCTCTCTCCGATGATACAACTGAGTAACCCCGTCTGGGGAACCCCTGCCTCTATAAATAATCTCACTGATGAATTAGGTTTGCCAAAACCCTAATTCCCGGTGCATGCAAAAAGTCACTTTTGCATGCAGTCATTGAATGCTGGTAGGTCATGCAATACTCATGCATGCAAAGGTCAATCTCCCCTGAAGCTCCGCATGCAGCCCCTGCTAGGCTCATGCCACTGAGTAGAGTGCATCTCACTCTCTACTCCATCCTGATGCCTATGCAGCTAATGTACCTCCATGTAAGGCATCTGAACCATGGAGGACATCTCGGAGTTACCATAATCTAACATTACCTTGTGTTTTGTAGATTGAAATGAAGTCGCCCCACTCTTCTTAGCAGTGGGATTTGAAAGCTGGTCCGGAATCTTTCCTCCGCAAGCAAGGGTGCACTTGAAGCTCTTGGTTTCCTCAACCTGCAAGCAAGAAAACTAAGTCAATCACTGAAAATCCAAGATAAAATAAAAAACCAACTAGAAACCAGCTTGTAAACCTGTTATGGAGGTGTTATCACATCCATAGTAGCCGGGCTACCATAATGTTACATAGCAGTTTGTCCCATACCTGAGCTAGTCCTCCATTGAGATGAGCCTACCTTTTGCTCAGTGATGATTAGTGGCAGAGTACCTACAATGGCAACGAGAGTTCCAGAGCAGTGCCATCAGCTTGTCCGTTTCACTTTTATGCCTCCATGACCCCATAGAGACACTTGTTAGACCATGGTCTCACTTTAGAGGTGCATCAGAGTGGGCAACTTATGTATCTTCCTTTGCCCCCCAATCTGTTAGAAGCAATTTTGATCTAGATGCAGAGATGACTAAACAGGTATATGGCATGAATTTTGCGTATGTATGTTGTCTTTCCTGATTATCTTAGTAGATGTGACTGGTCATGTGTGGTAGCAGTGTGGTGATTATGTACTTCATGGTTGTATTTGGACTAAAAATTGAAATGGTTAAATAGTGTGGTGTTAAGACTTAGGCATATGCTCATCAGTAGGGTTACCCTTTGTACAACTTAGCCCATTCCCCACCTATCTTTGGCACCACTTGTTCACTTGCCTTTCCATCCATCCGTTTATCCATCATGCTGACTCTTTCTCCTTTGACTTAGACAAGACTTATGAGATCAAATACCTATCCCCACTCTGACCTCTGTAATGGTATGGCCTCCATGTTGTTTTGTGTCTCGGCTTTGAGTTTTGCGACAAAACTTTCCGAAGCCTTCACCCTTTTGGGCCGAAGGAACCTGTCGGTGTTGGGTCCTGAGCATAGGTAAGTTGGGTTTCTGAAGCCTTGTCTTGTTCTAGTTGGTTTCCTCGATGTCTGGCTTTGATTGTGAAGGATCCTCGCCAACTGACCCGATGCAATGTTATCGGAACCGGACCGAAACCGGCAAAACCGGTCGGTCCGACCGATTCACACGGTTAGCCGGTCCGGTCTGTGCACAAAATTGGCCTCGGTCCGGTCCATGCACAAAACCGGCCTGGATGGATTTTTTTCCAAACTGGGCAAGAAATTGGCCAATCCGTACTTCGTCGTACAGCCGCGGACAGGGACCCACGAATTTCAATTTAAAAAAAAAAAAACTGAAAAAAACCTAATCTAAGTTTCTAACCTAACCCTAAGCCTATCAGTTCGAAGACAAGCTTGCAAAATAGTAACATAACAGTTTATCTGATATTTTCTCATGTTATGAAATTTCATGTTCACTTCATGAAGCTTGACATTCTAGTGCTGTTTTGAGTGCTTTTTGTGTTGTTTATGCTGTTAATTATTGCTGCTTTGGCTTATTGCAGTGAGGTCCTTCTTGAGTTAATGTTTCCATTTCTATAGTGCATTGTATAGTTCAAGATGTGCATGATGGAACATACTAAACTTCTGATGGAGTTGTATCTTGTTCATTGTACTGATTTATATTTAGTTCCAAAAGAATATCTACCTAAATGGTGAAAGATTATATCTTTATAGCTAAGAATTAAAACAACTTACAGGAAACAGAAAATGATTTTGAGTTTTTAGCATGGTTTACCACTTTTGGAGTAGGGAAAAATCCAAAGAAACAATTTAAATTTAACACTGAAATGACATACCTAGTGTATATCTTTAAGGTCCCACGTTCTTCAATCAAATAGGACAAAAGCCGAAACTCAAAGAAACATCACAAGTGAAAAGTCCAAAGAAACATTCTAAAATAATCACTAAACTTTAAGCCCAAAGTACAAAGGAAAAGGAATTAGAGAGACACAAAACATGGAAAATTTAGAGTCTTGGCCAAGAAAGCAAAATCAAGAGCTCATGGGTAGTTCATGCAATTTTAAATGACTTTGATCCATCATCAGAGTGGGTTGTGGCGACTCAAGAACCAGTATTTGATAATGAAGGGTGCTATTTTGGTTATTTGCACCCATATTTGCTATATATATGAGAAACTTTGCATATTTGTGTATTAATGGTTTGGATTCATATGTATGCACATGAATATATATGTTTTTTTACAAAATATGAATATTTTATGTATTTTTTAGTCAACCGGTTTTTTACTCGGTTTTTTTTCCGGTTCCAGTCCAGTTCACATTTTGGGCTTCACCAGTTCGATGCCCAGTCCGGTTCCGATAACACTCGGTTTTTTTCCGGTTCCGGTCCAGTTCACATTTTGGGCTTCACCAGTTCGATGCCCAGTCCGGTTCCGATAACATTGACCTGATGATTCACTTCTGGGCTAGGAATACCTGCTGGTGTTGTGACATGAGCTAAGGTTGGCTAGTTGCCTGGGGGGATATTAGCTAGACTTGAAGCAAAGTCTGCATGTGCTTATACATATAAATGTATACTACTTATAAAAGAAAGATTTAAAAAGTGCTTAAATGGTAAATCTAAAAGGAAAGAGCAAAGCTGTGACTAGTAGTGTTTTTCAACACTTGCTCAAGGCCATGCTGCGATTAGTAGTATTTTTCAACACCAAGAGGCCATTGCTATATCAAACTTGTTAGAGTTGAATGAATGCCTCCCACTTAACTTTTCCAATTCGTGAGATACCTTCTTTCCCTAGTGTCTGCGTATCCAATACATGTCATGGTGTTCTTTGTTTCCCCTATACTTTGAGAGATCATAAAGTCTGTCCACATAAGTCAAACTCCACTTGACGAAGCCATGCATTATTTGCACTTCACCCAAAGTTTGTGAGGGGTGGTCTCAATCTGTCATAGAATATAAGATTTTCTGAGAGCTTCAAACAACTCTGAATGTTAGCAAGAAACTTGATCTTATAGATCCACTTGGAAGTTACAACTGACGTCCCTTGTTGTCTGAGAATCACTTTACACCCATCATTATCTATTATCAACTGGATGTCTTCTATCGTAGCATCTTTCCAAACCTGATGTTTGGCTGCCTCCACATAAGTGGATGATCTTGAATCAGTGACATGGCTCACACTGGAGCACCCTTGAAGCCTCTCTATAGGCTCTTCAATGAGATCAACTGAAGGATTCTCGAACTTCTCCCTCTACTTCTCTGAATGATATGTCTCATAGACTTCCATATCTGAGTCACTGGAAGACTCCCTGGAGTGATGGAAGATCACATCTCTACTTTTCTTTTATGCAGTCCCACTCTATTGGGGATTGAAGAGCACGGTTGGCTCCCTCTTGATCTCTGAATTCTGATAGGGGTTATGAACTAGAGCTTTAATAACATGTCCTGAGACCTTATAGAGGTCACCTTCATAGACTCCAATCACAATGGCTGAGCTCGTATTTCCACCCTTAGGACACACTAGATCCTTTCCTTCCGAGAAGGCTACAGAGAACCACTTGTCTTCTAAAACTGTCACTGAAAGAATATTCTTCTTTAAACCAGGAACATACAAAATTTCCTCAACATGAATCAACATACCTAAATCAAGCTGTAAAGAAGTTGAACCAACTCCTTTTATTGCATAGGTACTTCCATCTCCCAGTTCCACTTTCACATTGAACTTCTTGGCCTTGAAATCTACAAGAGCCTTCTTGAATCCATTCATATGCTTGGTGGCCCCACTATCTATCCACTAGGAGTCTGCTGAGTTGGAGATGGAACCTGAGAGTGCTGAAACCAAGTAGCATTCTCTTTGATGTTGTTCTTTGGTCTCAGCCTTAGTTTTCTTTTGCTGTGGCTCTTCTTCTTCTGTAGCAGTTGAAGGATGATACTTCCCCCTATGCCATTTCTTGTTAGGAAGTTTCTTACAATCTTTTGCATAATGACCAAGCTAGCTACAGTTAAAATACCTTACTTTTTACTTTATGTAAGTGCTTACCTTGAGGTCCTTTACCTTTGTTCTTGTGCTGAGGGAAGCTTCTTCCCTTCTTTGTCTTGGCAGCAAGGGCATGATTCTTTTCGGCGGGAGGCCCAAATCTACTCTGGATCCTTCCTTCCTCTTCCAGACAATCATGCCATAATCTATCAAAACTTGGTTGGATCTCTCTTCCATTTACTGTTGCAAGAAATGTCTCCCAAGATGTAGGAAGACCATCTACTGCGGTTTGCACATGATCATCATCATCTACTTCAACTCCAATTGCCATGAGCTGATCTCTTATCTGAGAGATCTTTGAGAAGAAAGAGGCAACTGAATCCTTCTCCTCCATCTTCAATGAACGAAGCTGCTTCTTCAAGACCCTCTTCTGAGTAGGTGCCTTCTTCTCATAAATATTTGCTAGGGCATCAAAGCATTCTTTAGCTGTCCTTAGAGGAGCTATTACAGGCATCAAATTATCTTTAACTGAGTTAAAGATGACTCTCTTTGCTTTGACTTGCTTCTTCTTAAATGCTTCTCTTCCTTGACTTGTTGTGGGCTCTTCCACAACCCTAGTAACCAAATCATCCAGATCACTCTCCTCTAGGATATTCAAAACCCTAGCCTTCCATGCATTAAAGTTTGAGGCTCCTTCAAGCCTATCTTCTGATTTAACTGAAGTAGAAGTCATCTTCAAATCCTTACTACCAACTTGATGAGTTTTCCCAAGTAACTCCTACAATCAAGTAGGTTAAAGCACAAACCCTTAACTTAGGATCTATGTAGATTATGTTAGCCTGCAAAACAGAGTTATCTAGAAGCCCTAAGCTCTGATACCATGTTAAATTTAGGGTTAAGTTAGGGTTTGAGGTAGAAAATTAAAACTTTTTATATTTTAATGCAAAAAATAAATTTAATAAACTAGGACAGGAACAGAATAGTACAGCTGTAACAAGGCAAGATAACTTAAAACATAATTTTCATCTCTTTCAACTTTAACATTCCCAAGGAGGTCCTTGTGTTAAAGTTGAAACATACAGTAACAATAACATGTAAAGAACAAGATCTAGTTAGACAAAGTTATAGCAGTAATAATAGATCTGATTCAAAATCAAAAGAACAAGTCTAACAACTTACTTGATGAGATATAACCTTCCTTTGTACTCAGAAAAAACTAACTTTCAGAACAGACTGTGCCTCTCAGAGGCAAGTCAGTCAATAAGAACAATATGACCCTTACCTGAGGGTTAGTACATACCTGAGAGAGAGAGATGGAACAGTCTGTAGGATAACCAAGACAATCAAATAGAGAAGGGCACAAGGGCAACTTCAAACACAGTCCAAAGTGGCAGCCCTCAAACAAAGCAAAGGTGGTCGCTTACAGTCAAATCACAGTAGCAGCCCAAGCAGTCACCCAACAAAAAGATATCAGACCTTAGATCTCAGTAGATCTGAACCAAACAAGTTTCCAATAGGAAGAGACTTCCACAGGTGATCAAAAGGCAACCCTAAACAAGTGAATCTGACCCAAGCAATAGATTTGACCACAACCAAATGTCAGCACAGAAGATCTGACTCCAAACACAGTAGATCTGACCACACACAGTAGATCTGACCACAAGCAAATCTCAGCACAGTGGATCTGACCCCAAACAGTCTGCAATCTCCACAAACATCCCTAGATCAACCCACAATAGGTAACGACCTTAGTTTGCAACCATAGATCAGTCCTCAAGTGGTAATGACCTCCACATCTAGGGCAGTGGTAGCCCCGTGCAAGCTCAGACAAGTCACGAACGACCCCAACTAGGGCAGCAACAGCCCTAAACAAGATGTGGCCTGGTTCTATCAGTCCAAACAGTCCACAAATAGGTGCCAACAGGCAGCCCTAGGGCTGCAACCTCCATAGAAGACAAGAGACAACCCACAAATAGTCCATGTTTGGAGACACAAGCAGCTCTAAGGCTGTGGCCTTCACAAATGCCCATAGATAGCCCACAAAATAGTTTAGATTTGGAGCAACAGTCCACACAAGGTCACGACAGGTTCAGCAGGAGGTTCGACACCCTCACAACAACTCTCACAGGGTCATGATCAGTCCTTAAGATGGGCAGTTAGCTTCAGCAAGAGAATGGTGCAGACAAATTCACCCTAATAACAACAAAGAAGTCCCGACGTCACCCTAGAATAGTCCCAAACTAATCAGATCTGAGATGTATGATTTGATGATCTCAAATGAAGAAAAAGACTTGATTTTATAGTCTCTTAGAGGGTTCTAGAAAGGGTCTCCCTTATAATTCTTTATTGAGTTAGGGTTTCCACCAAAAAGGTTAAGACACCATACATTAATAAGGTTACCACTTATAGAATATAAAATAAAGTTAATGTGTCTTTAAGTAGTGGATTCTAGGGTCAAGACATCATAGCAAAGGAATTTAGGAACCATATTAAAAGGGAGGGCGCTGGCACAAGGACCAACAAATGGTCAACAAAAGAGCACACAAACACAAGTCAAACTATAAATCAAGGAATGGTACATGACCCTTCTAACCATAGGACCAAAGGTGTAACAACAAGGTGGGTAAACAACCCTTTTTACCCATAAGACCAAAAACAACAAAGTGGTAAGAGTCAAGACAATTCAAGGTGGGTAGACAACCCTTCAAACCACAAGACAAGGTGGGAAGATCAAGGGTATGCAAACAAAGTGGGGATATATCCCATCCATCCCTCTCTCAAATGTACAAGTGTTCCATAAACTAGCTGAAGTTCATCATCACTGTATAAGGAAGGTCCACAATTGACGATGTGATCCTGTGGTCCTCCTAACTGCTCCTAAGGTCAAGTGCTAGTGACTGCATCAAAGGGTGGCCAGTCCCTTGAGAAGACAACCTAGCTCAAACATCTCGAAGACCCAGGAGAGGAGGGCATCACACATCATCATCTTGGTTAATTGACCAAGATCCACCTAGTTAACTAACCAGGTATGTACCTACAGGAACTGCTTGGTCCTCGTGACCAAGAAACTGTCTGGTCCCAGACCAGGATGTCTCTGTCTCAACCTGCAGGATCTACTTGGTCCTCATGACCAAGAAACTGTCTGATCCCAGACCAGAATATCATAGAGATAGATAGGGTCCTAGCCACATGATAGGGACTTTGCCATGGCGTCAACTTGCTTGGTCCCAGACCAAGAACCCTAGGAGATTGTTGGGGCCCTATGGTACCTTTTAGGGACTTACTCTGCCTGGTTAACTGACCAGGAACCCTAGTTAACTGACTAGGGTACTGTTATCACACCATAGTAGCAGGGTTACTATTTTTGCTTAGCAGATATTTGGACATTTCAGAGCTTGAATTACTTAGAGCTTGGCTATGATGAGTTTATATTTTGAGATCACTCATGATCAGAGCAGTGTATTTTATCAGACTTATGTTAGACCTTGTGCCATGGCTGAGCCTTGAGAGTTCAGATTTGATGACCGATGTGACCCTTTATTTCATACAGTTTCAGTTAAGTGCCTAGAGATGTTATTGCAGCAGTGTTTCAGATGGTTTATGATGATATGATATGACCTATGGATTTCTGTTCATTGACTATGGATTATTATCTTGTTGCTTTAGTCATGTTCACATCATTAGCTTGGTATATGATTCATGATGTGGCAAACTTTATAATGTGGAAAATGAACTATCTTAAAGATGTTATAAAATGGACATATTACTTGCACATTTAGGTTTCTTGACAAGACTCACTAGTTTACTACCTTGCATAGATATGGTCTTTCTTGACATCATTTGTCTGCTAGCTTAGGCACCACTTTCACTTGACTCCATCCATCCATGACCTTCCTTATTTGGCTTTTACCCTTGATTTGTCTGGCTTGACTTTTTGATATTGAGGACTTCCCTTTTTACTACCTCTGTGTTGGATTGCATCCATGTTTGTTTAGTGTCTTGGCTCTGAGTTGGTGACAGAACTTGCCTTTGGTAAGTTGGATTATAGTCCTAAATCATTCTGGTTGGTTGTACCGATGTTTGGCACCGGTATGAAGTCCTCTTAGTCACTTGAGATGTTGTTGGCTAAAACTGAAAGTTCATGTACTACTTATGGAAACTTGTGTAAATTCGCCCATGGAAACTATAAACTCTAGAATGTGTTTCTTAACACACGTGAGCAAAGGGCAAGAGCGATGAACTGCTAAAAATACTCCTCGAAGAGTATAAGAAAGGTCCAAAAAGTAGTTGTTCTTAAACTCCATATCTAATCGATTGCTGACCTTATATATATATAATATATATATAAACATGCCCTGGATGCAAGCTGCGATTAGTTGTGCTTTTTAGCACACCCGAGATCCAAAGGGTTATGTAGGCCAAAAAGGCCAAGAAATGAAATTGAATGACCCTAATGAACTTGGATCAGCTTGATGTAGACATGATGCCTAAGTTGAATAAGCGCTCTCTGAACAACTCATCCATTTGTGAGGCACAACCCTTCCCCGTCTTATTTGTCCATCACAGAGTGTAGCTTCCCCCTCTCCCAGTCCAAAGTCTCTTTTAGTTGAGTTTAGACAAGTCCTTTCTTTTTGCCCAGCCTTGTTCCTAGCCTTCATCCTTAGTTAGCAGTTAGACCATGTCCAATGGGTGAGTTTGTCATTTAAGCTATTATGCAAGTAACTATAAATAACAATGTGAATGGAATATGCAAACATGATTAATGCCACTAAATGATGTTTGTACTTTAAGATAAGTTGTGAGTATGATTAGAGGAACATGTCTTAGTCTATTGATATGATTTATCCTAGGTTGTATATTGACCTAGTCAAACCCAGTTTGACTATGGTCATTTCTTGGGATCCGTGATGATGTGGACCATGTATGTTTATTGATGATGATTGATGGCCCCACATACTCTTGATGATGATGCTATATGATGGACATATGATTCAGATGGTGATTGATGCAGTTCAGTAGGTTTTATTATTTCTTCATATCATCAGATTATGCACTGTCCATATATGGTGGACCCTATAGTTGGCTCATCTGGGCAACCCATGGTGTATGAGTACACATTCTTTGTAGTTTTGGGTCTTGCGGATCCAATGAGACACTTATCATTCAGTTCTGAGCACTTTTGAGAGTGATAGATGCAGTTTTCCACTTGTTGACCAAATTTGGGGCTGATTTCCCAGCCTGACTAGTAGGGGCCATGAGAGGCCAGTTCACCTAGGGCGCTGTATGAGGAGGGGGTGGTCCATGTTAGTTTTTGTACCTAGGAAAGTGTTCCCCTAGTGACTTTTGCCTAAGTCACTTAGAAAGGGGGAAAAAGTGACCCTCACATTAAATGACTTGAGAAAAGCATTTAATGAGACTTTATAAACTTAAAGTCACTTTTTGATAAATTTAAGTGGGTGAGGGAAATTAATAATTTATGAGAAGTAAATGGAGCATTTAATTTCCATCGTTGATCTAATTCAATCTCATCCATTGGATTATGAGAACCCTAGGGTTTGATAAAAAAGAGAAGGGAGGCATTTCATTTTCTCACTTTTGAGGGATTCAAGAGAAGAGAAGGGTTTTGAGAGAGAGGAGACTAGCATGATTTCCAAGGAGAAAGTTTGCACTGAAATCGAGGACTAGTAGCATTTATTATCAGCACAAATCTCGAGAAGGAATATCGTACAACAACATTTATTGTTGTACTGTATAGCACATTTTTCGAGATACAGGTTAGCAGCAGTACACATCCCAGGCATCGTACAGTACAGTTTTTTGGGCATGGTTCTCTATGTAATTTTCTGTGCACGAGTTTCGAGAAACAACACTGGTTTCAAGGCAGTTTTTCGAGCACAGAAATCCACACTTTGCACAGAAATCTAGGTGATCTCCTGCACATTTTTCGAGGCAGTTTCTAGGCACAGAAATTGAGGACCGTATAGTCCTGTACGGACTGTATTTTCTGCACAGAATTCGAGGTCTGTTTTTCTGCACAGTTTTCGAGGCAGTGGCACAGATTGAGGTTGATATTTTGTGCACGAAGTTCGAGGTGACTTGACACAGTTTTCGAGACAGCCAGCTGGGTGCATTTGTTGGTGGAGATAAGTTGTATTTTTCACTATACTGCTATTCCTTATTTTTGCTAAAGAAATAATAAATCTCTCTCTAACTGGTTTTCCCCGTGGGGGTTTTTCCAGGGCCATTGGCTAAATTTTTGAGTCTGATTTATTTTATGGCGTGCATGTTAAATTAGTTCTCTGCCTGTTAAAAGTGATTTTTCATCGTGTTTAATTGTCTGAGAATTTTCATAAGTAATTTCCATCCTATGCAAAACCGGCTGGGGATGAAAACCACTGAAACGTTGACATAAACCAGCAAGCTGCAAAACCCAGAAAAATTTACAGTCCAGCCACTTGATATTACCATTTACCCCCCCTTTTGGAGAGCCTGGTCGGCTCAATTTGACAGCGCAAGTGCCCTAGGTGGCAGTTTCAGTAGCTTCACAGTTACCGAGGCATGTTAAAAATGGAATAAAAGGGTCAGTGAGGCATTCGACTTGGGCAATTGAGGCAAGGTTTTGGCACTTGGTCTTCACAGAGGTCTTCCAGGGTGAACCCCCCATCTTCCAGCCAGTTTTCATCAGTCAGTGGGATCCAGAGGCCACAGGAGGCCTTTTACTGCATGTCTCTCACAAATTTTGAGGACAGATTTTGATCATTTGTATTAATTGGACATATTATTTTATATAATTGTGCCATGGGGATGAGCTAGCAAGGATTGATGCCTCCTAGCCCCACCATGAGCTTCATGTGTCATGTCCTAGTCATATGACGTGGGCCCATGTACTTTTGCCCCCTCTAGAGGATGACGTCACCCTCACTTTGTGCTTCTAGCTATGACGTCACCCCTATTTTGAGTGATACATGTGATATGTTATGTTGGCTCATCTTAGCCATTGATTATGTTGTGAGATCTTTTAATCTCAACCACTCATTTCATAAAGTGGTTTTGAGATCTAGGGTTTTGGTCTTTATTATCCTATATAAGGAGGAGACCCCCTCATTATAAAATTCATCTAGAGATTTTTGGCTCTTGGCTATTGGGATAAAAATACTTTCTGGGCATCTTGGATCTTGAAGTTGGAATGCTTGTGGTGATTGTAAATGCTTCTTCCTCTACACTGACAGACATTGGTGGCCATCTTGATTTTATCATCAACTAACATTGTTTTGCAGGCAAAGAAGGCGACTTTGAGGAGTGCAAATTGGTGGGGAGGCCTACCCTTCAAGCTTCAAGAGGATGTTTTGGTTGATAGGGAGTTGTTTTGTCTTTGTACCGACAATTCATGTTTATCATCTCTTTGATTGCATCTCTTTCCATTCTTGATTGATTGATTGATCTTTTTGTCCTTGATTGACAGGAATATGGAAATCGATTTGGTTGAAGGAGGCAAAATATTGGCAAGAAGGGCTCATCCAAGTTTGGCATTTGATCTTTGTGGGAAGTAATCCTCGTCACAAGCCTCTTCGATCTTCATCTTCCAGGTATGTTCCAAGAGGTATGAAATTCTTCTATCTTATCCATCTATTCTCTTAGATCTAAAAACCCTCATTTTTCACTTTTTCTTAGATCTACTAAGATCTAGCTTGGCTTTGGGTATAATAAAAAGAACCCACCTCTATAGTATCCACGGCAATTCGGATCTATAGTTTGGTGGCATTTGAACTTCATTTGACCCTTCCCCCAAAGCACTTAGCCTTCCTTGAGTGAGGTCGCCCTCCTTGGGTAGGTGAGTTGAGCTAGTTCCAGCACATGGGTAGGTGAGATCCCACTTGATTTGCATAGATCAACCTTGATAGCCTACCCCTAGTGCTTCACCTTGTGGGCCCCATTCCTCATTTTGAGGGTTGTGCCCCACTTGGGTCACTTGGTGATGCATTTTGAATCTTAGATCTACTAAGATCTAGCCATTGGATGCCTTTGATTTTCAAAACCCACCTTGTGTTGCACCTTGACTACCCCGATCTACATTTTGGTGGACATCCGACTGCATTTGGCCCTTGATCTAAGGCACTAGTCTTCTTTGGGGCAATTCGCACTCCTTGGGGATTGTGTCTTTTCCTAGATCCCACACTTGGGTGCTCTCAAATCTTTGTCAATCCATAGATCCAAGTCATAGAGCCCCTATAGTACCATCTCCCTTTAATTTTGACCAAGTGGACCCATCTTGGACTATTTTCCCTATTTTAAGGAAGTGGGTCCCACTTGTGTATTTCATGGTACTAGATCTATCTTGTGAATCTCCCTAGGTGACCCAACTTATACATTGGTTGAAGCAATTGTCACTTCTTAAGCCTCTTCAACCATATACTCAAACCTTTGGGTCCACCTAAGCTTGCATTGGTTTCCATAACTTAACTTTCACACTTTCCTAGGAACCATTGCTTTGGCTAGTCTTCTGTCGATTAGCTATAGAGTCTTCCCCTTGATCTTATTTCGTCTAGATCTAAAGTGAAGAGGACCTCGATTGTCGTGACTCCCAGCTTGCATTGGGAACCGTGGCATCTCTTGGGTTACCTCTTTAGTTGTCCATCTCCTCTACCATCCCAGATGGGATACCATTAGGGACAACTACAAGTTGTGTGATAACAAGTACCATCCTCCTTGAGAATGGGTCTTGCAGCTGCATTAACTTTAACACTACTAATATAATTTGGAATGTACTACTAACACCTTATGCATGCAGAGACATTCAGTTTTGGTTCAGTCATCATTTTTTACCATTTTGACCAAGTTCGACTTGGTCAACGGACGGGGCTTGGGAGCAGATGTGACTTCGATTGATCATTTCATATATTTTGATATGTTAAACCCTAAATATTGGCACATTACCCCCTTTATTATGGTGCATTACATATTATTGATGTCAGCTTGGGTCTATTAGTGGGTCTATTAGTTGTTATTGTACCCCTTTGTCTCCTATATATAGGAAGAAGACCTTTTCATTTTAGTCATCATTGTATCTTGTCTTGTCTTATGTACTTAGTACATTGTGTATGGAGGTTCCTCCCTCGAAGATGATTGTTATTCATCTCAGTTCTTTATTATTAAGGCGTGGATTACTTTCTTATGGTCTATTTCTGCTATTTTTATACTATATCTGGGACTTGGTTGCATAACATTTGGTATCGGAGCTCTTTCCTCGGGACTGGGTTTTTCAAAACCTGTCATCTTGGCGTTTTCGCTATAAATTGTTTTCTATAAGGATTCAGACAGCGAGATTAAAAACCCACTTCTGTAACAGGCCGAACTATCTGTGGTCCAAAATTCAGGTCCTGAGACATCATAGGTTTGGAGTTATTTTCCTCGGAATCTAGGGTTTTTTACTAGTCCAAAAACTAGTCTAAAACATGTGTTCTAGGGAAAAAGGTCATATCTGGGGCATGCGAGGTCCAAATTGAGTGAGACCAGTTGTATCAGAAAGAGTACAGAGCATAGTATTTGTGGTAGAAGTTTCAGGCTTAGATCCAAAATATTGGACACGTGGAATTCTGTACAAGTTCGATCTTCTGAAAGGACCAAAAATAAGAAGTGTTGGGAGATTCGCAATAACTTTCTATTGGCATATTAGAATTAGGTCAGACCTGCGGCATCAGAAAGAGGACACCTAAGGCTACAAGAGGATGAGGTTTCAAACCCAGAGGAGTCAAAATTTGAATTTTACCTTAGTTTCAAGTTGGCCCTAAAACAATCTTCCAATCAGGGTTTAAAAAAAGGTACGCCCTTTTAAATTTGAATAGCCTTGAGTAGAAAGATCTAATTGTGGTGAAACATAGGGTGCAATATCTATTTGTATTGTTCATAATACCACTAAATGGAAGTGTAAAAACTCACATTCCACTCAGACCACCTGAGGAGTCATCGCCAACATACGATGAAAGGGAAGACCTATCTTTTCGAGTGTCCCAGTTGGAGGAGATGATTAAGGATCTGTGAAAGCAGTTGATTTAGTTAATTTAGAGGGGAAGTTGATGAAACATATGGATAATAAGATGGAAGAAAATATGAAAGGGTTGATGGAACAAATGGAAAATATTGCTAATCTTATACAAAATTCAAAGGATACTCCTTCTCCAGGTGATGATGTGTTCCATGATACTCATGAGGATAAAGATAAGGTCCATGTTGAAAAACATTCCGTGAATAAGAATTTTCCATCAGGAAATGATTCTGATAATGGAAATAATCGGGGATGGTCACCAAGGGGTACCCAACTTTCCAAGATTGACATGAGAAAGTTTGATGGAAATGATCCAATAACATGGATATTCCAGATGGAGCAGTTTTTTGATCTACACCATGTTCCAACTTTGCAGAAGGTAACTATTGCATCCTTATATTTAGAGCCTGATCAATTTGTTGGAGTCTAATCTTCGGTGTGAGGAATATCAATGTGCAAGGGAGACTAAGAGTCACCCGTGAGTCCAATAGTCCACTTGGGAATTTGAAACCCAAGGGACAATTCTCATTGTATATATGTACATTTGGTTAATGAGAAATATAGAGTGCCTTCACGCTTATTCTGTTTGTGCTTCATTTTGTATTTGGCTCTGTGTGTAAGCCAATCTGCCTATTTGCCCAGTGGGCAACCTAACAATGGTATCAGAGCCTATAATTCTCAGGCCTGTAAAGCTTCAGTCTACCCACTACCAACTCTTTCCTTCTTTGTGAGCAATGCTCTCAGCCTTGCATTTTGCGTAGACTTCTCCTGGGTGTTTCACTCTATGTAATTTCCTCCCTACCTGCGTATTGGAAAAGTTTTGTATCTGTGTGTTGGATATTTGGATGTGTGAAGTTCTGATATTTTTATTGTCATCATATCTGAATCTGATGGCTGTCCATATTCACTGTGGCTTCAAGAATTTGAGGCTTCACCGTCTATGGCAGTGCACCATCATTCTTCCAGTTGTTGTAGAGACTCGATTTTCCCATGCATGTGATCCAATCTCTTTCTACTTGAAAAATAAGAGCTATGACTCCACAGTGTAGCACATGAAGGAGGAGACCAGCGTTGAAGTGAAGATACCAGCTTGGAGACCAGACTCCACCAGATCGTTACCCTTCTCTGCGTAGAAGACTACGGAACTGAAGTTGCAAGTTGTTGTTTCAAGTTAGAACTACCTTGAAAAGGAGCCCAATTTTGTTCTCTTATGTTCTGGTGGAATGCTGCAAAGAACCCACGACCTCTCAATTGTTTGAGGGAAGGCACATCATTTAATTCAAAAGAAGTTTGAACGTGATGGTTGATTGAGAAGTTAGCACTGTTGGTCAGGTTCTTAATCTGTTTGGAGCTCAATAGTTGTGCATATGAGATACCTACAATGTGATTTCACTTCCTGTATTCGAGGAAAAGAAGTTGAAGCAACAATGATCTAGACTCAGTATACAACGCTCCAACTATCATTTCGAGCTAACAATTGAATAGAAAGCGATATACTTCAGCTCTCTGAATTATGTGATGTGGCCTCTCATTTCTGATTTGTGCAAATCCAGAAAGAAGATTCCAATTCATTGCGTGCTCGTGCAACATGAACTGGGTTGTGTGGTGTATATCTTCATCGACATATGTGGTGAATCCAAGCTGAGCGTTGGCAGCTCTTCACCTTCCAATTCTTAAATAAAACCGTATTTGCAAATAGTGCGTCTAGTACAAATTCTGAGTTGATCATCAGTCATAATATTGACAGTGAGAGCTGCAGAGAAAGTCTTGGAATAGATTATAGCATAGAAGGTGAGATAAAGTTGATTTTTTATTTATTGTTTCTGAGCTTCAAATTCGAATTCAAGGGCAAAATATTGTCATGCAAATCCCGTTTGAACTGAAAAGAGCCGAGGCAGTGTTTGCATGTGGAAAACTTAATTACTACACGACTGTACACTTCTTAAAGCAATTGCATTGTAGAAGACTGTTTAATAGGCTCATATTGCTGCTGACGACCTTCAGCTTGCATAATTTATGTGTTGCGACCAATTGGTATCATTGAAAAACTAACCGAGTTGATATTTTTATTTCCTTCGTTGAAGACTGCATTGAATATACTATTGAATGTCTGAAGAGTTTTGAAGTTGTGCATACCTCCATAACTCTCTTATGTTGCTATTGGTGTCATTGTGAACTCATGCTTCATTCTTGTGCCTCTACGCACATTAGATGACTGTATATATCTGTAGAATAGTGGACGCTCTCTCCGAAGAAGGCCTACAACTAGATTATGGAGTCTAGACAGTGGTATTGCAGAGAAAAGAAGTTGTAAAGTACATTGGTGGACAATTTGCTTTGTGCTCAGAGGTAAGCATTCCTTCGAATTCTGCAGCCAGTCATTTTTGGAGACCATTCACATTCAGAATTATAACTTGCAAATTGTTATTTTTGTAAGTACTTGCAGTTGTTTTTTGTGACTATCAAAACAAACTTGAGCTGAATTGTACTTGGGTGCATTATCGGCAGAGCCCGACACCTCTCTATTTTCTGATTCAGAGTTTTACTACTAAGTCCATTTGTAAAAGGGAAGAGTCGCAAGAATCCCTTCTCCATAATTTGAGTAAGTCCTTTATCAATGGCAAGATTAAATGGCCTTGTAGAGTTACTAAACACTCTACTTCTCTCCTCTAGCGATGACACTGTCGTGGTCGACAAGACCACACTCACTCATATTTGAGATTGTGTGCAAGATTCAAAAGACACATTTGATTTCCTACAACTTGAGTTGCAGCTCCATCAAGAAGAAAATTATTTTGAACTCGTTCATGTTCAGAATAATCCTCTTTATGATCTAGTTCTGCATCCTGCACAGATTGATGCGACTTCAGAAGCACATGATCAAATCAATGGTGCCAGTACAGAAGTGAAGGAAAATGAAGATGAAGATATGCATGCAGAGGTTCTGCTTGTTCCTTCCAAGCCTAGCATTAGACTAGGGGAAGAGATCAACCATAACAAGCACAGAACCAGCCTTGGTTATGACAAGGAAGTGACAGTTCACATTCCTAATGTCTCCAAGCCCATCCAGTTTTAGAGTGCTGGATTTCTCAACAAGATTTCATCTTCATCCACATCAGTTCAGAGTTCGACATGCCAACATTGTGATCGAGTTGACGATATGAAAGATCATTGTTTTGATCTTCACCCTTCTAAGCAATGTGGAAAACATACACACTCATCAGATAGATGCTTCATTCTGAAGAAATCTGCACGAGAGAAGATTCATTATGGGTGGATCGCTTCTTGGCAATTGTCATCAACAAACAAGAAGATTTATAATTCATACCGAAAAGTTCATTCACGAGTATTGACACATCTTGTAGTTGAGACATCTTCTTCTCCTCACTTTGTACCTGACAGGGGGGAACATAATGTCAAGCATCGAGTTTCGAAGCCTTGTCCTTCTGACAACAAACACTCACAACCTTCCTCAAGTAAGTCATATCAAGCGAGCCTGAGACACAACGAGTTTGGGAAGCCACCAGACTCAGAGATGCCTGATTTTGATATGCATGTATTCTAAAGATAAGAGATATACTTGACATAGAGTACTCATGTGTTTTGTGTCTAGTTGTGACATCATGAGACTCTCCTCTCCTCACATTGTTCCTGAAAGGGGGGAATGAAGACCGTTAGTAACAAGAGAGCGAGTACAAGTGAGCCGGAACAAGCGAGCCTGTGAAGAGCTATGTTCGACTAAGCTCTAGAGTTGGTGGTCATCCTAAAACCACCAGTATCGAGAGCACCTTCATTTAGCAGAAGCATGTGCAAGCTTTTAGCTAACTTGGTAAACGGTTGTCAAGATGGAAATGTTCAGCAAGTTGCAGTTGTTCACTTCCTATTTTCAGATCTCCAGTTGGTTTGGTGTCAGCCTATCCCAACCATTCCAGAGAACCTCTGAGCGAGTGTTGTCTCCAAGTTCGAGAGTTGGTGGTCAGCATTGAACCACACACATAATAGAAGATTTCAGCTTCTGTTAGCCCATTTCGGTTGATGGGCAGCCTAAAAACCATCCCTTCAGAGAGCTCTTGTATTTAGCAGAAGCATGTGCAAGCTTCCAGCTAACCTTCTTAGTAAAGGATGTTCGAGATGGAAATGTTCAACTGGTGGTAGCTGTCCACTTCCACTTATTTAGCTCTCTTCTTTTTTCTTGGACTCATATACACCCTTCATATTAAAGGGAGATTTGTTGGAGTCTAATCCTCAGTGTGAGGAATATCAATGTGCAAGGGAGACTAAGAGTCACCCGTGAGTCCAAGAGTCCACTTGGGAATATGAAACCATCAATGTGCAAGGGAGACTAAGAGTCACCCGTGAGTCCAAGAGTCCACTTGGGAATATGAAACCCAAGGGACAATTCTCATTGTATATATATATATGTACATTTGGTTAATGAGAAATATAGAGTGCCTTCACGCTTATTCTGTTTGTGCTTCATTTTGTATTTGGCTCTGTGTGTAAGCCAATCTGCCTATTTGCCCAGTGGGCAACCTAACAGTATGGTACCAATGGCTTTGTGACCGTAAAAATGACTATTATCTCTTGGTCTATATTCACAAAAGAGTTGATTGCACATTATGGGGATATAAATAGCAACACTTTCTTTAGCCAATTGGTAAATCTCAAGCAAAAAGGCCCAGTTAGTGAGCACATCAAGCAATTTCAGAAGCTAAGTCTTAGAGTGAAGAATATTTCAGAAGATAATTTGTTGGATCTCTTTACTAGAACTTTGAAGGATCACATCCAACATGAGGTTTGCCTTTGGGAACTGTTATCACATCCATAGTAGTCGGGCTACCATGATTGCAGAGCAGTTCCTTGTATATTTCTTAGCCAGGCCTTTACACAGTTTTGATGAGATCAACCTATGATGAGAAGTGTTTTTGATGATCACTCACATATGAGAGCAGCCCCAGATTGTTAGACACAATGCTCACTGAGAGGGGGGGGTGAATCAGTGAGCCTACAATTAATCCAATTTTACTTCTTCAACCACTAACTCTTATATCATCATTTCACATTCACATCAAAATCATATTCATCATTTAACTATCTACCAACCACATGTCATTTATCAAATAAAACATATCAACACAATGTACAGGAGACACAAGATATAGTTGTAATCTTTTGTATTAGTTCAACGGCTACAACCGTGAGGTTAATCAACACCTATTGATATAGAAGCACCAACTTCCAAACCAAGACATTGCATGGTCTTTTTCTTAGATCCTACTAAGAAAAATGACTACAAGACCCTACTTGTGTTACATATACAAATTTGTTGCATTACATCTCATACATCAATTTTCATATCATCCACAAGCATATCCTTGTTCTTGTTCAAGCACTCATCCACAACAATCAGTTTTAGCATCTTAGTACTGCTGCCCAGAAATCCCATATATCAATTCTGTCCACATCATAATTTTGTCCATACATTCAATATTGAACATATGCATATTCAGCCCAAACACTTCACTCTGATCATAATGTCTTTCTTGTAGTAAAACCAAATTGCAATTTACACAATAGTGATCCTCTGTGGCTGTCTCAACAAGACAACTTGAATTCTTGAAAGGATGCCTGCATTTATGCCTTAGACAGTCTCTGTAATCCTGAGAAAGATTGACCTGTGACTTTATCCTCCAATATGTTCTGGCTGCAACAATATAAGAATTAGAACTAGATAAACTCCTTTCTCCTGAGCTTGATCTATGCTACTGTAGCAGCTGAACTCAGTGCTTCGCTGCCTTTACACAAAGATTATATCAACGTGGTTTCTCAACACTTTGTTCTGAGACTGAGTATAGTGCTGAAATCTTTACATCTGTGGCTGCCTTAGTGACTATTAACCCGAATTTCAGACCTTAAAATAATACAATTCAGAGCTCCTCTTTGCTGCTGCTCCTCAGTCCCGAATTTCAAAAGTATATTACTTGCAAGCTTGACTGTGGTTACTAATTGGCTCACCACCACCGAAATTCATAGCTCAAAGATGAAACACCTGTAGCTGCCACCGAATTTTGAAGGACAATCCACCAAACAGAGAAATCAGAGAAGACTGAAATTTACTGTGTTTAGGGCTTGGATCTGCAACAATATCTTCCTTTGACACCCGAAAATTAGACCATGTAAAAACTTCAAAATTTTGCTGCTGCCACCAAAAACTCAGACTTCTGTGTTTCTGCAAAAATTGCCTCAGAGAGGGTCCGAAAATCAGAGCTCTGTCCACATCTTCCCACTGCTGAAATGAGGCTGATTTCCTTCTATTTATACACGTTTTCTCATGAGGTATTTTCTTGAGCCGACCTTGCAAATGTATATATATTTTTATATTTTTTATTTAATAATTAAAATGTCTTCTAGAACTGAGCCGACTTCTATTTTAAGAATGACCCTTTAGTTTTATTTACAAGTTTCTTTGTGCCACGTTTGGGGTTTCAAGCATTTGAATGGTGTAGGAGTGTTAAGGACTTCATCACCATTATTATAGTAAGAGCTTCATCATGTGCTTTAATAAAAATATTAAGTCACAAAGCCAAAATCAAACTTCACACCATGTGTTTGGGTCATATGTCTTCATTCAATTTGTTTAAGGTCTCCGTGCATCCATCACAAGATAACGGGTCTTTCATGTAATGTATGTGGGCTTCTTCATCATCATGTTTAGCATCAAAGGTTTCATCAAGCAACTATACAAGCAAGGGCTCCATCATACATCAAGTCTTCAAGCACATCATCCCATTGTCATCAAGTGGTAGCATGGACCATCAAGCTATCATGTGTGGTAGCATGGACCATTAAGCCACAAATGATCACAGAATGGGTCATCCTTCTTGGCATGTCAACAACCTTAATTACTTCTTTGTCATTAATGGCTTGCCATCAATGACAACCATGCTCAACACAGATCAGACATGATGAACCTTATGCCAGGATTGAGCCTCTTAACCTCAGATTTGATGACCGAGGTGACCACTTTTGTTCCATACAGAGTAGTGTAGTGCCCAGAGCTTTTACAACAACAGTGTTTCCATTGACTATTGATGATCTAGATGGCAGATACAGGTATATGGCCGAGCAGGTATATGGATGTGCATTGGGTATTATTGTTTTGCTCTTTTGCTCATCTTAGTAACCTGACTTGGTATCTAGTTGTCATGATCTGGTGGTATATATATATATATATTATGTAGACATGGTTGTTTTAATGATTATCTTAATGGTCTAATTACTGAGAATTAGAAACTCTTGTTTATACTCATTGGTTTTACCCTCTTAGTAGAATGCACGTGATCATTCCCACCATTTATGGCTTGCTAGTTTTGGCATCACTTTCACTTTCTCCATTCATCCGTTCTCTCCCATTTTTGGTTTCACCCTGACTTACACTTCAACCTGTGATATGGAGGACCTCCCCACTTTTGCCTCTGTGTTGGATAACATCCCTGTTGTTTTGTGTCTCGGCTCTGAATTGGCAACAGAACTAACCGAAGCCTTGATCCTTCTAGGCCAGGAGAACCTGTGGGTGTTGGTTCTTGATCCTAGGTGAGTTGGATTTGATGCCTTTACCTCTCTAGTCAGTTGCCCTAATGTTTGGTCCTGATTGTGGATAATCCCCCTAGTTTCTTGAGTTGTGTTGGCTAAACTTGAAGCAAGTTGTACTACCATCATTACATGCATGAATGAACTATTGTTGTATCTCTTGTACAAGCCCATGGAAATAACTTGAAACTGTGTTTCTCAGCACAATGAAAGAGGGCTATGAAATGAATTGAAATGAAATGTAAAGTACCCTAGATAAAAGCTGCAATTAGTTGTGCTTATAAGCACACAAGAAATCCAAAGGGTCATAAGGCCTAAAAAGTAGTGGCTAAATATATGCTAACTCTAAAGACTAATGGCCGTGATATTATGTAATGATTAAATTCCCCACAGAGCCTACAGGTTGGGATGTGAGATGGAGTAAGGGACAACTAATTCTAAGTGTCCCCTAGAACCTCAAGTTATGGTTAGCTATGCACCTAGTTACGACGGTTCTAGAGAAGATCCTCCGGGAGTTGTTTCAACTTGGATGTGAGCTGTAGACATTTGCCAAGGTTGAATAAGCACCTCTCAAAAGAACTCATTCCATTTGTGAGACACTGCCATTCCCTGTGTGTTATTATCCAACATATGCTTAAGTGTGTATTCCCTTTCCCTTATCCAAAGTATCACAGTGTTGAGTCAGTAAAGTCATCCCCTTATCCTAGCCTTGCATTTTTCACCTTCACTCACTTCTAGCAAAATGATCACGACCATGAAATGAGTATATTCTTGAGGTTCTGTTTTAGGTAATTGATTATGGTCTTATGTTTTAAGTATTGCTTAACTATTAGTGAAATGACACTTTATGCTTTAAGTCTTGCTTTTAGAATGATTAAAAGACCATACCTTATCCATCTGCACTTGCAGCATCAGGCATTTTAAGCCCGGGACATATTTTGATCAGTCTTGACCTGGTCAAACCCAGTTTAACCAAGTCAACCATAGGATCAGAGATAGACCAGTGATGTTCGAGGATGATGATTTATGGTCCTTTGATGCCCATTTGATGGTTCCATGCAGTGGACACATGTTTCATATAATGGTGTGATGATTTTTTTATGGTTATTATTATTTACAGACCATTATTTTTATATTGTCTGAGTATGGTTGAGACTACAGATGATTATACAGGTAGCCATAGGGTGTATGGGTACTCATCTCTAGTACATTTGGACCTTCTGATTCCATTGGTATGCTTAGATTTCAGTTATAGGTGCTTCCGAACGAGATTTCACTCAGATTCCCACTTTTATGCAGATTTGCCATTATAAAATGGCCTGACATCACAGATGGATTTTTATTTGGTTCCCCTAGGGCGCTACAGAGGGAGTATGGAGTCCAACCACTTGTTATTACCATATTATCATACTCCCAGACACTTTGATGCAGGCAAATTGGTGCCCAGGGCTTCAGGCAGAGAGCTACATGCATTTTATTGATTTACAGGTGGTTTTCTGAGGAATAAAAATGGAATAAAATGGTCACTGAGGAAATTGATTTGGGTAATTGAGGCAAGGAATTGGCATGAGGTTTGTTCAGAGGTCATTTGTGATGTGTCCCACACCTTCTAGAGCAACTTATAGCATTAAGTGGGGTCCACACACTCTCCGGGTTATTATTTTGATGTAGTATTCAGCTATTGAGGGGGCCACGATTTGGTCACTTGGTCACTTTGTCATGTTATTGAGTCGTATCTTTTATCATTGTGCCATGGGGTGATGCTAGTGAAGGACATAAATACCTCCTAGCCCCACCATGTGCTTGTTACGCTTGTCCTAGTCATCTTTCATGTGGTGCGACCCCCCCTAGGGCCACTTAGTGAGTGCGCACCCCCTCTTACTAAGCTGATCCATGTATTATTGCTCCAGCTCATCTTACCCGTCGATTGTATTATTTTTATCTTTTGATCTCCACCACTCATTCATAAAGTGGTTAGGGTTTTGGTCTCTCTCATTCCTATTTAAGGAAGAGACCCCCTCATTGCAAAGGCACCTTTGGGCTTTTGAACTCTTGGAATAAAATATTATTTTGCAGATCTACTTCTCTGGCTTTGATGAATGTTCTTGTATATGATTGTAAATCTTTTCTTTAGACATCTAAGTTGCTCACAGGTGATTTTCAACATCTTCAAAGGGAGTTCTATTTCATCTTTTCCAGGGGTGCGAATTTCTTAGAGGGACGATTGAAGGGTTTCCCCATCTTCTCTTGGGCATGACGTTTTCATGTTGAAGGGAGTTTGTGAATTGTGATTCGTCCATTGATTTATTTTCTTTGATATGCCGCGCACAACTCATCTTTTATCTGTGGATCAAATCTAACTTGGGTTGTTTGAAATTGCAGGTAGAAGAAGACACTTCTCCTCCTTGAGCTAGGACGTTTTTTGCTTGGAATCACTTGAATCTTGCTTGGAATTGTAACTAAATGGAAGGATCATCAATGTACTTGGCAGTCGCAAGCATTTGAGGTAAGATCTACAAGGTACGTATTGGTTTTCATGCATTTTACCCATTGGTCACTTCAAACCCTCATTTAAAATTATAAAAATTCTCTAGCTCAAACAACTTCAAATTGTGGCAAACAATTTCTGTGTTTTTATCCTTATGCCAAGCATGAAGTGGGTTTCCTAGGGCGTCATGCTTTGTTGACTCCCTCTGGTCCAAATCCCAAGGCATTGGTTTCTCCCTAATGCGCCCTCTCTGAGTTTGCCCCTTTTCAGTTGTTTGATTGCTCAATTTTTGCTTATAAGCCTTCATATTGTCAGATCTATACTCAAGCAGTGTTAGGAAGCCTTAATCTATCTAGATCTACTCTTTGGGACCATTTCCCTTAAACTAAGTACATGTTTCCCAAGGTAGTGGATTTTGATCATTTACCTTAACACTTATATCCTAGATTTTATTCCTAATACAAAGCTATTGTAATTGAACTAATGAAATCTCATATCTCATCTTCCTTAAGCCTCTACAATAGGTCAATCCCTTAAATCTAGGGTTCTACACCCTTCACTCCACATTTACTGTTTCATTTACTTGTTTTAGTGTTTGGGTCAAATCTCTCTTTCTAAGAGTATATTAGGGTCTCCCCCTTTGTTATCTGTGGCTTGGATAGAAAGAAGTGAAGAGTGCCTCGATTGGCGTGACAACCAATCTATCTGGGGAATCGAGGCCCTCTTAGGTGTCACAGGTTAGTTGTCTTCCTCTACCATCCTGGATCAGACCGTTAAAGTAGACAACTACACTTTGTGTGTAACATTTTGGCGCCGTTGCCAAGGAGGTGGAGGCTTACCTCAGGTGTCTGCGAGTGTCTGTGCATATTTCATATCTTATCGGATCCGGTTTTATATTTGGATGGTTACCATTTATATCTTTAAAGCATACGTAGCCATCTCGTTTCACTCATCTCTCCGCGCTATCGTAACGACATATCTTTTGGTAGACAAGATCAATAGTTTACCCGGCGGCTCCAAAACGTGACTCCGTTGAGGAACGACCCCATCTTTCAATTTTGAAATTTATAAATCATAATGAATTCAGACGTTTTCCTCCAATTGTCAAGATGTATGAACGAAATATATGAGAATCTATCTCAATATAAAGGGCAATTGAAGGAAAGAGGTGAAAGCCAACCAACATATCAATGTGGGGGTATTCATAACAAGGTTGCGGGGAAGTGTCCTCCTCACCCTCGCCCCCGCTTCAAAAGCTCACTCTTGGCCAGAGCGCTATGGGAGCTAACTCGAAGCGTGTTTCCAGCTTCGCTCGCGGGATAGATCGTTTTGTAGATCGCACTCTGGGGCAAAAAAAAGCGCTCCTTGGCTCTGTCTGTGAGCGATGAGGGAGCGATCGAGAGCTATAGCTCCTCCCGATCGTTCCCTTATCGCTCCTAGACGCTCTCCCAAACGCTTTCCCATAAAAAAAAATCGCTCCGCCTTAGCTCCGCGACGCTCCCTGGATCGCTCTCATTGTACACTGACACCCGCGAAGAGGAAAATCCGAGGAAGAGGGATGGGGTCCACGGGTGGGATTTAGGAGGGAAGAAGTAGGGCTTTGGGGGATAAAGCCCTCTTCTCCATCTTCATTCTCACTTTCTTTTGCTTGAGAAGAGAAGAGGAGAGAAGAGGAAAAGAGAAGAGCAGAGGAGAAGAGGAGAAGAGGAGATGAGAAGGCTGCCATCCTTGGAGATTGAAGAAGGTTGAACTTGTCACTACCATTGGAGAGCCAAAGAGGTAGGGTCTAAAACCTTTCTTGTTGATTTCCTTTTTGTTTGAACTTTGATCTATGCATTTAATCATGAATGCTTGGAATCTAGTCACTAGAATGTAGTAATGTACATTGTAGATGTTCCTCTCCTACTCTTTCCCATGCATCCTCCCTCATTCTATTGCAGGAAACAGGTTAAATCTCTAGTTCCATCAAACATGATGATGGGTATGTGGTTTATTTTCTTGCTTCCATTTGTTATTTTGATGATGATGATTGGAAATTGGAGGAATGAGGTTTAGGATGAAGAAGTGGGGAGTGGCATATACCGTGGAGAGGAGGAGGAGGAGGAGGAGGAGGAAAACCGAAAGAAAACCAAAGAGGAACCCACACCCTTACGGAAACATGTCACAAAGCAGGGAGGAGGTAGAGGGGGTGGAACCACCAAATTTGGTTGCCCCATTGTAAAAAGACGTACACAGGTTCATATACTTGTGTGAGAAGACATCTATTTGGGCACATGCCATGTGATGAAAAAAAAAACTAAAGGAGTTTGTGTTTTCCCACATGTGACATCAACACAAAGAGCCATCTATAAGAAGGAAGAACTTGAAGCACAAAACAAATCAAAAGATTTAAAACAATCAACGATTGACCATGACCACTCATTCTCACTAAGAACTGGAGGCCCATCCACGCAAGGCAGTGCATTCTCTCCCATGCAGTCACATGGTAAGACAATATCAGATTTCCTTGACCAAGGTGGTAGCGATGACGTGGATTCAAAAGTGTTTTGGTTTCTCTATGCATGTGGCATACCATTCAATGTTCTTCGCTCACCCTATTGGCATGAAATGGTAGAGGCCATCCACACTGTCCCAACAGGACACAAGAGCCCCGGGTATGACAAAGCTAGAACCGTGGGGCTTGACAAGGAAAAAGACAAGAACCAAAATGCTTTGGGGCAATTCACAAATGCTTGGAATGAATATGGGGTATCAATTGTATTAGATGGTTGTACAAATGTAAAAGGCAAGCCATTGATAAATGCGCTTGGTGTGTCTGCTACTGGTGCAGTCTTCCTTTCGGCCCATGACTACTCAGATAAATTCAAGACCGTCATGAACATTGTAGAACTGCTACTCAAAAACATTGAAGCTATTGGTCCATACAATATCATCTAAGTCATTACCGATAATGCTGCTAATTGTAAGGCAGCGGGAGCAATCATTGAAGATAAATACCCCAACATATTTTGGTCCGGGTGTTTGGTTCACACATTGAACCTTCTGATGCATGACATTATTAAGTTGAAGGAAAATGATTACAAATGGATTGGTGAACCGTACAAAAAGGGCAAGCACATGATAAGATTTATTACCAACCATAGCAATGCCCATGGCATTTTCTACACTCACTCAAAGTTAGAGCTATTGAAGATAGCAAAGACTAGATTTGCTAACTTTTACCTCACCCTCCGGCGCCTTTTGAAGGTAAGAGAGGCATTGGCTAGCATGGTATCAAGTGAATCATGGCAAGTCTTGAAAGATAGGGCTACATCCACATCTGACAAGCTTGATTTTCAGGAGGTGGAGGACATCGTTCTTGATGGTCAATTTTGGGCAAGTGTCAAGTTTGTTTTGCAGTTCACAAAGCCCATTTATTACATGAATCAGTTTGCAGATACAGATAAGCCGGTGATTGGGGAGGTGTATGAGCAGATGGATAGCATGTTGGGCCAAATTAAAGATATTGTTGAATCGAAAGATCCCATCCTATATGACCATATTCACAAACATGTGGTCAAAAGGTGGGAACATCTCAATGTTCCACTGCATGCCTTAGCATATGTATTAACACCAAAATATTATTCTCCATCTTGGTTGGCCAAACTAGCACTTGGGGGTGGGGTTAGGAGAAAGCCCCACACAGATCCAGAGGTACAGGTTGGGTACATTGCTGCTATAGACAAGTTGGTCCCCGATGAAGAAGAATGTGCCTTACTGTGTAGTGAATTAAGCAAATACCTTAGTGAAATTGGTCCGTTTGGTACTTTGCATGCTAGAAAAGATCGAGATAGGGCGCTACCTATTGAATGGTGGAACATGTATGGCTCATCATGCCCACGCTTGCATAAATTGGCAACCAAAGTCCTTTCACAGGTGGTTAACAGTTCCACTGCAGAAAGGTGTTGGAGCACCTATAACTTCATCCACTTAGTGAAAAGAAACCAATTAAATGAAAATCACGCAGAAAGCTTGGTTTTTGTACATTACAACTTGAGGTTGTTGACTCATTACTGTGAGCAGGCCAAAACTGATAGATCATATGTCACTTGGGACAACAATCCGGAGGAGCATAACTTGGAGGATGGAGCTTTAGCTTTAGAGTGCTTGGAGGAAGAGCTTTTGGGTGATGAGGATGACCATGCAGTAGCAGAAGCAACAGCAACAGCAACAACGATGCCACCACCATCTCCTACCTTGTTTCTAGATGCACCATCTTTGCCTAGAGGTTCAACTTCAACTTCACGACCCTCATCTACATCAGTGAGGGGGGGTCGTGCAGGACCAAGTCTTGGACGTGGCTCAACATTGGTGGCTACTGGGGATGATAGTCCCACTCCCATTGTTCATAGACCACGGGAAAAGAAATTATAATTTTCCCGTGGCAAGAGGAAACATCCATAAAATCTACTTTTCTTGTCTTTTCTTGTTTACAGTACTTTCAAGTTTCAAGTTTCTGCACTATTGACTCTTTTATATTTATTATGGTATATTTTGTGAACATTACATGGCAATTCAAGTCTGAAGTTTGAAGTTGAACATACCTTTGAAGTTCACTATTTGCAACTTTGCATTATTGAGTCATTGTATGCATACAAGCATATTATGATAAGTTATAACTCTTTGGTAATGAATATGATGCATTGTGAATTGTTTCAAGTTCAACTTTCATTTCATGGTTAGACTAGACTATAGTTTGGTTACAAGTACAACTTTAGTGATCACAAAATGTTATATATTGAAAATATGAAGCTGTAAGGTTGATGTTATAGGTACTGGACCTATGGTTGACGAATTCACTACTATATGATTGATGATTGATGAATGATGTTATATGGTATTATGGTTTATTTCATGTTTTTATGCTTTCCAATGAGTTTCCATAACTAATTCAACATTCTACAAGCATTTGTTAACATATATGCATCAAAATACATAAAAATATATATTATATAAAAAACGCTCCCGCAATGCTCCCAAACCGGAAGCTTTTGAAAATTTTGCTTTTTACTCCTGCTCCCAAGTAACCTTGATTATGAATCCGATAATTCTCATGATTCCCATCATTTTCCATTCTTCAAATGAAAGTATTGTCCCAATTACTCCAAGTGAGCACCAATCTCAGCCAAGGCCTTGCAATGAAAGCATGCGGTTGAATAACTCTTGTACCTCAGTTAGACATCTAGTTCAAATCCCTAGCAAACAGGACAGAGTAGTTAGAACGCCAACTAAGCCATCTCCTTTTGACTTCTTTGAAATTTATGGGGCACCTCATCCTATGCCAAATAAGTACCTCAAAAGGTTGCCTCATTTCTATGGAAATTATTTTGAATCAATCGAAAGTCACCTATAAATATTTTGGGATTATATGGAAGTTAGGGGTGCAGACGATGAAGATGTTTATATGCGGGCCCTGGGTGAATCCTTAGGGGGAAATGTTGGGTTGTGGTTTGATTATTTAGCACCGACATCCATCACTGGGTATGACATGTTCACTGGGTTATTAAAGAATAAATGGGGTAGTAACATTGAAGAATTCATAACAAAGCCATCAAGCAATGATTGTACTATTGAGGATCGGTTTGATGAGGATAATCATGATAATGATGATGAATTGATTGATGAATGTCCTTATCAAGTTGATTTCTCCTCTCTTGAGCCAACAATGAATGTGCCTTTGAGTGATCTTTTGAACGATCATGGAAATCAGGAAATTGGGCATTTAATTAGAGAGCCAAATTTTGTAAAAGTGACTATAGTCACTTGGGGTGGCCAAGTAAAGGTTCTAAAGCCTATGTTATGTACACAACATGAAATCTAAAGCATATTAGCCCCCCCCATGGTGATGTTTCACTTGCTTGGAGTTGTCCCCTAAGGGAGTGCGCCCTCCTCTTCATGAGTAGTGGGGTTTGATGGAAAGTCAAAGGAGGGGGTCCCAATTAGGTGGTTTCCCCCCCCCCTTTGGCATAAGATGATGGTTGAAAACATTAGAGGGGGGTTTCCCCCTCATTATTTGGTTCCAAACATTGGAAACCCACTCTCCTTGAGGAAATGCGCCCCCCTCTCTTGGACCCCCTCTCTCCATTCAAGACACTTGGAAAGGATGCAGTTGGGGTCTCCCTCCCCTCTTGGCCTATTTAAGGAGGGCATTCCTCCTCATTTGGGTTAGATTCACCCATGCTCTTGCTTCATTTTTGCTTATGCTCTCTTGCTCTCTCTTGCTCCTATTGCTCCTATTTTGATCTCTTGCTCCCATTCTTGTCCAAGAGGAGCCCTTGTACTTTCAAGCCTTGATATTAATGGAAGAAATCTTTGGAGGGAGTACTGCCCATGCATGTTGATGAGGTGATATTGTTTCAATCTTGGTTTTTCTTGCATTTGTGGAATCTCAAGCAAAGTTTTTTGCTTGAGAATAGCATTGTAATAGTTTTGTTGCATGCTATGTGGGTTGTCTCTTAGTATTTGAGAAGTTAATTTATTTCTTATTTGAATAACTTAATTATCAAGTCTTTGTTGGTTTCTCACTCTCTTTTGCTTGTTGAGCCAGTTTTGTCACAGGTTACCTAGGTTTGGAGAGTGGGATTCCCGGGTGGGATACCCCACAGTTCAACAACTTTCGAAGAGCACTTGACATCTTCACTAACATCCTTCTTCTTATTACAGATCTTATGTGCCTCATTTGCACTCTAATATCATCATTTTTCAAGTTTTTATATGCTAGTTTTGCTTTAGAAAATTTCTGGTTTTTACATGAAAAATTTCAAGTCTGTTTTAATCTCATTTCTATCACTTTTGTACTATAATAGTTTGTTGTTTTGTGCAGGTTTCTGATCTTATAGGGGGAGGAAATGCCCAAATTCGGCCACTAGCAAGCACTAACAACACCCAAGAAGGCCTACTTCAAGTCCTTCACCCAAAAACGGTTAAAAACTCTCTTTTCTCCCTCTTTCCTTACAAATAATAAGTGTTGAAATACATACCATTGTAACAAGCCCAAGAGAGTCTCTTGGGCTTGAGTTTATTCTTATTTGTTTCAAGCACTTACTTCTTAGATTAGTTTACTCTTAGTTGCATGCAAGAGAAGAGGCTATGCCCATCCTTGCATGGTTTTGTTAAGTAGGTTTGCTTACAAGTTGTATTTACTTCAAGCATTTTTATTTTGCCCGCACCTCACTAGTGAAGTGGCTCTACCACTCTAGTGAAATCGTGCTTGGCTTGCATTTTTATTTTTCAGTAATTTGCTTTAAGTATTTTTATTTTTTTTGCCCGCACCTCACTAGTGAAGTGGCTCTGTCACTCCTATGATATCGCGCTTCGCTTACATTTTACTTCTGTAATTTTATTTCAAGTAATTTCGTTTTGCCCACACCTCATACGTGAGAGGCTTTGCCACTCCTGTGATATCGTGCTTGGCTTACATTGTTTTAGTTTAATTTTGCTTAAAAAATAAAACTTAACTTAAGCCCCGTTTTTGCCCTATATCCTCTCCCCCCACCGGTTCGACCGATCTGGGGTGATGAGAAAGGGCAAAGATTTGTGTTGGTTGGTTTAATAGACACCCAAAAACATATCTTCACTAGAACGGAGAAAAGGAGACTTGACTTGTGGAGCTAGTGGGGTGACATAAAATTTACTAAAATTTACAGGACCACTCGCACAACATTTCTTTTTGGTTTACAATATTTGCTTCAAGCACTTACTTTCAGCTCAATATTGCTACGTGTATCTTGATTTCTTAAAGTTGTTCATAATCTACATTTCAAAGCTTTATGTGACATCGATTATCTATCTACAAGCATTTTACATTTATCAGTTCATTTACTTGAATTTGTGATTTCATGACATATTTTGTTAGTAAATGAATTAGTACTGTGGAGAAGTGCTTGCTTAATTATTATTGTGATTCCATAGCCCGAGTAGAGACGACATTGGTCATTTTGATTATTTGATTTATTTCTCTCTTAAGTATATCATTGGTTGATTGATTGAAAGGTTTGCTTGCCATTGAAGTATTTTGCATTTTGCACATTGACTGTCATATTAGTCTTTGGTAATTTACAACTCCCTAAAACAAACTACAAAAAGAACTTAGTAAGAAGGGACTGCCCCCCTTGGCCTTTAGGAATTGTGGTCTAAACGGAGGAGTTTAGGACCGAGGTGACATTGGGTTCTTACTCACAGTTTCCCTTGGGAACACACACAGCGGTTGGGAGACTTACCCGTGTGCAATGTTATTGGAACCGGACCGGTCATCGAACCGGCGAAGCCCAAAATGTGAACCGGACCGGAACCGGAAAAAAACCGGTCAACTAAAAAATACATAAAATATTCATATTTTGTAAAAAACATATATATTTATGTGCATACATATGAATCCAAACCACAACAACATATGAATACACAAATATGCAAAGTTTCTCATACATATAACAAGTATGGGTGCAAATAACCAAAACAACACCCAATGCAATACATCTCTGAGGTTCTGAACCAAAGTATATCAACAAAGAGGCTCAAAATGGCAACCATAGTACTAATGAATAACAATAAACTAATCATAGAAGCATAGAAAACTTTTTTTTGTGTTTAAAAAAAAAAAAAAACAGTTTTATGGGTCCATTGTACAGACCGGCCGGTTCGGGCCGGTTTTGACCGGTTCGGCCGGTTTTGACCGGTTCCGGCCGGTTCGGCCGGTTTTGACCGGTTCCGGCCGGTTCAGTACCCGGTTCAGACAGAAATCCGCTTCAACCGGTTTTTGTCCCTGACCGGACCGGTTACCTTTGTAAACCGGTCAGACCGGCCAGTTTTTCCGGTTCCGGTCCGGTTCCGATAACACTGCCCATGTGCAAGTGTGTTTTAGGTGGCAACAAGGAGAACAATCATTGTGACTAAAATCACATACTCCAAAACCGAGACACAATGTAAACAAGGAATCTACCCAACACAGAGGTCTATGTGGGGGAAGTCCTCGAGACTACTAGTTAAGGTGTAAGTTAGGATGAAATCAAATTGGAAGGTAATGGATGGACGGAGAAGTGACTGATGATGCCATGGATAGCAAAGGCGCAAGAATAAGGGAATGAACAAGTATGTACTTCATAAAGTAAGGGTATGACCAGCGAGTATATACAAGAACCTCCTATTCATAGTAACTGACCACTTCTACTCTAAACAACAAGAAATGATCATAAGACAAGGCCAGTAAACAATTATCATATACCCAGTCATAAACTACCTAGATAAAAGAAAGAGCACATCAGCAACCCAAATGCGTCAATCATATACTTGAGTCCCTGATCTGAACAACCTGAATCACACTGAAGCACTGCATCTGAATATAATATGGGCACTGTCATCAATCTGCTCTAGATGATAGAAGAATGGCTAACTCAGTCACCGACTTGGTGTCATGGGGCTCAGTCCTGGCATGAGATTGTAAATGTACAAGCTCTGGATCCACTGAATGCATAAGAGTGATCATCAAAATGCTGCTCATCATCAACTGATCTCATCAAAATGTGTAAAGGACTGGCTCAAAAATATACTGGAAACTGATCTGCAATCATGGTAGCCCGGCTACTATGGATGTGATAACAGGAACAAACAAAGGTGAGGTCCTCATGGAAAGGTGAATTTGTGGATTACCTGTCATCACATTGAGTCCTAGATCTGCCTGTGGTTCTTGAGGATCTAGCCACTGCACCGATGGCAAGCTCAGCTTTGTTAGTGGCTGCCTCTTCCTTCTTTTTATCCTGATCATAAATAGAATCATGGGCAACCTGCATAATCTCTGGGGTTGATGCATTAGTATTACAAATCCCAACATCATGCCCTGGAATTTTAGACAAGTGGTATTAAACCAGGTAACCCCTCCTGTCATATACTAACCAAACAGTTTACAAGTCAATTTTTGATGGTTTACCCCATCGTCTGGTTACCATAGTGCCAAATTGGATCCAAAGGCTTTGGCATGTTGGCAAGGCAATACTGAACTTCCAACTTGAACCCTAGTGCCAGAAATACTGAAAAAAAAAGATCATCAAACAATGCTGGAAAGAAAAACAGACCTCTAGATTGTTCAATGAGCCATGAGAAATGATAATAAGAGGCAAGCAACATGGGCTGTGAAAACCCTGCAAAAAAAAGTAAAAAAAGTAGTTAAAATCGTGGGATTTGAAGAAATACCTGGGACTTGAGAATATCAACACCGTTGGTAGATAGCAATTGATCCATGCTGCAATTAAAAAAAATTGATGGTGATGAGAGCAATCATTTGACCCTCTTAAACGTGGTTCTTGATGATGGAACTCCCCTGCTCTCTCATTCCTCAACACCAGTAGAGAGAAATGACAGCAAAATTGCAAAAATTGGCCTTTAAGCCACCCTAAACCGCTTACTGTTGTGTACCCAGTTTTGCTGATTGTTTGTAGACATCATGCAGTCCGATTTTTTTGCAGACATTGCGATTTTTTCATGTCGAAATTTCAGCAAGGGTTAAACGTCACGATTTTTCGCGATGTTCCCAAAATTTCGTCGATTTTTGGATCAATGAAAAATAGTGCCTTTGAAACACACTGACCTTCTTTTAGACATTCAATGTTGCAAACTAAATCCTAATTTCATTTGTTAGTGTAAACTTTTGTTATGTGATTGTCAAGTGAGCGTTTATACATTTGCAGAGAAAATTTTAAGGGCGAATATTCATTATTTAGCTATTTTTTCTAATTTTTGTCCAAGCAGATTTGCCTATTAAAAATGAATATTCACCCATTCTACCTCACAAAATTATTTTCTTTAAAAAAATTGCTGTTTTTTTTAATAAAATATCTATAAGCCTTGTCATTTTAAAAAAAATACAGAATATCTGTGAAATCTTTTAGTTAACATTTTGAGAATTATAAAGATTTTCCATGCTTTTGAAGAAAAAATATGGTGAATCCTTTTTCATTGTGTTTATTTGGCAATATACTTGAACATGATTATCTGTTCTGGCATTATTATTGCTGTTGGTTCAATCTTCTGAAGTTTCTTACAATAAGATTCATCATTTTTGCATTTTCTTTTGTGTTGATTGTATATTGATTTAGAGTCATACAAATAGTGTCTTTGAAACTCTGGCATATTTTTAGACATTGAATGTTACAAACCATATCTCATTTTCATTTATTAGAGTAGAATTTTCAATTTTGTTGTGTGAGTGTTATACATGCTAACTATGTTTTTTGGTTGTGTGAGTGTTATACATGCTAACTATGTTTTTGTGCTCTTTCTTGGACTCCTTTCAGGTCCTGAGAAGGAACTTCAGCAGCTTCCAGTTTTTGGAGAACTATGCGCTCTCTTTCCTGGTGTTCAAATACAAATAGATTTTGTTGGACCTGCAGTTCCCCATTTCAGGTTGTTCCCTTGAATGTATGCAAAGATTGTAGTTAGGTCATTTCTGCTTATAGCATGCTTAATTGGGTCTTCATATTTTCAGATTCAGATCGCTTTTACTGGGCTTTCTTCCAAAACTACTGGTGGCTGTACCACGTTACACTTTATTTGACATTTCTTAGTGATTGTTTATTTCTTTTAATATTGTTTTAGGTAGCAGGGAGTTTCTTTTTGTACTTTCCTTCCCCATTGAAGCATAATGTAAACTTAGTCCTAATGATTGACTTTGCCCATTAATATAATTTCTATTTTCTTTGTATTAATGGGAATTCAACTGGATTTGATATGCTGGATGACAAGTTCAGAGAAATTATAATTAAAATATAAACTTTGAATAAATCTATATTCAGTCATCCTATATGTGTAGCTTCTTTTTGAATGCGTAACATGTATGCTTTCATAATTTGGGGAATGTGCAAATGTTTCTTATAAAGCTGCAGTCATGGATGCTTTCTTTTTTATTCTTTCATCCTCCAAAATCTCTAATTTTCTTTTCATATTGTTGATCATTGCCTCTTCAGGGATCATGAATATGCCGAACTTAATGGCTATCCAAAATGCCTTGATACATCTTGCCAATGCAAAAATTTCAGATGTGAGGAAGGTCATGCTGACCATGCAAAGCATAGGCAGTGTAAAAACCAACCTTCCACTGTGGCATTGCGGTTTTGGAAGGGTCTCTATCATGAACGTTTTCATGATATAACAAAAGTGAGCTATTTTCTCTGTTCTTTTCTAGTGTTTGAAATATTGATTCCATTCAGTAAACTGAGTAACTTAGCTGTAAAGGTTCTAGTTTGAGATCAACCATATTATTCAATTCTTGGACTGGAAGTAAATGTATGGTCTCCAACGTGTTTTCAGTAAGATTGGAGAGAACCTTTGACAGATAGAGATGGTATATGCATAAGAAAAACTCCTTTAGTGTGTCTTTTCCAAGATTATTATGAGAGATTATAACCAATGCTCTGGCATTCACAAACTTTTGCTTATTGAGTATGTGTATGGAGACTTTGAGAAAGAAAAACCTTGTGTAACGACCATAATTACAATTGCTTATTTTTATGTGAGCCCTCCTATGTTGATAACTACTCTTCAATTGTTGTTTAGGCAAATTAGTCTTTTCAATAATTTATTTCTAAGCAATTCCTCCACTTTAGGGTCTATTTCTCCAGTTAAGGTCATTTTATGTCAGTATTTTGATATGCAGACGATTCTCTTCTTCAATTGGCTTTTTGTCTATAATTCAAAACATTCATACACACAATCTTAAATCATGAGGGTTTAAAATCAAGGTGTGTGGACATCTATTGGATGATCATACCACTTGACTACAAATCACACCTCTTTGCTGCTGTACGACATTCCAGCAATGGTAAGTTTCATCGTATTTAAAGCTTTTTTTTTACGAGAACGGATAAAAAATTTATATTAACAAAAGCTGCAAACAGCAAACCAGTACAAAATTCTTCCTCCCTGTAGGAGGGAAGCCAAAACTATAGGCAAAATAACAGAGTTCAAAAGCAGAAATATAACAAGGGTCCACAGACTCCCATCAACTACCACAAAAAACTTCATATTATATATCCTGACATACTGTCCAGACCAATGTTGCACGACTCGGACTCGGCAAAGACTCGGCTGGCATGTGACTCATGGACTCGGGAAAAACTCGGGAAAGACTCGGGACAGACTCGGCAAGACTCGGCAAATAGGAAAAAATAAAATATTAAAAATATTGTACATTTTGGGCCAAAAAAAGAGGTTAAAAGCATTTTGGGCACAAAAAAGAGGTTAAAAGAGTTTGAAATATATAACAGGAAATATATAATAAAAAAATATATAGCAAAAAATATTAATAAAAAAATAACTATATAACAAAAATATAATAAAGTACAAAATATTAAACAAAATATATTATAACTAAAAAACTATATAATAAATAATACATAATAAACCAATAAATAACAGAAATTAATTAAAATTAAAATTTAAAATAAAAAAATATAATAAAATATATATATAACAAAATATATATATATAAAAAATAATAATTAATAACAAAAATATAATAAAATGCAAAAAGTTAAAAAATATACAACATACAAAATATATTGTAAATAAAAAGAAACTATATAATAAATAATATATAACATACAAAATTAATAATATTTCATCAATTGTTCTCGAACGTCCGTCCCGTCCAACAAGGCTATTTCATTTACAATTATCCATCCGTAGTTCCCAGGATATCTGCTAAGAGTTCTGGCTGTATTGACTCAATCCAGTAGTTCCTACGATATTCCACACCAAATCGAGTGTCGTCTAACTGCGCCGAGGGAATTATAATAATCCCCACCCATACCATGCCATCCCAGCAATCAATCGGGGGAGCCAAGGGTAACTATGATAGTCCTCAGCTACTCGACCATTGCATTACTCCGTGTTGTGGTAAAAGTAATAGGTCTACCTGCAACCCATGGCTGATATATATTATAAATAAAATATATATATATATATTTTAACACGCAATATTGCAGCTGGTTTTTCTCCCTCGCGTGAGTCCGTCTGCCCACCCTAGCTTTCGCGGAAAGCTTCTCCCTGCACGGCGGAGTCGCCCAAGTCTTCCCCGAGTCACTCTGAGTTCGGGGTTTTCGGCGAGTACTCTTTTCTGGTGAGTCTATCGGCGAGTTCGTGGCGATTACGCGGTTTAGATGCCCACTCGTCCAAACTCGCGAGTACTCGCGAGTATGGGACGAGTGGTGCTTCACTAGTCCAGACAAAAAAGGACACCTAAAACACATAACAGAGTTTCAGAGACCAAAAAACACAGAGCTGGAGAAAGCTAAAAATTCACATCCCCATCTTGCCTGGGGGACTCCATCTCATTGCTGCCCTTCAATGGCTTCCGCACTGAGTTTTCTTCCTGGGCATGAGCAATCAATAATGGTTCCCCTGGCAGTGACTCTCCTGAGCAAGGTTGACCAATGTTGAGCACGGTTGTCATTGATGACAACACATTAATGACAAAGGAGTAACAAGGTTGATGACACGGCAAGAAGGACAGACAAGGAGTAACAGGGCCGATGACTTGGCAAGCATGAGAAAGCCATTAATGACAAAGGAGTAACAAGGTTAATCACAAAGCAACATAAAGGTTGATGACATGGCGGGCATTTGAAGGATAGCAAGGAGCCCTTGCGGGCATGGGCATTTGAAGGACAGCATGGAGCCTTGCGGGCATATTCTAAGAGCCCTTGTGGGCATCTCTTTGAGCCCTTGCGGGCATTTCTATGGAGCTTGCGGGCATATTCTAAGAGCCCTTGCGGGCATCTCTTAGAGCCCTTGCGGGCATTTTCTTGGAGCCTTGCGGGCATATTCTAAGAGCCCTTGCAGGCATCTCTTTGAGCCCTTGCGGGCATTTCTATGGAGCCCGTGCGGGCATATATGAGAGCTTAGTCACCGCATTCGGTGAATTTCAACCTTGAAATTCGAAATTCGTCGAACTTCAATCAAATTCGAACTTGAAACCAAACTGAAAGCCGGATTTCAAAGTCGAACTTCAAGTCGAATTCGAAGGCGAATTTATGCGATAAAAATTTTAATGGGTAAAAAAAAGACAAAACCTAACCTAAATTCCTAAATTTTTAACAAGATACCATCCTTTTGAAATATAATTATATATATTAATGTTGGCATGCATTTTTCATTTTACATATATGTTTAATGAGTGCCTATATATATATATATATATATATATATAGTCCCTCGAACTTAATGTCGAATTTTATCACCAAATTTTTCATTGCCGAATTTTTGTCTAATTTCAAGGTCATCGAATTCGAACATGAACTCGAACCAAGTGACTTAGTATGAGAGCCCTGCGGGCATTTTCTAAGGGCCTATGCGAGCACTCCTAAGAGCCCTTGCAGGCATTGTTCTAAGGACTCTTGCGGTCATATGGAAGGGTTACGAGCATTCCGGAAGTACATGGGAGTTTGGGCATTGAAGCCATGATATGGACATTGGAGCTCTTTGTTGAAGATGTCATGGCTTGTTGATGATGCCATGAAATCCACATTGAAGCACAAGATGCCCATGACGTATTAATGGGGTCTTTGTCTTGATGAAGCATTTGAAGAAAACTTGAAGCATTGCTTAGAGTAACCTTTAATCTTGTTTGTGGTACTTATGATGCATAAGCATGTATGGATGTGGATTAGCAAAAATGTCAAGTAACCCAAAAAGAAGCTCTTTGCAAGTCGGCCCAGTAAAACAAGTTTTAAATTGATCTTTGAAAAATATAAAAAGAAATAATTTACATTTAGCATGTCGGCCCAACAAATTAATTTATGGAAGAATGTGTATAAATAAAGGGCAATCCGCCTCATTTCGGAGTGCGTGTGAGAGAAATGTGAGCTCTGATTTTCGGAATATACTGAGGAGATTTTCGGGTACACAGTGAGGCAGCTGTAGCATGAAGATAACAAAGTTTAATCTCTGATTTTCGGGTGAAGAAGAGGCAGCCACAGATGGAAGTGAGGCAACCGCTGAGATATGCATTTTGATGTGAGTCTAAAGCTGATCTGAGGCAAAAAAAGTGCGAAGGGAGAAGTGGATCAGCAAAGGATCAGTGGAGAAGAGGAGCAGAACAGAGTATATCAGAGGTGTATCAATAGAGAAAAGTTTGATCAATTGGTCAGACAATCTGATCTAGTTATTGGTTATGATATTGGGTTTGTTGTGATTATTGTATTAGGGTTTGATTATGAAATTACAGACTTAAGAAAAGTCTGATATATCATTTGTAAATCTGTATTTTTTGGGGTGTTGGTGCATCCCAGTCAGTTGCAGCTAACAGAATCATCTGGTGGGTGGTGCCACCTTGGGTTGTAGCCCATTTTGGAGATTGAAGTCTCCTATCACAATATAAAAAGCTTATTTATATAGATATATTTGATCATTTGTGTACACTATATTTGGATGTGAAGTGGACTGATATGAATACTGATTTACTAGTGAATTGAAAGTTTAAATATAAGAAAATTGTGCCACACTGATTCACCCCCCCTCTCAGTGTGCCATTGTGTCTAACAATTGGTATCAAAGCCAGGGCCTTCAACATCAGTCTAACCACTGGAAGGCAGATCATGGATATTCAGGATGCTTATTCGGCAGATGGGGTTCCATTGTTTAGTGGATCAAACTATAAGTATTGGAGCATCAAAATGAAGGTTTATTTACAGGCACAGGGATGTGACATTTGGCAATCAGTTGTAGATGGTTACACTCCTCCAAAAGGCAGACCAAAGAGAGCAGTAGCTAAGAAGCTACATGAAAACAATGCAAAGGCACTGAGCTTGATTATAAGGAGCTTACCCGAATCTGAGAAGGAAACACACAATATTGGAAAGTGCACTTCAGCTAAGAAGCTTTGGAACAAGCTTCAAGATGCGTACTCAAAGCAATCCCTCCTTGCAGCAATGGATGTCGATCAAGAGGAAGCAGGTTCAAGCAAAACAAAAGAAGATCATCCCAGATCAGGACCTCAAGAAACTCCCTACTCAAAAGATGAAGAAGGTATTGTGGATTGCGAGGCTGAACTTGTAGCCGCACTAGAAGAGATTGAGGACTTAAGAGAGATGATAAAAAAGCAAGCTGAAGAAGCTGATCTTATCAAAATTCAATTAAAGAAAGCCTAACTACTTGAAGAATCTGTGTCTAGACAATTAAATGAAAAAGAAAAGGTATGTAATACTCAAAAAGCTGAAATTGATTCCCTAAAAGAAGAAGTGGCAAGGTTAAGCATGTGTCAAATTCTAGTAGCTAACTATGAAGGAAGTCTTGAACAAAATGAGGAAGAACTTTCAAAACTCAAAGGAGAAAACCATTCTCTAAAAAATCAACTGCAAAAATATCAAGAGGAATGTCAAGGCTTGATGGAAAACTACCTTGAAGAAGATCTAAGAAGGCAACTCAATATGAAAGTTGAAATCTGCCAAAGACAGGAACAAGAGATTCTCTCTTTAAAAGAAAGTTCGGTCAGGGAAAATGATGAACTAATGACTAAGTAAAAATTTGGAAAAGGTACTATGATTTTGGATCACATTCTCAGCCATTAGAGATCTCCGCATGACAAGACAGGGATCAGATATGACAAGTCACAGAAGAATTCTAAAGAAGGAGAAAGTCCCCAACCATCTCAAGAAAAAATTGAAGAGGAATATAGAAGTCATAGAGGCAGTAGAGAAAAGTGTCATGATCAACAAGGATCAAGAAGGACACAACCAACAAGAAGATCTATGCTACAGAAGGGATCATTTAATTCTAGGTATGGAAATGATTTTAATGGTTATTGCTATTCATGTAATGGTTTTGGTCACAAGGCTATGGATTGCACATGCCATGGAAGAAGAAGTGCAGAAAGTCGAAATAACACAATTAGATGTTGGACATGTAACCAAGTTGGACATATTGCTTCTACCTGTCACACATTGAGATGCTACACTTGTAGTGGCTTTGGTCACAAAGCCCAAGATTGTGCAAATCCAAGAAGACAACCTATGAGGAATCCCTCATATACATCAGCTAGAAGAGCCAATGAACCAAGGAAGACAAATAATGGTGAAGGGGCATATGCTAAGACAAGTGCCAAGAAACAGGTATGGATGAAAAAGAATGTTTTGCTGAATATGAATGTAGTTGATCATTGCACAGAAGATGGCTGCCATATGGCAAGCCAAGCTTAAGGTCTCTCAAAGACCTTAGCACACCTTGAGTTCATGGAGCTGGAGGATGAACTCAAAGGAAAAAGATGATTACTCCAAGCTAGGAAACAAGTCCTAGGATCGGATTGCAAACATTGATAGAAGGAAAGCAGGCAGGGATGAAGTTTGATAAGTCGGAGGTGATACAATTTGGCATTTTCATAGGGGGAGTTGATCAAAATATCAAATAGACTCAGTGATGTCAAAGAATATTATGATAAAGTGCAAGATCAGATTTGGGAAGATACCTTGTAGCCATAGAAGATGTGTGAAAGTAGCCCTAATTGGTCAAACCAATTAGCATATTTCGAGGACAAAGTTATGGACATCATTCCATTCAAAATAACTGGAGAAAGAGGGTGTTACTCTACCCAGACATCAGGTTAATATGATCTGATATATAAAGACAGAAGTTTGGTCATCTTAGACTAAGAAGAAGCACTCTTCAAGAGAAAAGACTCTTGAGATGCCTTGCTTACACATTAACTTGAGAAATGACGAAAGTGTTGGTCTTCATTTTATCAAGATATATGCACCAAGAAGGATAAAGAAGAAATTATGGTAGAGGTAGCAGTTGAAGTGAAGCAACATGGCAATGTATGGAAGATTGTTCTTAATGCATGCATACCTTTGATGAATTTACTAGGATAAGAAATGATGATGTGTGTGAAACAGAACAAGGTACATAGCAGCGAAGGATGAAGTCTGTAAGCATGAAGAACATTAAGAAGAAGATCTGATCTCAGGCATCTCAAAGAAGCAGCAGGTGCAATGAAGTATTGAAATTTGATTTAATCAAGCCATAGGCAGTAGCACCAACAGGATGGTAGAATAGCAAACAAGAAATCGTGACTGTCAAGAAAGTAGTGTGCATTCTCTACAGCATCTAAGGAAGACCTGATCATGTTCAGAAATAAAAGCTAAATCTGAAGATTGAAGGATATACTCATTGCTGCCACATTTTCTCAAGTTCATGGTCATTCACAGCACTGTGTCGTTAATTCTGGAGCACTTAAGGATTGCATGAGGAATACTGCAGTATATTGTTTGACAAAACAAAAAAAGTACGTGTTCTGATTGAAGGCTTCCTTCTAAGCAATGTTTTCAGACATATATAAAGGCATTCCAAGAAGCTACAGCATAAGTTCTCTGAAGACACTATTTGTCTCTTTTGATCACAGAGTTGAGATAGCTCAAAGATCAAGTAAAATTTTGACTAAGTAGAATGAGAGTTGTTGTTCTACAAAAAGCCTCGAAAGTCTTGAAAATGGTAATATAGCCTGCTTACCTAGTTGATGATCATAAAACTCCACTTGATGAAGTTCTTGTATAATGATAATATGGAGCACCTGTGAAGTAGTTTTCGTTGGATATATGGTTTCCCTCATGGAGTTCTTGTTGAAGCCTGTTATCACACAATTTGTAGTTGCCCCTAGTGGTATCCCATCCGGGATGGTAGAGGAGATGGACAACTAAAGAGGTGACCCAAGAGATGCCACGGTTCCCAATGCAAGGTGGGAGTCACATCAACCGAGGCACTCTTCGCTTTAGATCTAGATGAATCAAGACCTAGAGGGAGACCCTATTACCAATCAAAGATGATTGGACCCAAACAAAGGTTGTTCCTAGGGATAAGTAAATGATGAGTTACGGAAACCAATGCAAGATTTAGTGGACCTAGAAGTTAAAGTATGGTTGATGATGGTTTGAGAGATGATTAGTGTTTCAACCAATGTATGATTTAGGCCACATGATGAACTAAAAAGACAAGATCTAGTACCATGTATTACACAAGTGGGACCTACTTTCTTGGGATATGTGAATGGTTCAATTGGGACCCACATGGTGAAATTAAGGGATGCAATTGGTACTAGAGGATATGTAATGAGTAGATTTATGGATCTAAGTTGAAACTAGGAATACCCACATATGGGATCTAAGGTTTGACACAATTCCCAAGGAGTGCGACTTGCCTAAGGACGACTAGTGCCTTGTTGGATGGGTTAATGGAGTTAAAAGATATGTCAAAGTGTAGATCGGGACACCTAGAAGTCAAGTGAAGTGGGCTAATTGAGATAGAGTGGTTGGATCTTGCTAGATCTAGGATTTCATGAAGTGACCCAAGTGGACCACAATCCCTTAAAACAAGGAATGCTACCCCCAAGGCAGATCGTCACAAAATGATACTCTAGATATAGGTTTCAAGGTATGCCCGTTCCAAATCCACTGAAATCTCAACTACCCAGGTCCTAGAAGTGGGCAAACTCAGTCACCCAAGGAAGTGCGACCTTGCTCAAGGAAGGCTAAAAGGTGGATAAGGTGTGTCAAATCAAGTCTAATGGCCACCAAAATGTAGATCCAAGTAGTTTAGGCATTGATCTATGTGGATCTAGAAAATCAAGCCAATCCAAGGGTTAGATCTTACTAGATCTGAGTTTTAAGATGCCAAGTAGTTCAAAAGGGGGTTTTAATCCCTTAAAATGTGGAATGATGCCCACAAGGTAGAAATCACCCAAGTAAAAGTCTAGGAGTAGGTTATCAAATGTGTAGATTGCAAATCAAGTGGGATCTCACCTACCCACATGCTAGATCTAACCCAACAAGCCTCTCCAAGGAAGTGCGATTTGGTTCAAGAGGGCGATATTGCCTTGAAAAGTGTGTTAATTTTAACCCAATCACCACCAAACTATAGATCCAACTAGGGGTGGATGCTATAGAGGTGGGTTCTTAAGATCTTTTCAAAAGCAAGGCTAGATCTAAGTAGATCTAAGAAAAACCAAAATTGGGGTTTTGATTAATTAGGGTTTGTGACCAATGAAGAGAGAATGGATGGAAAAAGGCACATACCTTGTAGATCTTACCTCAATTGCTTGTGGCCACCTTGCAAATTGATAGCATTCTCCTATGTGTATATTCAAGAGTGAGATCCAAGAGCTCCAACCAAAATGTCCTCCTCCAAGATAGCCAAATCGTCCTCCTCCTACAAGACAAGATCAAAGAAACAAGTCAAGTAAGATGATTATGAAAATGATAGAAAGATGTAATAGAAAGCATCAACTATGTCACGAAGATACAATAATGATACTCCCTGTCACAAGATCAACCCAAGAGAGAATATGTGGATCCCTCCAACAATAACCCTCAAGAAATCGCCCTCCTCTCCACCAATTCGACTTTCCTAGGATCCCCTAGCGATACTCATGATTTCATGCTTTGTAAAGGTGATTGCACTTGTAAGGGTTGTCATACCCACTTTAGCACACCTCTATTATACCACTTGGACCTTTTCTGTTGTATGACCCCCTTTCTTTTGGTCATCCTAGTAAAAAAATGCAAATCATCCACCATTGAAAGCAATTTTTGAAGGTTGTACCAAGCAAGGAGGAGGTCATTAAGGGAAAAAGACGCTTTGTTGGGGTTAGTTGGTGCATGGCATTCTCCTTCTAAGCTCAACATTTCATTTGTTGAAGCTATAATCACTTATTTATCATTATTTTTATGTTTTATGAGGTTTAGTCCTCGGATAGTGGGTGCCAAACCCTAAAAGTGAATTTTAACTCAAATTAGACAAGTTGGCCTAGAGGAGGTAAAGGCTAGGACTTTTCTCATATAAATAAAGTGACCTCCTCTCATTTGTAACCAAGATCATGGGATCAATTATGATTGAAATTTTATTTCTCTTGTGGTATATGAGGCTTTGAAGTGGTGTGCATCTCTCTTCTTGGCATGTTCAAGGGTTTTTTAAGGATAAAGTTGAATGTTCAAGGTTTCTTTGCAATCTTTCAAGGCTAATTCAAGTGGAGGAAGGACATTAGGGTTTACTCTCTACTCTTTCTTTTCATCAATGTGGTAAGTTCTTTGGTCTCTTGTCTTGCACTGCTTGAGCATCCAAGGTAAGGGCTTCTAGGGTTTTATTTGATGTTAAGTTAGTCTTTCTTAGTGAGGCATTTCTCTTGGAGAATCCCTCTTCTTTAGGGCCTTGGTGTTCTTGCTTGTTCTAATTAGGTCAAGGACTATTATGACCTAGGGCTTCTGGTCTTTGCCCTAATTCATTAGCATTTGAATTACCAATTCTTGGGAGGACATTGACCCCAGTTTTTCTCATTTCCCTAGGGATAAGACTAAGGTTTAATTCCCTCTTCTTCAAGATTACAAATTTCTATATCTCATTTTTGAAAAAATACAAAAAAATCAAATATATAGAGAAGCCCTAAAAATCAAATATATAAAAATCCAAAAAGATATTGCAGTTTTGAAGAATCTAATGTGTTGAATGTGACTTGCCCCCTTGATTTTATGGTCAATAGTCAAAGGCGTCACCTTTTTGTGGCTATTTTGAGAGACCTAAGGTTCTTGTGCAAAGGATAGTATGTTTTTATAGATCTGATATGTCAGGTACAACCATCTAAATTCAACTTTGAGGTGCCACACAAGTTGAAGACAAGGTCTACTAACAACACTAATTATTTTGGTCTTCACCTAGTGGTTTGAGTTGACCTTGTTGAGATTTTGGGGGGTTGGTTAAGGCATAAACCAGACGTGCTATGCCATTTCTAGACTTGTTTTAATCATCTATTGGCCCCAAAGGTTTGAAATATCTTTGGACAACCATACATTGACTTGGACTTTGCCAACTTGAGCTACAATAAAAGGTTACAAGTCTTACATCGGTTGGTTAAAGGTAAGAGGTATTTTACTCGTGATCTTCAAGGGTTTAATTGAAGTTTTCATACAAGTTATTGGTGTTGGTCTTGTATTGTACTCATTGATATGTCTTAATGACAAGAGAGTTCCAAATCATATTTCTCCTAACCTCCTAAGCCTTGTACTTGGTCATTGAGTGTTTGTTGAATATTTTATTGACTCCATAAGGCACTGGTTGATTAATCTAACAGGAGGGCTTTGTTAGAAGTAGAGTTGTTCTTGTCCTTGTGCTTCAAAGGGCTACTTCTGTACTCATTTGGGAAGCCTCGTGTGGCCAAAGGAGTAGACCTAAAGACATAGAAGAGTGCATTGTGGTGACAGTGGGTGCATCTCTTGATTAGTTGCTACTATTAACACCGACCTTTGTGTACTTTCATAAGGGTGCTAGTTTGTGCGGGAACATGGTGCCAACCAACAAACCCTAAAATATTACATCATAATTGTGGAAATCATTAGGAGCTTCCTTATGGTGTCAACTTAAAACTATGTTAATCGAATGTACCTTATACAATGGAATATTTCAAGTTCCTACTCTATAAAGATGAATGAGAACAATTGTAATATCTATGCATAAGCCAGCAAAGAAATGGAGGAAATTTCACTCACAATATTTCCAATGTGACATGTTCCTTCTATGGCCCTAAAAACAAGTTCTAGCTATCCCACATACCATTTTACAACATCAAAATATGAGAATCAAGAACCACTTACAAATGGTGAAGAAAACCCTTGAACTTGAAATGCTCCATAAAATGAGGAAACCCCAATGAAACCCTATAACTCCATCTCTAAACATGATGAAAAACAATGAGTAAGTGAATGAAAGGAGTCTCTCCTTTCTCTATATATATGAGGTAGGGTAGGCCAAAAAAATACACAAATGGGCCTAAACTTACAAGCAATTTACTACATAAATGTAGGCCCACACATGTGAAGCACTACACTCCAAGGGTACACATGTCAAGCTACAAGGTGATATCACTACACAAGATGTATCCATATTACTCAGCCACAAGCCTACATGGACCTCATCACTCCTCCCAAGCCATGTGGTCCTTTAGGTTCACTCCACCTACATTATCACTATTGCAACCTAGGCCATCTAAAGGATCAACACCCCCCTCCAAAATCTCCAATGCTCCACCTCTAGTGAAAGGCACTTGAAAGCAAGTAACATGCTATCACAAGGTCTCCAAAAGTCCAAAGAAGAAAGCCCAATAAGGTCTAGCAAATCAAGAGCAAGCCACCTTCACATGTGCATGCCCATCATGGACCAACCAAGGGCTTATCCATACACCACTTACCTCATATCAGATGGTCCGAAACTCCAAGGGTTAAGTGCCCTCCTCTAAGTGCCCAATGCTCCTTTTAGGTAAATACCTCTCCTAATCGATCAACCAACTCCCTCATTGCATGCAGCCAATGGTTTAGTCAACAAAACAACTAGGGTACTAATCTCCTAAGCAAGGGCGCCATACCAGCATTCTAACCAAGGTTAAGCATCCACCTGAACTATGCCTTCCATGTGTCCATGAAGCATTGCCAAGGGGCTAGGAGACATGGTGCTTTCCTAGCAAAGGGGAAGCACTTTTGGAGTAAACCCAAAAGTTAACACCCTTTCTACAAGCACTAATCAGGGAATTGTAGCTTCTCATCATCATCCTCATCAACAGTAGGCGATGACACAAGGCAATCTTGAGCACTCTCACTTGGCATCTTCAGTTGAGACATTTTCTTAAGCTCGAGTTCTTGACAATGATTCCTTCTTTCTTTCTTTTTTCTTTTTCTCTATGATTCCCAACTATGTATCTCACTATTGGATGATAGACTTTGGGTCTTAGACATTGGATTTCATAGATTAGATTTGGTTTTATAGGAGCTGCACTTGCATTCCCACTTGTGTATTGATTCTGATGTTCCTAGCAGCCCCTTTGACCTACTTTTGGTCACTTGTTGGGCATCAATACAATTATCTTATCTTAATTATATAGGTGTTATCCTCTCGTGGGAAGAGGATCTCACTCATTTCCTACTCCCTTGGATATATTTCATTCGAGGAATAATCATTATAAATGGATGAAATGTAGTCAAAGACTCATGAATGTTGATTTGTTCAGGAAAAACATATATCTCAAAATCAACCAAGGTTGATAACATTAGAAACATGTTGAATAACATCTTTCAAGTGTTAGTAGTAGTATGGAGATTACATTCGGTAAACATTTAAGTACAACAAAATTGTGAGTGCACTGGCAACTTTCAAAAGATTGGAATGAACTCTTGCCAATTTACATCACTCCTTGTGTTTGTTGCCTTTTCTATTGTTGTTCTTAGAAGGAAGAATTTTGGGTGTGTCTGATTCCAAGGAGCTACCATCAGTGCAGCAAGTCATTGAGTCCTTATTGCACTGCATTGTCAGCAAAATATATTGTTGCAGTATTTTGTGCTTGCAATACAATGCACAAGTGTCTAAAGCTTAGTGCAGAACCTTGCTCTACTGCAGGCGAATCTGAAAAAGAGAAGTGTAGAATTTACCGAGCTTAAGAAAGGTTGTCAAGACCTTTATCTAGGGTGGTAGCATAGTAGTTGGTTGTTGATTAGCAGGGCACATCATGTATTGTTAGTCTTTTGCCTCAGAAAATCTGCACAATTCTGACTAGTTTTGCTGAACTTGGGATTTTCCCATAATCTGTAGCATGATTAGCTGTGAAAAGATAGATTTTTGTGTTATACAAATAAATAAAAGCCCATATATGACTAAGATATAAAGAAAATGATAAAGCTAAACAAATTGTGAAATGCACTATGAAACTCACACGCTATAATAATTGTCCTACCTGTGGAGATTTAGAATATTTACAAGTACATTCTTGAACACCACTTGGGATGGGGCATGTAGGCCCTTTTTGGTGTTTTTGGAGCCAAATACATGCTAGTAAACATGGCCCTTCAAATCTCAAAACTAGAATTATGACAAGGATCATACTTGGTTCAAGCCAAAGCATCTCTCCTTTGAATGCAGATATTCCAGTAGTGGTAGTCTGTTTTCATTCTCTTCTTATATGAAATGGTTCCTAAATGCAATTGAAATGGTCTCTAGAACGAGAAATGAATGTCATGCCTTTCATTCTCTGTCATAGATGGAGCTTTAGATCATGTTGAAAGTTTGATTTAAGAATAATGGCAGCATAAAGCTAACTAATGCTAGAGATAACTTTCAAAACTGGGAATTCGGGAGTTTTGCCTCATTAATAGCATCATTTGTGTTGTAAACATTTTTTTACCATGACTTATGACTTCAAAAAATCGGCAACTTTCATAAACTATTGTGAAATGGAAGGTCTTTAAAGTTGCTTACATTTTTTTAACTAAAGTTGCATTGATACTAGCTTGGTATATTTGAAAAGAATCACCATTGAAATAAGACCTCTAATATATTAAGATGGGAATTGATAATTTAGAATACTTCTAGGCTAATGGAAGATTGTATTGACTGCAGGTATCCTTCCCTCACTTTATCATAGCTCCAAATGCAGGAATTGCCGCCTACTCTAGTTGGCGATCGACAATTGTATGCTTTTATCTATCTCACTGATTTTTTTTTAATTTAAGCTACTTTGCAAATTGATTGGATATATGGATCATCATTATATTCTTTAAACTTTGGCCATTCCTAATTTCCTTGTAGTGAAATGTGCTCATCCCAATATTGCTTGTTACCCCTCAACATGTAGGGGTGATTTGATGATCATTGTTTATGTAATCTTCCATCACATCCAGTAGTTCCATAGATGAGATCTATGGTTTGATCATGGATATTTTGCAGGGACACCTTCAACTTGCTCAATCCACTATGATATGTACCAAAGACAGATGGAAATATTTGGTTGACACCAGTGTTACGTCATAAGCTCTCTAGTTCACTCATGGTAAATGCTTTCTTATGTGTGGACATGACCATAGGGGGTCAATGGTGTTACTCTATAATGGCGCATATATCCTAGATTATTGTTTCATAGTTAAGGTTGCATCATGGCGTGGTTATAATTTTTCATTAGATAAAGTGTATGACCTCACGGATTAGGAGTATCCCCAGGAATTTAAGTAAGTGTGATATTCATTTCATGTCATTCACAACATTTTATGTATCCATTTTACATCTCATGTCATTTCACTAGCCATTTCACCCATTTTCATCATGTACACCCTTTCGCAATTAGCTTATCATATGTCGTGTTCTAAGGTCTCTATACAATTCCTATGTTTGTTGTCTAAGTCAAAGTTAAAAGAGTCAAAGAACTCTAGGGGAAATAGAGCTAAATGATAAATGTGAGTTGTGCCCCCTTGCAAAAGCCATGATCCTTATGTCCCAGCTTATCAAAGCCAAATCTAAATAAAGGGACTTATGCTTAAAAAAAAGAAACAAAAAATAAATGGAAGGATCATAAAAAATGGTGCAAGGGTAGCTCAAAAAGAAAATTATTCTCTTCCAAGGAACATAAGGAAGAAAAATCATCAACACCTAGCTCTTGAAAGCGAAGGGGTAGACCTGGTACTTAGACACATTCCTATGATAGTTAATTTGCGAACATCTTTCCCTAACATCACATTCATTTCATTACCCTCACCTTGCTTAGAAACTTAGGAAATGCACTTAATCTTAGGGGTGTAACATGAAAATCTAGATCAATTATAGTTGCACCATGGTAATTCTAATGTTATTGGGATATTTAATCAAAAGTTAGCGAGCTAATTAGAAAAGTGCACTTGAAATCCTTTTATGTCAATGCTTGCATATATTAAAGAATTTTTCTTAAGTATATTTTACATGCTCTAACTCTTGGTTGCTCTATAGTTATTTCATATCCCCTCCTAGGTGGTGCACCCCCCTTCTTCATGCACATGTGGGAGTTTTTGGAGGCATGCTTCTTCATCTTCTTGGCATGTGTGAGAGGGCCAACTCTCCTTGATGACTTGGACTAGCTTTAACCATCCTTTGAGAGTTCGTTGCACACTTGGATCCTCTTGAATGATGTGGCACACATATCAAGCAGTTGATTGCACACATTCTAGAGGGGCACTCTAGGGTTTTTGTTGTCTATCGGACAATTGAGACACTTGGCATCATCTTCTAGTGGAGCACCCCATCATTTGAGGCATTTTCCTTCATGGTTTGACTATTATTGGGGTATGTTGCATCGTGGAGGACTCATTCTTGCCACACACGCCACCTTATCTTGCAACATTCATCATTTTGACTTGACTTAGTGGGGCGCTCCTCTCTTTTGTCCACTTATCTTGGAGAGAGAGTTGTTAGTTTTGACTTGTCATGAGGTTGTTACATATAGTAGTGGTTAATTGGTCTTTATCTAGGGTTTTAGCCTTAGCATTTACTCATCTTGACCATATATTCTAGAGCATTCTACCTCATTCAGATGTATTCCACTTCATCATTTGTCTCTCTCTCTCTGTTGGTTCTCCCCCCCTCACAGGGTCAAATAGGTTAGGGTTTTGGATCTAGGGTTGCTAGTTTTGACCATGTCATATACATATTTTATTACTTTAGTTAAAGGATTTAACAACTCTATCTTCTTTATAAGAGATATACCTCTCATTGTTTTCTTTTACTAGAACTTGAGAATAAGTAAAGCTGCAGATGAGAAGGGCCTCCAAGCTGAGCTCTTAAAGCATGGCCTCCACGCTCTATACTATTACTTGGTGGATATGTTTAACCATGTGGTCTATACAGGATTTCTAGAACCTTGGTCACACCATATTATTCACCCGATCCACAAATCAGTCCCTTGTGCAGATCCCAACAACTATAGAATAATCATGGTTGGCCACACTTTCTCCAAACTTTATGCTATAGTCCTACATATGCAGCTTTTTGGGAAGCTTGAGAGGAGACATCTCAAAGTTTGCGGATAGGATGTATTCAGATTGGCATGCCAAACCATTGATCAAATTCTTACACTCTAGGCCATCATCGAGGAGGCACGCCATCGCTCTTCAAAAGTTTACTATTGTTTTGTAGACTTTCGGAAAGCATTCATATCCATCCCGAGAGTGGCATTATTTTTAGAGGCTTAGGGACATTGGCATTTCCGAGACCCTTTTGATCGCCATTATGATGGCTTCTTCTCTCAAGTGGTGAACTATGCATGAATGTGATTGAGGTAATATCACTCCAAATCTTTGCTTATTTTTCTTTCTAAGTAGTATAGTATTCAGCTCTTGGTACATGCTTTTAGTGGTATAATTAGTAATACTTTACATGCAGATTTCATTGAAAGAATTCCAGGTCTTGGACTCTACATTTGAGTAAAAGAAACCCTATTTGGCTATCAAAGTCGAAGACAAGAAATGGAATACTTCTTTCCCCCTCTTACTTTTTGATCACCAAATATATTTCTTCCTTAATGACCCCATGCCCCCTCTCTTGAGCAACTAAGCACTAGTCAAGAGACTAATTATTTTCATTGTAGCCACTCAACATATTTTATTTTCTTATTAAATCTTTGATTGTTAGAAATATCACCAATACTGAGAGGGGGGGGGTTGAATCAGTATTTAGTATGTTTTAACAATTCAAAACTTCAAGTACAACATGTAAACATTAACCATTAACAATGTCATTCATCATCACATAAATCATACACAATGCACAAGAGATTTTATGTGGAAATAACCACGGAATGCTTTTGAAATATTATAACAAGATTACATTCATAGGAAGCATTGATTCAAAGGAGGTTGCAACCTCCTAGCTTTACTAGTTCCAACTGGAAGGAAGCACCCACTTCCTAGAGTCCCTAGCACCCACTAGAAGGATTCTACAACACCCTGAGATCACAGGCCCAACCGGCCCTAGCACCACCTTGCCACCCTAATATGAGTAAGAGTATCAATTTGCCACTGTCACTGTCACTGTCACTTTCTTCAAGTTGCCTTCAAATCATTACTCAAATCTTCAATAAGAGCTTCCTCAAATCACATGTCCCAACAGCCATTCATAGACTTCATCTCTTGCATGAGAGGAGCCTTAATCCATGCCAAGAGAGGCTCCTTTCATTACCAATAGATAGAAACCCTAGTTCATAAGAAACATGCGCCTTCACAAGAGAAACCCTAGTCCATAAGAATCATGCCCCTAGATCAAAACAACATCATCCTCTTGAACTTTGCTAGACAACCTTGTACCTCCGCCTTAACACTCTTGTACTTGTGCATAAGAGATGATGAGATGAGTTGCTCCAAATGAAATGTTCCAGTCCTTATTTATATTAATGCTCCACTTTTTTAATTACAATTATGTTATGTCGGCCTTAACAAAATTATGGCCCAGTTGAGTCGCCCTGAACAAAAATTTTGTCCCAGTACAAAGAAAACTCCATTTATTCTCAACCATAGGGAGTTAGGAACTCTGCCACCTATCACCGAAAAGGTCTCGGAATAGGCTATCTGATTATGGAACTTGTACTTTCATTTGGGATACCTTTATGGAGTAAAAAAAATCCTTTTTTGGTTATAACATCATTCTCATGAGACTCCCCTTGGCTTTGACTTGTCTTCTTGACCACTTCATGTCTTTTTACTAAGGTCAACATCAATGACAACCAAATGTCCAACAATCTCCCCCTTTGGCATTGATGGCAACTTAGTAAAACGACGTTGCTTCCCTTGTGAATACACTGTCTTCCTTGAGTTGACTCCTCCTGTCTTCATGCTTCTTAACTCAAGCTTGTTTTATTATTTTTCTCCCCCCCTTTGACATCAATGGAAAAGGATGATTCTTTCTCCTGATCCTGCTGCAACTTGCCCTATCAATATTCATTCTCTTTGGCGTTGCTCCCCCTAAACTCATGCTTCTTTTATGGCGCTCAATAGTATTTCACCTTTTTTTCTATCTTATTTTCTTCCTTGTTGTCGTCCTTAGAGCTTTCCTACATTGTTTCCATCCTCTTTCTCTTTACTTGATCTAGGATGTATATGTTATTTGATCTTCTTGTAGTTTCGCAACCAATCTTCCTAAATCTTCTTCTCTGATTTTACATCTTCGGGAATCAAATGTGAGATTGTATTCTTGATCACACATTTTACTCACTTTGAGGAGATTATGCGTCAAATCTTCAACTAGCAAAAAATTTGTTGTTTTTACATTTTCACTAGCAAGACTCACTACACCTCTTCCAAGTATCTTGACAAACGAGTCATTTCCAAATGCAACGCTACCACTTCTTCCTTTCTTTAAACCGATGAATTTGTTTTGATCCCTAGTCATGTGTGTTGAAAACCCACAATCTATGTACCACTCATCTTCTTTATCTTCAACAAGCAAAGCTAGTCCACAATCTTCCTTGCTTGAGTTTTTTTTCTTTTCCCATATTATAGCTAGTTCCTCTTTCCTTATGATAGGAGCATCTTCTTTAACATTTCTGCAATCACGTGTCTTGTGACCATGACTATTGCATTTGTAGCATACAATGTTTTGATCCATCGGTGGGTCAAATGGATTGAAATTTATGTTAACAATTGTTGATTCAGTTGTCATTGATGCCAACAAGGGATTTGTAGTGGCCTTTGAGTTGTCATCGATGCCACCAAGGCCCTTGCAGTGATTATGCCAGGTGTACAGATGTGGACAGGATCATGGACACTTGCACATGCTCGTGGTATCTTCTGTGGGGTACTTTGCACATGTTGGAGCCTTCCTCCCATACATAGGCGTTATGATTGCATAGGTTTGCATGATGATGGCACCCTCACTTGTGGTAGCATGGGCATTGGAGCCCATTCACAAATGGCGTGGATGGTGTGGCTCATATGTGTATGGAGCCCTTGTATATGGTCCTTGTTGCCATTATGATGATGATGACCTTGATGCCCTTGGTGGATTTCTTGTATGGTCTTATGGCTATTGCCACGTTGTGGAACCCATAGACATGCCCTTGGTATGATGAAGAAGCTCTTGAAGCACTTGAAGAATCATTGAAGCGCTTATGAAGCATTGAAGAAGTGCTTGGACCCACAAGTTGGTCCTTAAGCCCACAAGGCTTGGGTCTTGAACCCACACACTTGGTAGCTTGTTGATGATGATGTATGGTCCTCCTTATGGTTAGATGACTTGGGATGTTTTTGGAGCCCATGGACATGCTTTGATAGGTTGAAGAAGACTTTGAAGAAGTCCTTGGAACTCTTGTAGTTTGTGGTGTGGTCTTTAGCACCCTTATGTGTAGGGTCTTTGACATCCTGTACAAATTGAAGATTTTAAGAATGAAGGACCATGTATTTGCAAATAAGCCCCTCATAAGATGATAGCCCTCGTCATGCCGTTTCCAACGGTAGGTGGCACGTCACGTGGTTCCTCACGGTTCATGAAATATGAATTTTTGAAGTTGAAGCATTTTCACTCCATCTTTTGGGTCAACCGATTAAACAAAAGAAAATTTAATTTTTTATGATTTAGCAGGTCGTCCAACTTAAATTACTCCATGTTGACCTATATATATACACCTTTATTCCATTCATTTATACATTTTTTTTTAAGCATCTTTCTCTGATTTTCGGGTTAGCTATGAGCTCTGAAATTCGGGTTGACAGAGGTCACTGTGACAGCTGCAAAAGTAAATATATCAGCACTGATTTTTGGATTGGTCTGAGGCAGCCGCAGCAGCTATAAGTACAGTGAAGTCTTTTTAACCTCTGATTTTTGGGTAACTCAAGCAGCATACATTGCAGATGACGTGGAGAAAGAGTACAAGTATTGAAGATGTGCTCTGAATTTATGTACCTCAATAAATCCTTAGCAGATGTATGATGAAGTGTTTGTTGTCTTAAAGTTCAACAGCTGATCTGCATACTGTTCAATTCTGAGTTTGATGGGCAGACAGTCTGAAACTACAGTACAATGATGATAAATCTAATCTCAACCATGTGCAGTTCAGAAGTTTTGTAGTTATCTTGATCTCTGGAAATTCGGGTAGCCACCATAAATAATCTTTGATTAGTTTAAGCCATCCATAGATCTCTTGAAGGCATCCACAAGTACTAGATATCAGATCTGAAGAAGGCAGCGAATTTAAAAGGAGGATCAAGCTTAAGGTTGAATTCTTTCAAAATCTGAAAGTGAATAAGGACAGCATTCTTTGAAGGTATCCAAAGCCCTGTCTGTGCAGCAGTAGACAAAGAATATAAAAGGTAAAACTCTGGTATACTGAAGGCCTTGTACTAATGTTGATCTAGCGCTGAACTTAGCAGCCACATAAGGTCTAATCCAAGCAGCATATTTAGGCTCAAATAAGCATAAATTTCTTTCTTCAAAGTCTGAAGCAGTATTTGATTTGAGTAGCCAACTGTTGGCCTCTTCTTGGATAAATCAAGCGCCAGTAAGAACCTTGTCAGTTGAATACATAAGGACTCTTTAAGAGTTGGCTTGAATATTTTGGGAGCAGGCTTAAGCCCTGTCAATGCATGCTTGTAAGTGAAGGACATCTTTTGAGTTCTGTTGTAATGATAACAGTCCTTATGACTGAATTTTTTACTTGATGAGACATAAGCAAACCTTGGATCAGTTAGCACAAGTTGACAGCCTTGACAGTGACAGTTGAATTGACATAACAAGTGGCAGTCTTTGACTGTAATGGAGTTGGATTTGACAGTTCATATGACAGTGACAAGTTACAGCCTTTGACAGTTCATATGACAGTGACAAGTTACAGCCTTGGACATGAAAGTGACAGCTAATTGTCAGTGACAGCAGAGTATTGAAAAGACCTTTGATGACCTTGAAGACATGAGCAGACCTAAATGACATGTGCAGACCGTTGAAGACATGAGCTAATTTGACATGAGCAGCATTGTATTCTGCAGTACCTTTGATGACTTGGTCTATATGCAGACCTCTTGATGACTTGGAGATTCTTGTGCAGCAGAGCAGGTTGATGATGAGCAGCAGTTGATTGAGTTGGGACTTTAGACAGAGTTGGTTCAGATTGACTTCATACTTGCATGCTGAGTCTTGCAACCTTGGGGATTGGATTCCTCAACCCTTTCTCAATTGGAGTTGAGAAGACCAGGCCGGGCCTTGGATTGAGAGCTGGTGCTCTTCTTACCAGTTGGTGCTGATGTAATCGCGAAGATTGAAGTTTTCCATGTACAATACATAAAACGGGTGTTTTTACCTAGGGCTTATCTCTACAGCGATGTGTTATTATGAGGAGGCGAGAAGTGAAAAGGATATTAAACTAGAATACATTCCAATGGTCTCTCTCTTCATTCGCTCTGGGCGATACGGTGTTTTATATAGGGGATTTTCTCTGATTATCTCTACGGCATCAAACTGTGTTGGCGCTGGAGCAGCTTTCTTTATTTTTTCTTCAAAAATATTATATGTGTCCAGGCCAGTCCTTGCACCTTCTCGAGTTACAACATGTACTCCGTGTGTCTCTCCTTGTTCCTTCCACCAACCTTGAATTCCCATTCTTTGCTCTTTTTGTATGCATAACTCTTTTACCCATCTTGAGCAGTTGATAAACATGCTTATGATTCATTGTTGATTAGTTGATGGATGCTTATGCAATGATGATGTAATTGGCAGTATAATGCATTGATGAACTTTGCTTGATTAATAGAAGTTGAAAAAGGATTTAAATTGCCTACGCACTGATTCACCCCCCCTCTCAGTGTGCCTGGTGTGTCCAACAACAATCCCATGAGCATTTCTAGATCTACTTTTTACATGGTTGTCCTTTGGATATCCATAATCATTTTTGTTTCTCATATAGTTATTTCTTGCATAGACTTTACAATGAATTCCTGTGTCCAAAGTTTCGGCAAGCAAAACAATGACCAAGAAAAATATTTCCATACCTGTTAGAAAAGGACCTTTTTGGTGTCTTGACTTTCCTGAAATCAAATCTTCTATCCCAGCTAGAAGTATCATGTTCTTGTTTCAACTCCTTTTTGTTTGTTGTTTCACTTCTTAGGAAATTGGCATCGTTTCCTTCATCTTCCCTTGGTGGCTTTGTGTTTGTATAACCAAGTCTCGTTTTATCAGCAGGTGATCTCTATTTGCTGAGAATTTCATCCAACTTTTCAGTACTCCTTTTAAAGCTCATGTTGTCATTCACTTTTGTGACTGTCAACATTAGCTCCTTTTTTGCGTGATCCAATTCAACTTTCAATTCACCATAATCTTCTATATTTCTTTTCAGCTTGTGGTTCATGAGTTCTTCAGTCTTCTTGGCTTCATCTAACTGTTCCTTTTGATTAGCAATTGTCAATTCTCTCTCTTCAAGCTCATGATCCTTTTATTCACACTTTTTCAATTTGCTTTTCAGCTCTTTATTTTTGTTATTGAGCATCATTATTTCTTCCACAACATGCTTCAATTTTTCTTCGAGATTCGCCTCATCTTCAATTTCTATGTCGTCTTCAATTCCCCAAAAAGACTTAAGTTTGTCATTAATGCACTTTTCTTCAGAGTCACTTCCATCTATTTGAGAATTTTATAGTCACCATTATGGGTTTCTTGAGTTATGAAGAGAACTTCCCTTGCATCCATTTCTTCTCCATCACTTTCATCTCAGGAACTGTTGTCCTCTTTGGAGTAAAGACTCTTTTTCTTGTAGAAGCCTTTGTTTTCTTCAAATAGACATTTCTTAGCATAATGTCCTATTTTACCTCAATTGAAACATTTAAATGGTTACTTACCTTTGTATTTCTCGGTTCCTTTCTTGAGCTTTCCTACAAAATTTGCTTCTTCATCTGATCTTTCTTCTACCCTGTGTCCTTTGTTCCTTGTCTTCTTCGAGGCTTTAAAAGTTGTTTCTCTTCTTGTTGGTTGTTCATTCTCTGCATCTGTTCGCATCTCATATGCTGTGAGGGTCCCATGTAGTTCATCCATTGTCAATTTGTTCAAATCCTTGGATTTTTCTATGGCAGAGACCTTGGGATCATATCTCAAGAGAGATGATCTCAACACTTTCTGTACAATAATGGATTCTTCAACTTCTTCTCCTAATCCTCTGATGGAGTTGACAACATCATCTACTATGAGTAAATAGATTGCAATATTTTCGCTTTCTTTCATTTTCAGATTCTCAAACTTTGTTCTATATAGTTGGAGCTTGACCTGCTTGACTTTCTCATCTCCTTCATAAAGATTTTGAAGTTTTTCCCAGACTTCTTTGGTTGATTTGCAACACATCACTTTGGCTTGAACAATTTGTGACACTCCATTCATGATAGTGTGCATAGATTTATAATTACAACTACATAATTTGTTCTCCTCAGGATCAGTTGGAGGAGTTCTTGGAGTTTCGTATCCATTAACAATAGAGAGCCAGACATCCACCCCTAAAGCCAACAAGTAAGTTTTCATTCTATTGCTCCATAATGCATAATTATTTCCATCAAATATCGGAATAACATTTGTATTTGAAGAGAATCCTTTTGGTCGATCCATATCTGTTCACGATCTTCCTTCCAGTGGTTAAACTGTCTTGAAGGTAACTCGCTCTGATACTAATTGTTAGAAATATCACCAATGTTAGTTTTTCATACAATTATAGTATAATAATTCACTTGCATAAGATCAATAGTATCACTAGAAGTCTAGAAGATAGACAAAGCACAGAAACAAAGAACACAAGAATTTATCCTAGGAAACCCAATCGGGAGAAAACCCAGCAACCTTCGTATAGAGATGAATAATTTTGAGAACAGAGTACAATGATGAGAGAGAAAAGGTGGAAGTACTTTCCAAGTAGAAACCCCAAAAATGTCTTCTCCTAGTTGCAAATGCGAGCTCCTCTCCAAGTGATGCGAACTTGTGTGAGTGAGTGAATGTGTCAAATGAGAAACATAACCTCTCTATTTATAGACTTACCAAACTGGCCTTTTCCCTAACTAGGCCGACTTGTCTAACTTGACTTGGCCGACTTGTTTTGGGGGAATATAAAAATACATTTAATAATTATTTTCTTTACTTGATTTTCACCCCAAGGTTTACATTGTTCTTTCTAGGGTTTACATGATTAATTACATCAAGATCAACTCTCGTAGGAGGTACAAATAATTACAATAAAATACAATAAGAATATCTTTGAAGTTGCACAAAACCCAACACTCCCTCTCAACAAGGAAGGTATTCTTCGGTCATAATCAACATCACGATCATCTGGGTTTCATTTGTACATCTATATTGTCTCATTCATCTCTATATATATTGAAGGTTGTCAACACAGTCTCAATCCTTCAAGAAGTGTCATCATGCATCAACTCCACCAGTCCTTCAGTGAGTCCAAGAGTAGCCTCTCCATCCTACCTGGATGTTTGAGAGGTAAGCTTTACCATCTGCTTTACCATCTACTACCTATCTGTCTCATCTGCCGATGGGATTGTTAAAAAGTTAACCAAGGAAGTTATTCTCAGGAGGGCATGAAAAGTTTTGCATGCACAGATGCATGCAAAAGTGACTTTTGCATGCACCCACTTTTAGGTTTTTGGTAAACCTAATTTTCTAGTGAGTTGATATAAGGAGACAGAAGTTGTATGTCATGGTTACCGAGCCAACTGATCTGAGATAGATCCAATTGAGAGGTGGGCAACTTTCCTTGGGAAGGAGGGTGCATTCTTTAAGGAGAAAGAAGCTCGTACCGCATCCGGTTGATCAATTGAGCATCTAAGACTTTCAGAGTAGCCTTGTCTCAGTGAGTGAGAAAGGTCTGTGACAATCAGAGCTCGATACTATTGAGATCTGTTTCCGTACGAGCGTTTGTTATCTTGAGGGAGGGCGCACTTATCCATGCAGAGGAGGACGCATTCACCAGTTGGCCTTCTTCTGTTGCAGAGCAGATCAGAGCAGGGAGTTGAGAGAGGCAGTACAAGTAGAGCTACTTGTAGAGAGACTCAGATTCAGATTGACAGTTAGGGCACACTTCCCCAGAGCATGCATCAGCTGATGCATGTAGATCTAGGGTTTGACCCATTCAGGATTGAGTGTTACATCTGAGGTAACATTGTTGTATCTGCTTATTTTCATATATTGCTCTGGGGTCGAGATAGAAGAAAGCCCCACAGGATTGTTGGTTTTCCCCGTTTGGAGTTTCCAGGGTATATACAGTGTCTTATGTGTGATTGATTGTGTTTATGTGGTAAAGAGATCTACAGTTGTTGAGTTTTATTTCATTACAACATTATTGATTTACGAGACTCAACCGCTTGAGATCTTAGGGCTATCCAGAGGGAGTAGTGATCTCTGGATTAAAATTTACATGGTATCAGAGCCCTAGTAAGGGTCAGGGAGAGCAATCATACTCAGATCTGCGAGCTGCATACCAAATTTGTGCGGTGATCTCAGTTGGGCCTCAGATCTGCAGTTGCAGGAGTCAGATTTGTGCCTTCAGATCACCATGACCACAAGTATGAGGGATGATCAAGTTGTTTGCACTTCTTGCTCCTCTATGGACATAGATGAGTATTCTACTGATGAGATTGACAAAGAGATGGCTCTTAACACTTTTCAATCCTTGAGTGCTTCCACTTCTAGTGTATGGTACATAGACAACGGATCTTCTAGCCATATGATAGGTGTTCGTGGGTATTTTATAGATCTGGCAGAGGATGGGCTAGATCGTGAGATTGTTCTGGGAGACAAATCTACTGTCAAAGCAGTAGGAGGAGGAACTGTGTCCATTCAGAAAGAATCGGGAGAGTATATGAGAGTTCGTGATGTTCTATATGTCCCAGGTCTTAAGAAGAACTTGATCTTCGTGTCTACTATTGAAGATCAGGGATTATGTGTGATTTTTAGAGATGGAAATGTTCTAGTTCACCCCAAGGGATCTAGTGATACCTCAGCTATGAGGATTGGAGTCCACAGCAGGAAACTGTATAGGCTAAACTTCCAGCTTCATCATGCCCTGAGTCATAGTAGCCGAGATGATGATTGTGACACCTCTGAGCTTTGGAACAGGAGGATGGCTCATCTACACCATCCTTCCCTGAAGATTCTAAGGGAGATTGTGACAGGAGTACCTGAGTTTAGCACAGATCACAGAGATGTGTGCAAAGGGTGTGCTACCGGGAAGTACGTCAAGACAGTCTTTCCCAAGAGTGATAGCAGAGCAATAGGAGCTCTTGATTTGATTCATTCTGACCTCTGGTCCGATGTCCACTACATCCCTGAAAGACTACAAGTACTATATCTCTTTCATTGATGACTACTCCAGGAAAACCTGGATCTATTTTTTAAAGAGTAAAGAATCAATAGAAGTTTTAAGAGTTCAAGGCTCTTGTGGAAAATCAGACAAAAAGGAAGATCGAGATCTTCAAATCTGATAATGGAGGTGAGTATACCTCCAACGAGTTCAATGAGTTTTGCATCTAGGAAGGCATCAAGAGGCAGTTGACTGTGCTTTATACACCTCAACAGAATGGGGTGGCTGAGAGGAAAAACAAGGCCATTGTTGGAGGTGCTAGATCTATGTTGCATAACAAGGGGTTGCCATTTTTTCTTTGGGCTGAGGCATGTAACACTGCAGCTTACATTCAGAACAGGAATCCTCTTAAAGTTTTGGGGGACAAAACTCCAGAAGAGGCTTTCTCTGGAAAGAAACCCGAAGTTGGGCATTTCAGGATTTTTGGATGCCTTACCTACTCACTTGTTCCTTCAGAGAAAAGGACAAAGTTGAAACCTACAACCGAGAGGGGAATTCTTGTTGGATATGATGAGACTTCGAAAGCCTATCGCATTTACATCCCTGCTCTCAAGAAGACTGTTGTGAGGCGGGATGTGAAGTTCGAGGAGGATCGGGCTTTTCGAAAGTCATGTGAGTCAGAGAAGGGAAACCAGCAGATTGCTACATCCCTGCATGACACAGGTCAAAGTACTATTCCACAACCAACAGGGTCCCAAGTGTCTGGAGTGACAGATTCTGAGGTTACAGGTTCCACAAGCACAGGAACAGGAACTGGCACAGGATCTCAAGTTGGTGATCAACCTGGATAAGGATCCCAAATTACAGGTTCTCGAGCTAAAGGATCGACGACTGCGGGTGCCTCTACTAGAGGTACTCATTCTCATACAGGTTATTGGGACGAGGATGAGGAATTCTCCTCTCAGGATGTCACTTCAAGGAAGAGGAAGCCCAAGTGACTTCAAGATACCTTGAAAGAAGCTCAGGCAGTTGGAACTCCTAAGAAGGATGTAAGAGAGAGGAAGGCTCCACAAAGATTTTGTAGTTACTTAGCCTTAGTAAGCAGTATCAGTGAGTTAGAACCATCCACATATCAGCAAGCAGCAAGTGAGCAGGCCTGGAGAGATGCCATGTTGGAAGAGTATGCTTCCATCATGAAGACTGATGTCTGGGAAGTTGTACCCAGACCAGAGGGAAAGTCTGTAGTCACCTCCAGATGGCTCTACTATAAGATTAAATATGCTGCAGATGGAAGCATTGAGAAATACAAAGCCAGATTTGTGGCTAGAGGGTTCTCACAAATAGAGGGAGTTGACTATGATGAGACATTTGCTTCGGTGGCCAGATATTCTTCCATTAGGACTGTGATCTCTGTAGCAACAGAGATGGGATGGAAGATTCACCAGATGGATGTCAAGACAACATTTCTCAATGGACTCATAGAGGAGGAGGTGTACATTGAGCAGCCAGAGGGTTTCAAGGTACTTGAGAGAGAGTCTCATGTATGCAGACTAAAGAAAGCTCTATACGGCTTGAAGCAAGCGCCTAGAGCTTGGTATTCTAGAATAAATACCTACTTGCAATAGTTAGGTTTTCAGAAGAGTGAACCTTATCTAAATCTCTACTTCATCGTAGTGAAAGGGGATCTGCTTATTCTTGTGCTATATGTAGATGACCTATTCATTACAGGGGCAGAAAAAACTCACTAGTGACTGCAAGAAGGACCTTGCTTCTGAGTTTGAAATAAAGGATATAAGATTGATGCATTACTTCCTAGGCATGGAAGTCTGGCAGAAGGATGGGCATATCTTTCTCAGTCAGGGCAAGTATGCAATGGACATACTGAAGAGATTTCAAATGCAAGACTGCAAGCCCATGACTACTCCTATGACAACCAATTGAAAGAAGCAAGTGGCTTTTGAGAGTAAGTTGGTTGATCCCACCAGGTACCAACAGCTCATCGATTCCTTGCTAAGTTGCATTGAAGCGGATACGGAAACGGATACAAATACAGGGGGAGACACGGATACGACAAATTTTCAAAAAAGCCAGATACAACATGGCGGGGAAACAACATATATATATATATATATATATATCATTGTAAATCATCGTCACCTAACACTACTATCAAATATCATTAATCATACATGTAACATCATACTATGAAAACTTTTAACTAATATCATTTGAATCCTCATGCTCAGAGTCAGAGTCATCATCTATGTCCTCAACAAAAGTAGACCGAAAATAGTGATCATGAGCCTGGCTTGATTCCCCTAGGCTTGGAGGCACTCGTCCAACACCAATGTTCATATTCTCTAGCTATGGAAGTGGGTCAAAGTCCATTTTAAGACAGAGGAGTTCAACAATCAACACCACCAACATCAAGGTACATAGAGGGGTTGATGTGCTTGATTGAATCTAGTGGCAACATTGCAATCCTGAAATCCTGAAAACTGTTAAGTCTATTGAATTCTAAATGGGACTAAAAAGTCTATTTTTTCATATGAAGTCCGATGAGGTTGGAACCACTCTCAAACATCCTAAAACAATTAATGGTAATGTTAAAAATTTAAGTAAAAAGATAGAAAATGGAATATAAGGAGAAGGTCACTTTTACTTTAAGAATTTAATATTACCATTTAATATTCTTTATAGCTTCCATGGAGAGGTTGTGGGTCCTTCAAGGTTTCAATGTAGACCAGGGAAACAATTAAAAAGCCAACTTCAAGAATAAAAAACGGTTAGAAACGTGGCCCTCTCTCTCTGATACGTTTCACAATTCCCCTGAAACGTATCCAAAACCCTTGAAACGTATTTGTACCACTCGAATACGTTTCAGGGCCGCTTCCCCTTCGTTTCAGGATTCGAAACGGGGAACAGCATTTCACCAAGGCTACTGTGACGTTTTCGGTAACTTAGGTTCCTTGATGTACTTGGTCAACACCAGGCCAGATCTGAGTTTTGCGGTTGTTGTCTGCCGAAATGCACACCAGCAGCAGAAATCTTTCAAAATGTTGTTCCCGTGTGAGAAGGTGTGCCCTTGGGGGCAAGCAAAGAGCTAGGTGCTGTCACCTGATCCTAGCTCCCCCGTTTAGGGTAACTCCTAACGAAGCCAAAGGGGTAGTCCCTAAAAAGAGTTGTCTAAGGCTCTTTTGTTTTAATGTTAAGGTATGAGTGATGCAAATGAGTGGTTTTTAGGAGTTTTTGTGATCACAAGCTACAATAATTTAAAATAAATAAACAAAGATATACTTGCAATAATTTAGAGATACACCACGGATTGACAACTTATAGCAATAGCATCCACAATGAGACAAATTAAAGCAGTTTATAACATGCACTTCCGATAGATAAAATAAATGAAACAATAGAAGGACCAGTGCCTTATGGAGTCAAACAATATGCTTGGGATGCTGAGATACAAGTCTTGATATGGTGCTTGAGATCGTTTTGCAAGTGTTCTTTGTAAATTTTATTATAAATTTTGTGGTGATCTTGATTATTAAGGTGAAGGGAAATCTCCAATATACGCGAAGGTACTGGAAATGTGTCCGAAAAATGCTCTAAGTGGCTCCGTACAAGGACATGTTGGACTATCCAAGTTTCCAGCGAGGTGTTCAATAACTTACCAGCCACTGAAAACGAGGTATAGCTACCCAGCGCCCCCAGTCAGAATTTGCCCACGTTAGAGTATTGACGATCAACATCGGATTTTCATTGGTAATGAGGTTGTAAATTTCATTATGGTTAAAATTGGATTAAATGTGAGAAATTGAATAACTTATGTCGTTTCTGAGTATCCCAACCTCCCAGGGTAGGGTAGAGCATACGCGGCATAAAAATGATAAATTCCAATTTTAAGGGATGGTTTGTTGTGAAAATACAAGAAGTGAAACAAAAGCAACTCTCCGACAGAGAGCACTCTTGATCTGCCTTATGGCGAGATTCAAGATGCACGGAATTAAAGTACTGAAATGGAAAACTAATCTACCCAAGAATCTCTTTTAGGTTTTGAGGCCTTACTCGGGAGAGCATGGGGGTAAGTAAAAAATAAAGCAAAAGCAACTCTTTGATAGAGAGCACTCTTGATCCACTGTTGAGTGAGATTCAAGAGATTTCTAATTTTTTCAGTTTATCAATTTATATCAAATAACAGTGAACTATTTAAGCAAGAATCAAACAACTAGCAATTAGTGGAATGAAACTACTCTAAGAAAGTAAAACTAAACTAAGTACTGAAATTAAATCTAAGCTAAAGATGCAAAGATGGAGATGCCAAACACAACACACTTCCCCCAAATAGGGGAAGTAAAAGGAAATGTCGGAGCCGTAATCCCACTAGCTTTTTTATGAGTTACAATGCTTGGGGCTTTTATCCCTTGAAATGAGAAGAAATGAAATGAATTAAGCTTTTTGAGAGCTTTTACAAAAAGGAGATTGGTTCTTTGGTTTTAATGGATCTTCATGGTTATAGCTTCCTCTTGGTTTTAGCTTCTTCAAGTCTTTTGACTTGTCTTGATTGTTTATCTTTTCAAATACCTGAAACAAGTACACTTCAAGCACCCATTATTGTTAATCAAATCAAAGTGAAACTAAATCTAGGATCTAAATGCAATGCAAACTATCTACTTATGAAAATCAAACTTTAAAATGCAATGCAAACTTAGATCTAAGAACTAGAAATGGAAGCTAACAAATACTATCTTTTAAATGACTTAAGAAGTAAATGCAACTTTAAACAAAGTGCATGAAAGGAAGGGAGAAATGAAAGCAAGTCAAGGAAAACGAATGGAAAAGAGAAGGAGAAAACGAATGGAGGAAGGAGAAGAAAAATGAAAGGAAAGAAAGAGGAAATGAAGACAACGAATGGAGAAGGAGAGAAAATGAATGGAGGAAGACAAGGGATAAAACAAAAGGAAGAAGATCAAGAAGGCAAAACGAAAAGGAAGAGGGAGGAAAGAAGGAGAAAAACGAGAGGAGGAGAAGAAGATCAACGAGAAGTAAGCCAAACAAGGCAAGGAAGGGCAAGGGGCCAAAAGAATAGATATTGAAAAGTTTAGGGATTCTTGTTATAGTAACCAGTAACCAAGGATTTTTAAATGATTGTTTCTTCTTGATGAGATGAGGAGCAAGTTCTCTTGAGCTTCTTATTTGGAAAATGCTTCAAACACTTGTAGATCCTGTAATCACAAATATGTTAAATAAAACTTGAAGCTGTTGAAGCATGGGATAAAAGCAACTGAGCTCACACCCTTCTTCACTTGGCAAAACCTGACCAAAGCACATGCAACTCAATACAAAGTGAGATCAAAATAAACCAGTATGCTAAGAAAATCAAGATTATATCAATACTGGTATAACTGAGTACGTCCTATTCATATAACTCTTGATAAGCATTGCATAATCAACCAAATTGAAGACTACAAATGGTTAATCTTATGGACTAGAATATAGACTTCTTAAGCTAGCATTAGATCAAACACATAAGTATTGAGAGAAAGGCTTGGAAAGAGATCACCTCAACAAGAGATGCATTCACCACAATTGAAAAGATGCATAGACCTCCAAAGTCGAAATTTTATTCCAAAATGAGAGCAAAAGCATGTTACAATTTTAGCAGAGTAATCTTGCATCAACTATCCATCCTTAGAGAGCCAAAAGGCCTCTCCTTTATACAAAAAACTAAGAGCTAAAACCCTAATTCGAACTTGGCATGGATTGAGGTTGAATTCCAATCAATTGAGAGCTTGGAGTGTTGATCTCATAAGTTAACACCGAGCTTTGGTTGTTGTGAGTGGGGAGGTGGCCTCCACCTAGGCAAGGCGCCCCCCACTCCTTGTTCTTATCACCTACCCAACTCACACTCTCCACATAAGAAAGTCGTGAGCATGCAAGAGAGGCGAGTTCCAATCTAGGATGAAGCATGGAGCATAAATTGAATAGTTAACTGAAGTTCTGGTAGATGGGATTGAGTGATGTGGCCTCCACCTAGGCAAGGCGCACTCACTCATCCCTTGTTATCTCCATCAATCCAATAATTGAATGCCACATCAACCAAGTCGTGAGCATGCATGAGGAAGGCGCATATCTCAATGGAGAGTCATCCACAGTGTAATAAATGCCAACTGAAGCTGCTTGGAGTTGATTGGAATCACCTTTAATGACTCCTACCATGTCATTTAGCCTATTTATTTAATCCATTTGGATTATTTTGGAGCAAATTGGATTAACTCCAATTTAATATCTTTTGATTATTTTAATTAATATTTCTCTTTTATTGATTTTTTGAGAAAATATTAATTAAATGGCTAAATGACTGTTCGAAACTTAGGATAAGTGGGTTTGGGGTTTAAGTGGGATTTTTGGCTTAGGAATTGAGCCTCCAATCTTTTAAATCCACTCCCAAACCACTTAATTATTACAAATTGAAATTTTTCAATTAAAATAATTGAAAATTTTAATAATAAAATAATAAAAATTGAAAATCCAACGCGTCCGGTAAAAAAAATTTCGGACAACGTTTTAAAACACCTAGGGACCTAGGAAATGACCTATAGAAAAGACTCATAGTGTCTAGTAGGTTCATATACAACTGTTGGACTCTAATAACCCCCCAAGGCCCAAACTTTCAAAATCGGGCATTCCAGCTTTGGAGGAAGCAGGAGAAAACCTCATCGATTATTACTCGGCTAAAGGCAAAGCATAATCGACAAGTGAAAAAACTCCCTGGAATACCTTAGTTGATAGTCAAGTCTTGGGGAACTAAGCCACTCAAACCCCTACTAGCACACTTATTACAAAAAGCCCATGGGGCGTGGTCATTTCAACAGAAAAATAAAAATGGCTAGCCAAAATTGGCTAAGTCTGAAAACTGAACCTTTGATACTCTGGATATGAACATGGATCATGTTCAAACACTGGCAGCTCAATGGAAGTTCAACTATTGTACAAAATAGTTGGTAACAGCGGTCAACATTTTGAGTCAGTACATGGTAGAACCTAGAGATGTACATTGGGTGGCCGCAAAGCATGTTTTGAGGTACATCAATGGAACAACAGAGTATGGGTTGAATTATGTGAGGCAAGGTGGAGTTCAACTTGTTGGCTTTACATATTCAGATTGAGCAGGTAGTGCAAGTGACAAGAAAAGCACCTTCGGGTGTTGCTTCAGCTTGGGTTCGACAATTGTGTCGTGATTTAGCAGGAAGCAAAAGTCTCTAGCATTGAGTTCTGCTGAGGCAGAATATATGGCGGCTAGTTTAGCCAGTTGCGAGGCCATCTGGCTTCACAAGATGTTGGTGAGTCTATTTGATCAGCAGTTGGAGCCTACGGTGATTCACTGTGATAATCAGAGTTGCATCAAACTCTTGGAGAATCTAGTATTTCATGATCAGTCCAAACACATAGAAATCAAGTATCACTTCATTCGTGATCATGTTCAGAGAGGAGCAGTTGAGCTCCAGTACATTTCCATGGATGAGCAGGCTAGGTCACCTTGAAATTCGGCAAAAAATCGGCACTTGAAATTTTGGCAATAAAAATCAGCATAAAATTCGGCATTAAGTTCGAATGACTATAAAATATGGAAATTAAAAAATATATGAAAATTTTCAATAAATTTCATTATGCTCATTAAACTATGAACACTAAACACATCAACAATCAACATGATAGTCATAGAATCATAGAAATAATGAACACATCAAAATAATGAAGTATGAACATGATAGTCATTGAAACATAGAAATAAAAATATGGCAACAGGAATGATTAAACATATATTTTGAAAACATTAGAGTCTACATGACTACATCTTGACCGAAATTTAAAAACATGTTCATAAAGTGATAAAACATAATATAAAAATGTCATCAATATGTATGCTAGCCACTATTTAGCAAAATAGCATCCCACAAAGAAACTAGAAGTCTAGAGACTAGAACGAGAACACAAGTTTTATTCTAGAGACTAGACTAGAGTCGAGCCAAATCTGTGGAGGGAACAACATAAAACTTGAAACCCTAATTTCTGCAGTAACTGCGGGAGCTGCAGAATTAGGTCAAAATTGAAACTTCTCAAAATTGGATTATGCCTTCACCAAAAGATGAACCTTTCCTAGGGCGAAGTTTCCAAGGCTCTTTTTTTGCCAAATTAATGAGGGAAGGCCTTAGAAGATGAAACCCTAGCTTCCGACAATGGCTCCTTCTAGTACTGCTCTGATACCATGTTTGTTTTTCATACAATTATAACAATATAATTTAATTGCATATGAACAATAGGATCACTAGAAGAAAGACAAAGCACGAAAACAAAGAACACGGGAATTTATCCTAGGAAACCCAATAGGGAGAAAACCCAACAACCTTCGTATAGAGATGAACAATTTTGAGAACAAAGTACATAGATGAGAGAGAAAGTAGAAAGTCTTTCTAAGTAAAGACCCCAAAAATAAGCTTCTCCCAGCTGTAGGTGCGAGCTCCTCTCCAAGTGATGCGAACTTGTTGTGATGAGTGAGTGAGTCAAATGAAGAACACGACCTCTTTATTTATACACTTGCCAAACTGGCCTTTTCCCTAACTGGACTGACTTGTCTAACTTGACAAGGACGACTTGACCTGGGGACAAATAAATAATGTTTATTTAATTCTTTACTTTGGGTAATTTATCCCCAAGGTATACATTGATTCTTTCAAGGGTTTACATAATTAATTACATCAAGATCATCTCCCATAGGAGGTACAAATCAATACAATAAAATATAGTATGAATAACTTCTGAAGTGTTAACGAGCTTTGAAAGCACCCTCATTGCTAATTTATGTGATGTGTTGTAGATAAGTCATACATGTTCCACCATTCAATAGGATTCAACCTATCTCGATCTTTAGTTGCATGCAAGTTAGCAAAGACTCCATGTTCACTGATGTACTTGCTCAATTCACTTCATACTTGAAAATACACCTCTTCGTTGGGGACTAGCATGTATAATGCAAGCAGATACATATTATTTACCTTTGAATCTTTGTGTGGTTTTCTCTTGACCCAACCCCAAGTGTTGGTTGGGCCAACCAAGAAGGAGAATAATATTTGGGTGTAAGGACATATGCTAGAGCATGGAGTGGAACATTTAGATCATCCCACTTTTTGACCATATGTTTATGAATATGATCATACACGATCCAATCTCTTGGTTCAACAATGTCTTTGATTTGGCCTAGCATGTTATCCATCTGCTCATTCACCTCCCCAGTCACCCATTGATTGAATCATACTATAAATGTGCTTGGTGAACTACATAACATACCTAACCTATGCCCAAAACTAACCATCAAGAGCAGTGTCCTCCATCCCTGAAATCCATCTGGATGGAGCCCTATCTTTTAAACCTTGCCATGAATCACATGAGACGATACCAATCGATGCCTCTCTTACCTTCAAAAGGCACTTAAAGTATAGTAATAGCTAGCAAATATGGTCTTTGCAATCTTACTCAGTTGATGCAATGAATGTGGTGAAAACATCAAAATTTATTTTCAGCATTTTGGATGAAGCAATTCAAGAAGTTGGGGAGCAAAATGTGGTCCAAGTTGTCACCGACAATGCCTCAAATTGTGTTGGTGCAGGAAAGCTTATTATGGAGAAGTATAGAACTATTTATTGGACCCCATGTGCAACTCATTGCTTGGATTTATTGCTGCATGATTTAGCCAAATTTCCATGGGTTAATGAGACAATCCGAAGAGCAAAAACTATTGCAAACTTTGTCATTAATCATCGTCTCACTTTGAGCTTATACAAGAAAAATGCATCTAAAGAGTTGTTGAGGCCTTGTGATACAAGGTTTGCCACTTTTTACATCACTCTGAAAAGAATTGTTGAGGAAAAAACAAGCATAAGAAGCATCTTTTGCACTACTGAGTGGGAGAGATCTCACCTTTCAAAAGATTCAAAGGGAAGCATGTTGAACAAATAATGCTAAGCAACAATAACTTTTGGGAAAATGCTCAGAAAGTCCTAAAAATGTGTGATCCAATTGTTGAGGTGCTCCGCATGGTTGATGGTGATGAGCCTTTTATGGGCTTTATTTATGAGGCCATGGATCGTTTCAAGGAAAAGATTGCAAGTGCTTTTGATAATGTGGAATCTGATTATAAAGAGATATGGGAGGTGGTTGATCAAAGATGGAAGATGATGCATAGCCCATTACATGCAGTAGCATGTTATTTGGACCCTACATTGTTTGGGATACAAAGACATCAAGATGAGGAGGTCATGAGTGGACTTGGAAACTTCGCCCTAGGAAAGGTTCATCTTTTGGTGAAGGCATAATCCAATTTTGAGAAGTTTCAATTTTGACCTAATTCTGCAGCTCCCGCAGTTACTGCAGAAATTAGGGTTTCAAGTTTTATGTTGTTCCCTCCACAGATTTGGCTCGACTCTACCTTTTCCCAACTCGCCTTGCTAGGGCGCATCTTCTTGTGGAGTCAATTTCTCAAGAATCCAACTTTCATTTTCGACCTAGCTCATTGGAATGAAGGTTGAAGATTGTTTGGATGGGGCTTCCAATTTCATCTCTTGGAAGTCTAGGGTTCTTCTCTTATTAGAAGAAAATGATCTCTTGAAGTTTGTCAATGAGAAGGTCCCAAAACCAAAAGCTAAAGAAGACAAATCTCACTGGAGGAAGAATGATGCCAAAGCAAGAAGTATTTTGGTGGACTCAATCAGAGACCACTTGGTTCCTCAAATCTCAGGAAAGAAGACTGCTAGAAAGATGTTCAAAACCCTAAAGAAGCTATTTGAACATAGAAGTATCAATGTGACCCTCACCTTGAGGAACCAGCTATCGAATATGAAGATGTCCAAGTCAGAATCAATTGCCTCATACTTCATGAGGATCACAAAACTAAGGGACAAGCTAAGTACCTGTGGAGATCCCACTGATGATAAGGAGTTAGTCATTACTACTCTAAATGGTCTCCCACCATCTTGGGAGTCATTCATTCAAAGCATAAGTGGTCGAACCAAGCTACCCAAATTTGACAAGTTATGGGTAGATTGCACTCAAGAAGAGACAAGGATAGCAGCAAGGTAGAGACTCCATGGCACTCAACCTGAGGAGAATCAATCATTCATGTCCCATGCCAAGAAAGGCGAGGGAAGGGGAAGAAAGTTTTACAATCACAAGCACCAAGGTAGGAGATCAAGCCCTCCTCCAAATCAGAAGAAGAAGAAGAAGGATTTATCTGATATACAATGCTACAGGTGGAAGACCTATGGTCACTATGCCAGCAATTGCTCAAGCTCAAACAAGAGGAAGCATGAAGCCTCAACTGTTGATGTGGAAGAAGACCACCATCACAAGAAGCAAAGAAATGAAGATCGTACAGAATTCTTTTTCATATTAGCATTATCAGGTATTATTCCCACCACTAGTGATACATGGCTCATAGATAGTGGTGCTTCTAGACATATGACTGGTTATAAAGAAAATCTTTCAGAAATAGTTGAGAAAGAATCCCATCTCCGTGTTGTACTTGGAGATGATGCAAATTATACTGTGAAGGGATCTGGGGCTATCTCCCTTCAGCGAGAGTCTAGTGACACATTACACTTGAGTGATGTGCTTTATGTACTTGGTATGAAAAGAAATTTTGTCTCCATCTCAGCCTTGAAAGACAAGGGATATAAAGTTGCATTTTCAGATGGGAAAGTGCTTGCTTGGTGCAAGAACTCAAGCATGAATACAGCCAAAGTAATTGGTGTAAGAGAGGAGAGCTTGTACCGATTGAGCACTCCACCAGCTCAAGCACTTGTTCATGATTCTACTAGCATGGGTGAGCTATGGCATAGAAGACTAGCTCATCTAAAATATAAAGCTTTTCCAGCATTAAGAAATATGGTGACAGGTCTACCAGCACTTCATGTAGACCATGATGGAATATGTAGAGGATGTGCACTTGGCAAGGATTCCTTCCCGAATAGTGAGAGCAGATCTAAATGAATTTTGGATCTAGTGCACTTTGACTTGTGTGGACCCATGACTGTTGACATTTATTGATGACTACTCACGAAAGACTTGGATATACTTTCTCAAGACCAAGGAATCTGAGGGAGTGCTCAGTAAATTCAAAGAATTCAAAGCACAAGTCGAGAATTTGTCGGGAAAGAGGATTAAGATCTTGAGATCAGATAATGGTGGAGAATATACCTATATAGATTTCAATGGTTTCTGCAAGGAAGCAGGAATTAAGAGAGAGCTCACAGTTCCCTACAACCCTCAACAAAATGGGGTTGTGGAAAGGAAGAATAGAACAATTATGGAGGCAACCAAAGCCATGATACATGACCAGAGTCTACCGATGTTCTTATGGCAAAAGCATCCAGAACAGCTGTCTATGTACAAAATAGATGCCCACATAAGATTTTGAAGAACATGACTCCGGAAGAAGCTTTCACAGGAGTGAAACTAGAAATGGGCCACCTTCGTATCTTTGGTTGTCCAGTCTACATTCATATGCCCAAAGAAAAGAGGACGAAGTTAGAACCTTCAGGAAAGAAGGGAACTTTCGTGGGATACAGTGAGTCTTCAAAGGCCTACAAAATTTACATCCCGGGATCGAGGCAGATTGAAGTTAGCAGGGATGTGTCCTTTGAAGAAGAAATGGCTATCAGAAAAGGCAGAGGATCTGATATGGAGATCGATGATGAGGAGATGCTAGACCCTGTGAAATTCCACAGGGGTAGATCACTGAGCTAGAACAAACCTCACAATTTCACACTGTTATTACTAAGAAGAGTTACACAAAGACATGGATCAATTCACTCATAAAACTAAAACATACATGAAAAACTGTTGTTGATACATTAATCAACTATAAGCTGGCAATCAAAGAATGTTACAATAGAATGAATTCGATACTCCTGGGAGAGTTCAAATTCACCTCAAGTATAGGCTTAGTTTGCATTGGAACCATCTCCCGATAAGATTCAATGGCCACCGATGATGAATAATCAGTTAACTGAGGTAGAACTGAGCATAACTGAATCATGTGGGCACCAAAATAGGGGAGGAGACTCCAAGGGGGCAAAATATTGACTTGTAGTGGTCAAAATAGGTGCTCCTACACTCAGTAGCAGTGAAACTAGGTGTAACAACCAGTTAACTAGGCAATCAAGTAGACAAGGTGCCCTAAATCATGGAACTAACTGTGCTAACTCCTAAAATCATGCATGAGGGCAAATTTGGACTTCAGTGATGCAACCAAGGCACTCTGAGTGGATAGGAGGGCTAATGATGGCCAAAAACAAGCTCCGAGGGGACCAAAGTAAGGACTAGGTGCTAGGAGACTCAACTGCTAATGCATGGATGCATGCAAGACCAAAATAAGATGATGAGAATATTCCAACGGACCCAAAGGAGATGAGATCATCTCCCCTTTCAGTAGCTCAGAGGGAGTTAGCAGAGAAGGATGAACCGATTGATCCCATTGATCCAATTGAGCCAGTTGATGTTCCCACATATATTAGAGTAGGTCGGAAGAGGCCTAGATGGGAACAACAGACTTTGCAGGATGCAGAGGGGCATGAAGCTTCACAAGGTACTTTTCTAGAAAGCAAGAGACCTCAGAGGTTCTCAAGTTATGTTGCACTGATGAGTGACATCATTGACTCAAAACCTACCACCTATGAAGAAGCATCTAGACATCAAGTCTGGAAGGATACCATGATGGAAGAATACCAATCCATCATAAAGAATGATGTGTGGGAGGTTGAACCGAGACCTGAGGGGAAGTTAGTAGTGACTTCCAAGTGGCTGTACAAAATCAAGCATGGAGCAGATGGTAGTGTTGAAAAACACAAAGCTAGATTTGTTGCCAAAGGATTCTCTTAGAAAGAGGGAGTTGATTATGATGAGACATTTGCTCTTGTGGCTCGATATACTTCCATCAAGACTATTATTGCTATTGCTTCAGCTATGGGATGGAAGCTACATCAGATGGATGTCAAGACAACCTTTCTCAATGGTGTTATTGAGGAAGAAGTGTATATTGAACAACCAGAAGGGTTTGTTGTCGATGGAAAGGAGTCTCATGTATGTAGGCTAAAAAAGGCCTTATATGGACTCAAGCAAGCACCCCATGCTTGGTATGAACGGATAGACAGATACTTGGTGAGCTTGGGATTCACCAAGAGTGATGCAGACCCCAATCTTTACTACAAGGTTGTGGATGATGAGCCACTGATTTTGGCTCTTTATGTTGATGACCTGTTTTTCATAGGGAATGAGAAGCTTATTGTATGGTGTAAGAAGAAACTTGCCTCCGAGTTTGAAATGAAGGATCTTGGATGATGCATTACTTCTTGGGACTAGAAGTATGGCAGAGGCAGAAGGAGATGTTCCTAAGTCAAGGAAAATACACCATTGATATTCTGAAGAGATTCAGAATGTTGGATTGTAAGTCCATGGCCACACCGATGGATGCAAATTTGAAGAAGCTTAGGGACTCTGCTTCAAATTCAAATTTGATTAATCCCACTATGTATCACCAGCTGATTGGATCTTTGATGTATCTGACGAACACTAGACTAGATATATGTTTTGTTGTGAATGCTCTCAATCAGTTCATGTGTGAACCGAGGAAGATTCACTAGGTTGCTGCAAAACATGTGCTCAGGTACTTGCGTGGCACTTGGGATAAGGTATGAGATATGCTTCAGTGTGACTTGAGATTGCAGGAATTTTCAGACTCAGATTGGGCCAAATGTGCTACAAATAGGAAGAGTGTGACTTGAGATTGCAGGGATTTTCAGACTCAAATTGGGCCGGATGTGCTACAAATAAGAAGAGTACTTCTGGATGTTGCTTCAGTTTAGGTTATGCAGTGATTTCTTGGTGTAGCAGGAAGCAGACCTCGGTAGCACTCAGTACTGCAAAGACTGAGTATATGGCTGCTAGTACAGCAGCTTGGAAAGCTGTATGGCTTCAGAAACTCCTTGCGAGATTGTTTGGCCAAATTCCAGGGCCAACTGTCATTCACTGTGATAACCAAAGTTGTCTACAGATGTCAGTGAATCATGTATTCCACGACAAGTCAAAGCATATAGAGATTCGGTATCACTTCAATCGTGATATGATGCAAAAAGGTACGATCGAGTTATAGTATGTTCCAACAGATGACCAGACTGCAGATGTTCTTACCAAGCCTCTTCCCAAGATAAAGTTTGAATACTTTCGTGGAAGACTTGGAGTGGAAGAGAACATATCCCTCCGTGAGAGGGAAAGATGACATGGAGATGCTTACCTTGCTTTCACTCAGGTACCTCTACTCGCCCAAGTTCTCAGCGAGGTATGGGAGGATCCCATCGGCAGATGAGACAGACAGGTAGTAGATGGTCGGGTGAAGTTTGACTCCACACAGGTGCCTCTACTCGTCTAGGTTCTCAGCCAGGTATGGGCGGATCCCATCGGTAGATGAGACGAACAGGTAGTAGATGGTCACGTGAAGCTTGCACAAGTACCTCTACTCGTTCAGGTTCTCATCTAGGTATGGGAGGATCCCATCGGCAGATGAGACGAACATGTAGTAGATGGTCGTGCACCTCTGGTTGTCCAAGTTCTTAGCCAGGTATGGGAGGATCCCATCAGCAGATGAGACGGACAGGAAGCAGAGTGTAAAGCTTATCTCTCGGACATCTAGGTCGAGTGGAGAAACTACTCTTGGACTCACCGAAGGACTGGTTGAGTTGGTACATGGTGACACTTCTTGAAGGACTGAGACTGTGTTGACAACCTTCAATATGTATAGAGATGATCGAGACAGTATAGATGTACAGATGAGTTCCAGATGATCGTGATGTTGATGATGACCATGTCCGAAGAATACCTTCCTTGTTGAGAGAGAGTGTTGGAATTAGTGCAACTTCAGAAATTATTCTTACAATATTTTATTGTATTGATTTGTACCTCCTATGGGAGATGATTTTGATGTACTTAATTATGTAAACCCTTGAAAGAATCAATATAAACCTTGGGGATAAATTACTCAAAGAAAAGAATTAAATAAACATTATTTATATTTTCCCAGGTCAAGTCGGCCCTGTCAAGTTAGACAAGTCGGCCCAGTTAGGGAAAAGGCCAGTTTGGCAAGTGTATAAATAAAGAGGTTGTGTTCCTCATTTGACTCACTCACTCATCACAACAAGTTCGCATCACTTGGAGAGGAGCTCGCACTTGCAACTAGGAGAAGCTTATTTTGAGGGTTTTTACTTAGAGAGACTTTCTACTTTCTCTCTCATCTCTGTACTTTGTTCTCATAATTGTTCATCTCTATACGAAGGTTGCTAGGTTTTTTCCCTATTGGGTTTCCCATGATAAATTCTTGTGTTCTTTGTTTCTGTGCTTTGTCTTTCTTCTAGTGATCCTATTGTTCATATGCAATTAAATTATATTGCTATAATTGTATGAAAAAATAACAAGAGAAACAACCTGAATGTAGACTAGGAAGAAATCTTGGTGTATGTGTACTACAACTTGAGGTTGTTGCCCCACTATTGTGAGGTAGCGAAGAATGATAGAACAGATGTGACTTGGGACAACAATCCAAAGGGAGTTTGTACCAATGTTACCAGGCTTGGAATCGGCAAGGCAAAAGAGCCAAGAGTTTGAATCAGATCAGGATAAGATCAGCAAATACAAAAAAATAAAGATATACACATTTTGAATTAAAAGAAACTTTTTTCATTGATATTCACCGTTAGTCACAGTCCCTAACCTGGCAAAGAGAGTCTAGCTAAACAGACTGCAAAAATGATGAAAAACCCTGGCAGTATGCACTCAGATCTACAAAAAATTTAAACATTATTAGTTTATCTAGTATATCAGGCTTCCAGCCAGTATAATGAGGTATGCACTCAGATCTATAAAAATCTGCAGAGTATTAAATCTCGTGTCTTGTTTTGCAGGAGCTCATAAGTGAAACTCATGTGCCAGCCGTTTTCTCAGATTTTTGTGAAGAAGCAGCATTTTTGGCTACCCGTTGCATTAGTAGTATCCATCCCAGTCCTCCAGCATTACCTGTAAGTATATTTACTTTATTATCAGAGCTAGTTACATAAGTTTTTTTTGGGACTTCTTTCCTCTCTTGTTATGATGAGGCTATCATGTTGAGATTTAGCATTATGGGGAGCCATTAGCAACATTCAATTTGGTTACCTTCGGTTAAGCAGCCGCAAGTGGAGGGTATCTATTCTGCCAAAGTCACCCAAGTTTCACACCTGCCCCAACCACTGTTGTGTGTGCTAGCGCACATCCACAAGCACAAGCATGTCACTTGGAGAGACATGAACCTAGGCAATAGGTAGGCACTATATTAGCTACCCGCTTTAACCACCCTTGCAAGCCACCGTTGACGGTTACCTAAAGTTTCAATTAGTATACTTGCTTTCTCATTTAAAATGGATGAATAAACATGAAAACAGAAAGCAATTAGATTGGCAATAAAGTGTATGGTCCTTGACAAGTAGTGCATAGAAGAATTAGCAGATTGAGAGGCTAAATAACTCGTATAGAACTGTGGGAAATTATAGCCTCTAATATTGTCATGGTACAACTCAGTTGATTAAGATGCCGCAAATAATTTGTTTGGAAGAAGCTGTACATCTTGCTTAACTCTTTCCATTGTTGCAGGTACAGATTAATCCTTTTCGGCAGCCTATGAAAATTGAAGATGCTGTTTTAGACCTTCCAGCATATTCAAATTGTTTTCTTTTTGGAATATGTTAATTAGAAGGTAATTCTGTTTAATAGAAATGTTAATCCAACCTATACAGAAATAGAATCACCATTCATTCCCAGTATTTTCCAAATGGGTACGTTGATTGGATTAACCGAAATATATATTGATTAGAATCGAGGTATGTTTATCTATTGAATTTATTGTGTTGAGAAGCTCGTGCCTCGGTATGCTGTATATGCAAAACAAATGGAGTGATAAATCTACATACTTGTTTCAGTATACCTCAAAGCCAATGCATGTGTGATCCAGGCGCAATTCTCCACTTTGTTTGAACGATAATATTTGATTAAAATTCCTCGAAGTAGGTTAAATAACATGAATACAACAGCAAAATAGGGTGTGCACATGCTATGGCCTTTATTACGTTGAATGAATTGCGTATATGTTTTTTTTTTTTTTTCATATATGTGTGATACGGGGGAATTGAACCCTGCCCCACCCCGTATATGTTAAATTTCATGGCATTGTTTCTATAAGCTAAACATGAAAGTTTTGTCCCTAGACTCGTTCCAACATAACTCTAGATTAGTTGTTTGAGTTGTAACAACGAGGATGACAAGAAGAAAATTCTGCTCACAAGGACTTTGTACTTGGAAGTAATTTTTAATAGCCATTTAAGTAAATTTGTACTTGGAAGTAATTTTTAATAGTCGTTTAAGTAAATTTTTTGTATGACAAAATGGTAAGAAAGATGATAATGAAGATTAAGTTTCTTTTATACTTAATTTACAAAAGAAAAATAAAAGTTCAAAAGTTCAAATGCATAAAGATGATGTTAGTGTTTTAAACTAGGGCATTCATTGTTTAGTTGGAGAATTAATCAGCATGGATCCATCTTAAACCTGGATCTATTAAACATCGAGAGGGATCCAATTTCTGAGGTGTAATTTTTTTATCTTAAATTTTTTACACATCAAGAAAAAAATTTACCCCTCAAGAAAATGGATCTCTATTGATGCTTAATAGATCCAAGTTTAAGATGGATCTATGTTGGTTTTAATATTTTTACTATGAATCGACATGAAAATTTTTAAGTACTTTTTATTTTTTATGAGTTATGAGCCGACATGGGAATGTTATGTTACATAATGTGACTAATGAGACAAATATGATATCTCTCCCATGCTGGGTTGTAAGCACCTTGCTACTCTCGGTGCAATGATATGTAATTTTTTTATCTTATTTTTTTTACACATCAAGAAAAAATTTGCCCCTCAAGAAATTGGATCCCTCTCGATGTTTAATAGATCCAAGTTTAAGATGGATCTATGTTGGTTTTATTTATTTTATTATGAACTGACATTAATCTTTTTTATTTTTTTTATTTTTGATAAGTTATGAGCCAATGTGGGAACTTTATATTACGTAATGTGACAAATGTGACAACATCTACTCCAAACTGGGTCACTAAACACCTTGCTACTCTTTGTGCAAAAATTCATTCTAAATTGACTCGGCATTTTTATAAACTTGAAATTTATCATGTTGGAAAGATTTTTTACCAATGAAAAAAAAGGATAATTTGGAAATTTCATGTTTACTTTAACATTACTATATTCTGCAAATTTGATGTACATAAATATAATATCCATTACATAATAATAACCAAACAATGACATTGGGCATGAAATTTGTCATATATAAATCTTCAATAAGTTATAAGGACCCATGACCATAAAGGAAAGTTAATACCTTAAATTACTTAAATTAGCTTTAAAAATGAAATATTTATATTACAAAGTAAGGAATACAAAGTGACTACATCTATAAAAAAAAATGTGAAATCTCAAGTAATTTAAAAATGAAATATTTATATTACAAAGTAAGGAATATAAAGTGACTACATCTATAAAAATGTGAAATCTCAAGTGAAGTTTGAAGGATATATTTTCAAGGTTCTTGAATTCTCAATCAAAGCTAAGCAAAAGATATTTTAACTAGGACTATCATAATGCATGCACCTATTTGATTCCAAAGTTATCAAGTAAAATTTTTAGTAAAAGGATGATTTATCGAAACCATGGCACACACATGATAGAATAAAATTTCAGCCTATGTGGCATGATATTAGTATGAAATGACATGATTGAAGGAAGAATTAGCAAAAATCATTTCGGTATCTCTAAAGCAACTTGGTTGGTAGCTCGCCTATGTCTTGACATAGTGTGTGGTTGCATAGGGTGGATGGACTTAATTGCTAACCAACGAATCACTTTTAAAGTGATTCATTAGTTGGATTGGTTATGAACATTTGCTACCAACCAACCAGTGATCAAATCTCATGGGCTCCATAGCTCGCCTATGTCTTGAAACAATGCTTTGCCCCACATTGGATGGACTTAAATGCCAACCAATGAGACACTTTAAAAGTGATTCATCAATTGGATTAGTTATGAGCCTTTGCTACCAACCAACCAACCTATGATAAATTATTGTGGGCTCCATAGCCTAGTTATGTCTTAACACAGTGTTTAGCTCCATAGTGTGGATGGACTTAACTACAAACCAATGAGCTAGTTTTAATGTGATTCACTTGTTAGATTGCTTATAAACCTTCGCTACTAACCAACTAACCTTTAAAAAAATAAATATAGAGAAAAGTGAATATGGATACTCTCAAATATTAGCATAATATGAGCAAATTTTCCTTTCGCTATAATATTTTGCTCTTTAGTTAAATCCTTATATATATACATATATGCTTGAATAAACAAACTAGATACTAGAGAGTAAGAAGCCTGGGTAAACACAAAGGGAAAAAGGCAGTCCCTCATGACTATTAGTGAATGGTAAAGCTATATCTATGTTAGTCAAATTTTTAATAGATTTTGAAATTTTATGATTTCATGGACCTTACCTCGTTAGAAAATAGTGGAATATCATAGATGAATGAACATGAATTTCTCAAATATTAGTCGCTTAAATATGAAAGTCTATTGTGGTTTAGAAAATATATTTCTATTTTGTAAAATTGGCAAGGGTTGATATTTATTCTTAATGTTAAAAGTTATGCCCCTTTAACGTAGGATGTTAGTAAGTCAACACCTTAGATCATTGCAACTACAGTGGGCTTTCTTTTTTATTCTTCAAACTCTTATGCTAAGTGATATAGTTAAAGGTATAAACTTGTTTTTACATACAAATAAAACTTGTACAAAATTATATTTATCAAAATTTGATAATAATAATAAAAAATGCTTTACATAAGTAATCCAAAATTGAGATTATCCATTGTCCACCATGGTAGGGCCTACCTCCAAGATCCAATGAAATCAAAATCCATTAAAGAAGGAAACACATTACAAAATTATAGTTGTAGTTGCCTACAACATAATTGAGTAGCTACATTGAGCAATTATATAACGAAAATAAGCAACCTTTAGACATACAAAACCTCATCCAAACATAGAGGTATATATCCATAATATGTATGTTCTGAAGGCTTCCCTATCCTAATGCAAGGAAATACCTTAAACTCTGGGCACTTGAAGGAATGGAGTTGATAAAACATGATTGGAGGGAAATACACATGTCCATGGGTTGAAACAAAGGAATTGCATTGTCAGAGATAAGTAGTTGAATTTAATTTTGCAAGTTTGTCAACTCTAAGATATGTCAACTACTAAACGGTTGTAAATCTATGTACAACTTATTAGTGTGGGCCAAAAAACTCAATTACATGCATCTATTGATTCTCGTTTCAACCCTTCTAAGAAATGGTTTTAGTAAAGCATTCAATCGTCCAATCCCTCTTCAACGAACCAAAGAAAGTAGTGTCTATAATTATATAAGGGTTCTAGTACCCAAAGGCATGATTGATGTATGCAATTATATAACCATGTGGTAAATTGAGCCCATGTAATTGTGAGCGTTATGGTGAGGAAAGTTGAAGAAATGGCATCAAGTGACTAGGTGTAGGCCTATGATAGCTTAACAAGACCAAATATATGGTAGCCACAAGCAACATTGACAACTCGAGCTTGCAATTAAGATGAACAGTTATCAAATGATGGTGGTGACCAATGAACATTTAAACTCTAATCGTGAGAGGAACTCTAGAGTCAAGCACTTCTTATAGTCATTGCATATAGCCTTCTTATCATCATTACATATCAAGTGTCTATATTATTTTAAACTCAATCAATTAACCAAATTACAACGTAGCTATCTATGTAAGTGTATATTCCCAAAATTTTGTCAAATTATATATTCTCATCCTTAGTGGAGTACACATTTAACATAACCAAAGATAGGAAAGTTGTTTATCATCCTCAACCTATCACCAAGAGTTTCCAATATGTATATCACCATGGAGAAACATGGAGAAAGAACACAAACAAGTAGACCTTGATGAAATAACCAAACATAAACACTCAATTCGAATTAGTTGTTATCCACATTATCATTTGTCATATTGTGAAGCCTTGCTAAATTTTATTTTGTAAGTGTAGGATGTAGGAGATAGAGATAAAATATTTAGAAGCAGAGAGAGAGAGAGAGAGAGAGAAGGGCAATGGATATTTATATGAACCAAGAAATATGTAGATATTTTATTTACAAATAAGAATACAAGTTTTACACGAGGATAATATGGAATGAATGATGAACTTTTCATAGTTTTCTCATAGAAATTATATTATGGGTTTCTATAAATGGAATGAATGATGAACTTTTCATAGTTTTCTCATAGAAATTATATTGTGGGTTGCTATAAATGTAATGAATGATGAACTTTTCATAGTTTTCTCATAGAAATTATATTGTGGGTTGCTATAAATGAGCCCTGTCATTGTCTTTCATGGCACTTTCTTTTAGCTTCATTATCTCTAGCAATCATCAAATGCATAAATGTGTTTGAGCATTACATACCTAAATGACATAACCATCCAATATCCTTCTTTTGTTTTAAGAGTAGTATTCTAGTGTCTTTGTCGTGTTTTAAAAGTACCATCTACTAACATTCAAAGATCTCTAAAATATCAAGCATACTAAATTTGGCCTATTAAGCCATCAATTTTTGGTAGATGGTGTAAGATTTTACTATTATTTAGGATCTCTTGCACTTGGTTCACAATTTCCTCACCCTTCAATAGTGAGGTTCTATAGATTTTGATGTTGGGCCAAGTTGACCCAAATATAAGCTTAGTCTCACATTAATTAACTCTTTGTAGGGTAATCCCTTTTAGCTCAAGGAATACATCGTTATATCGCACAAATAAATTATACAACCATGGCTTTTACTTAGGGTAGGTTTGGATGCCTCCACTTCATGCATTGTTTTTTTCTTAGGGCTTGAAACTATCAAAGACAACAACTTTCTGGCATTAATAAAATATTTTGCTTGTTTAGTAGATATAAAGGAAGCATATTTCTTTCCTTAATGTAAATTAATAAAGTAAAGCTATCATGCTTCAAACTATACTTCTTAGTGCATGTTAAGAAAATAACATCTCCATCCCACATTTAGACATTGGTCACATTTATGTTATACGTGATGTTATAGAGGTAACAAGGGGTATCGCAGTGTATCACATTGCATGTGAGCCCATTAACAAACTTAATTTGTGTCAATCACATCTACATTATTATGAAACCAACCTAATGGGTATGTCCCAATATGGGTAATAGTTGGCAATCCCAACCTTTTCACCAATTCTTTAGATGCTAAATTCATATATCTAGAACAATGATCATAGTCATTATTTTCCACTTACATATTTGTATATAAATTTTTCTTTTGCAATAACATCTTTGAAGGGAACAACTTTATTTTTCACTTACATATTTGCATGGAATAAATTTTTATTGCTCCATGTTGCTTTGTCATTGGGAATTAATTATCCATCAATGTTAGACATTTCATTTCCTTCTTTACTCCCATTAACTTCTTGTCCATCTTTCTATTCAACTTAAAGTGGAATGTGTAAGTCAAGGTCCAGCTTTTGAATTTGTCTATGCAAGTTAGTTTCTATGGCATAGGTAGGTTTAGAAAGCTTGTGGCATTGGCATGGGGCATTTGTCCTATGTTAGGTTGGTTTAGGTACCCTAACTTGACTTATGTCTTAAATATAAATTTATCACCCCTATTTGTGGATTAAAAATGACATTTGTATTTGATTATTGAATAATTAGGGAAATGCATAACTACCTAATTGCTTCTAGTTCTTATTTAAAAGGAGAAGGGAGGGGAGCAAGAAAAATAATCACTTACCCAAGTAATAAGACTCCACTAAATTTTTTGTGAATTTATTACTTTTCTTTTGAACTATCTTCAACAAATCTCACGGTTATTTGTGACAAGTAGCATTCCCTTGCAATGCTTTGTTGGATGGAATCCATAGTCTCTTGTTTAAGGTATAAAGATAGGTTGTTAGATATTTTCCTTGCTTATTTGCTAATCAATGATATTTTGTAGATTTACTCATTGGTTTTCCTATTAAAGTTATTCTAAAATGTTTTATTCTACATGTCTTAAGGCACAAGCTTCTCCACTAAGATTGGTTTGATGGAAATTAGTGTATGGTTTTGGAAAGGGCCTATTTGTTTATGGTTTTAGAAACATCTGGAAAATGAAGTCATGATATATGTCCAAGATTTTAACCTTCAAATTATTGAATTGACTAGTCTTGTTGGTTTACTTTGCTTTGGTTTGATTTCATTATTATATGTTGGATATTGTACTCCTTCGAGATCAAATATTTGAAATAAATACACAGGCTCTTCACTTCATTCCTAGCATGTTTTTCTTCGTTACAGTTTATTTTATTGTTATTTTAATTATCTACTTAATGTTTCTCTACAATTAATAATAACTAAAATTACCCAAAAGAAATATTAGTATACTCATAAAGATAGTGTACTAATATCTAAAATCTAACTTTTATTGCAAATTCAAATTTCCATCTCAACCTTGAGCTTTCCTGGATCTATTTCTCGTGAACTTTAAGCCCTAGGGATGAATCTGAAATATTAATTTATAGTAGAAAATACTTCACTTTTGTTTGACCCAATTCATAAGTCAGACAAAGAAAATTTAAACTAAACAAGTGTAATTCAATACCACAAAGTTTCAACCCTTAATGCACACTTTCCAAGCAAATAAGAGATATGAAAAATGACTTATTATAGCATATTATTACACGGGTGAATTTATTTCTTTATCTTCTAGGTATGTTTTAAACCACTCAACAATTTCAAAACAATGTTATATCATACCAACATGCATAACAAGCACTAGAATCTACTCAATCCTAAAGATAAGATAGGTTGAAATTCAAATATACAAGTACATAAAGTTTGGATAGAAGCTAGAAGACTGCATATATATGGATAAACATGAAGTACAAGTGCATACCATATCTCGATACAAATTGGTACTAGTCAATCTCTCCAAGGTATGGCTAGGGAAACCGTAAGAAAACCCTAGCAACCAACTCCTAGCTAGGAATCAATCCAAACCAAAGTTGGTCACTCCATCAAAGATCCTCGGCTATCTAGCATGTACACCAATAATTCATTTTTGGAACCTACACTTGCATTGCACAAATGTACAAGGTAGTCTCACTTTATCTTCTCTACATAAAGCACTCCAAGTAGCACTGGGGTTTCCAAATGTAAAAAAACCCTAGTCTTTTTCTCTCACAAGAGCTACAAGATCAAGTGCTCCATTTGCTCCTCTTAGGGCTTATCCAAAACCCTATCCTTGTTTGTCTTCTTAAGGAAAAACCATAATCCTGCCCTTCCCTTTATTTACGTCAAGAACCATAGCTCGAGCCAAAGAGAGAAAATACAAATGAATAAGATTACAAAGAGAATAGTTTGTTTTAGCTCTCACAAGCCTAACACAAGCATGTGATTACATGAGTGAACAACTACAAGTGGTGAAAATACTCCCTTCTCTCTTTATTTATATGAAACGTGAGGGAGGCCAACAATACAAAATGGACCTAGTCCACTATAAGCAACCTAACTACAAGAGGATGGGCCCACATGTGGAGTGCTCCAACTCTAGGTGACAAATGTCAAGCTCCAAGGCATGCACATCCAACAAGCAAGGATCCAAGGTCAAATGCTCCTCAAGCAAGGACCAACACTTCTCTTCCAAAGGATTCCAAAGCTCCAATGTTGTCTCCTAGGCCATTTGTACCTCCAATTCCACCACATATACACGATCACTCCTCAACCCAAGCATCCCTGTGTCAAATATAAGTCTGTTTGCAAGCCCAAGTGTCCACATGCCATCTTGGGCTCAACACCCTCCTCCAAGGTGCTCAACACTCCTCCTCCAAGGTCAATCATCCTCCAATCAAGCAACCAACTCTCCATGTCTACATCATAAAGAATCTCATCATAATGTCTTAGTCTACAATGCTCCAAGAAGGTTTTCCACAAAAGCATTAAAGCAACGCATAACAATCCACGAGTAAGTTATCTATAACGTGAATGTCCATCATAGTACAACCAATGGTAATCAATACCATGCACAACACATCACATGAAGCTCCCCCAAGCATAGTGTAAACTCTCTCCTCGTAACCCCAAAAGCTAGCACTCCTTTATGAGGTAAGTGTTTTCACCAACACTATCCTACTCCCTCTATAATGGAAACCAAACCTTCCATTTGCAAATCTAGACCTGCTGCAGTCTCATAATCAACCATTAGCTCCTGGAAGGGAAATGTCCCCCAAACATCACTCTCCTCCATCAAATATTCACACCCCGCCTCATCATAACAACTAGAAGGGTCACAAATGGAACAAGCCAATGAAATATGGTTAACATGTCTCCTCCATGCTCATGTGCATCTTGTAATTCCTAAGTAATCCATCTCAACTTCCTACATGTTAGAGTGGAGGGTGATTGCATATATATACCTAATCTCACCTCATCCACACATGGATTTGATTCCTCTCTAACCTTTAAATTGACCTCTACAACAACAATCTCCTCATTCCCTTCAAGGAGAACCCTATGACCTAGAAGACCTCACATCATCATCAAACTTCACATGTTAGATCACCACAGTATTTTGTTATGATCGAATGTAGATCATGTAAAATTTGGAAGTCCCACTTAATCCATAAAAAATACCCTTGATACTTGAGGATCCCAACTTTTTCTTCTTCTCCTCATGCACATAAATATAAACTAGACAACCAAATACATTTTATGTGATACATTTAGTTTTACACCAATGAATGCCTCCTCGAGTGTCTTGTCCTTTAATATCATGTTAGGATGCATGTTAAAAATATACATAGTTGTGTTACAATCCTCCACCTAAAGAAACATGAGTAAATCCATTTCATGAAGTAGAGACTTAACAATCTCAATAATAGACATATTCACCCTATTCTGATGTGGATTGCAAGGCAATGCCATCTTCCCGATGTCCATGCAAAAAGAATCAAACTTCATGGAGGTATATATACCTTATTCATTTGAGAGAAACAATTTGATCATCTTCCCTAATTGGTTTTCAACCAATGCCTTGAACTTTGTGCACTTATTGAACACTTCATCCTTAGTCTTGAAAAAATAAACCCTAGTCCTGCAAGAGAAATCATCATTGAAGGTGGCATAATACAAATTACTTATCAAAGAGGAGTAATACATGGGTCCACTCACATTTGACTGGATTAGATCAAGACTCCCTCTCAATCTACATTTGTTGATAGGAAAAGAAGCCTTAGCATGCTCGCTAAGAGCCCTTCCTCTACATATTGCTTCCTTCTATATCTTGAAGTCTAGAAATTCATGAACTAAGTTCTTTAAGGGAGGACGTGCTCCATATTGTAAGTGTCCAAATAACATGTGCCATAACTCACACAAATTGGTATCACCATGCACCAAAGCATCATGCTTCACAAGATATCCTGCAAACTATAAAGACCTCTTACTCGAACCCTTTTTTTTGCAACATGGGTTTGATCTCTAATATTGACCTTCTAAGCATCAAACTTGACATTCAACTCAAAAACATCACCTAATGGTGTTTGAAAGGAAATGGATCCCAGTCCTCTCACAAGATAATTAATGTCATCTTGCAACTCCACACTCATAAGTCTCTCTTTCTCTTGAAGCTTGTTGAAGAGTTTCTTTTCATAAGGCATATGTCTCGATGCCCCATTGTCCACATGCCATCCAACATTTGACACATTGTTGGAAGATAAAAAAGAGACCATGGAGAATTCAATCTCAAACTACAATGATAACCCATCCACTCCAACAATAGTACTTGCATTCCCTGGAACCTGTTTCTATTGGAACTTCCCCTTCTTCTCTAAACATTGGTTTCCATAATGTCTCAACTAGTGACACTTGAAAATTTTCATCTTACTCAAATCCTTTTTTCGTGGACATGAATCTTCCTTCTTTCCCTTCTTGTAACATTCTTGCTTCTCTTCATCATTCTCCCAACAAGAGCTAGGTCTTCTAATTCCTTTTACTACACTGAGTAGGACTTTAACTTGATCTCTTCCTGCACAATTTTATTCCAATGCTTTGCAAACATAGGCAAATTCTCATGATCACAAACACCTTGGATAAATGGTTTCCAAGATGGAGCACATCCACTTTATTATCATCCACTTTTGTCACTATGTTAGTCAAGTGATATCCCAACTCTTTGACATCGGCTAGGTAGATCATCATTATATGTGTGTTACTCATGTAGGAAGCTAAAGACTTATTTCAATATAAAATCTATCTAGAGAGACAAAAACGCTTATATCAACCAACCAAAGCCTCATACATCAACTTACTAGTTGACTTGTTTGAAATGTGAGGAATAAAGTGATCCTTCACCAAATAAATAATGTTTATTTTTTCCCTTTCCTCCTTAACATCCAATCGTGTCGAATCAATAAGTGCAATGGTCTCTTTCTCAAAATGCTCCCAAATATTGACCTCCTCCAAAAGCATTTGTATCCTAGAATTCCATGGTATGAAATTGGAAGCACAGGCTCCAACTTATCAACTCTCCAAGATTGATATTTCATCCTACAAATTTGAAGGATACCTTAAATCAAGATCATTAACAAATAAGGTAGAATAACCCTTGTAGGGTTCAAGCACCCTAGCATTTCACACCCAATCAACCTATAATAGGTCAAGCGCCTCTCCCAAGTATGGAACAACTAACCCTGCCCGTGGGGGGTAGCTCAAGTGGTTCTGTGGAAGTTGTGAAATTGGTTGTGAATAGCAGGTCATGTGTTCGATTCCCCCCAACTTGCATTATGAGCCATGACTTAGGCCTTGTGTTTGCACCTAGGGTTATTGTGGTAGCGATATTGTACCCCTGGACCCTATTTCACGCGAGTACCAGCCCAACCTCTGTTGTCGATTCCCCTAGTCAAAAAAAAAGTATGGAACAACTAAAATATCTAATTCCCTCTTCACCATGAGAGCAATATTAGTCACATCTTTGAACTAGGTAGAAATATTTGAAATATGACTTTTATTGTAAATTCAAAACTTTCACCTCAACCTTGAGGTTTCCCATATCAATTTCTTGTGAACTTTAAGCCTTAGGAATAAATTTGAAATATTAATTTACAACTAGGAAAATACTTCAATTCTCTTCAACCCAATTCATAAGATATCCCAAGAAAATAAATATCAATCAAGTGTACTTTAATACTGCAACGTTATAGTCGGGCCTTAGCACACACTTTCCGGGCATTTAGAGATCTGAAAATGACTTATTACAGCAGATTAATAGACCAGAAAATCGTTTATTTTAACCTTTAGATATATGTTAAATCCCTTAACGAATTCATCTCGATTTTATGTCAAATTACTATGCATAACCAATGCTATAATATACTCAATCATGAAGATAACATAAGCTAAAATTCAAATATGTAAGTACACAAAGTGTGGATAGCTCAAAGACTTCATATATATGGAAATAAGAAGTACAATTACATACCATAGCTCAATTCAATCCACTCCAAGTCAAGCTCTCCAAACCCTAGTTAGGTAAACCATAAGAAAACCGTAACCACCAACTCCTCGTAGCTAGTAATAACTACCAACCAGAGCTCGTCACTCCACCAAATATCCTCAATAAGCTAGTATACACATCAGAAAATCCACCTTGGCACCTACACTTTCATCCCACAAGTGTACAAGATAGTCTTCCTCTATATTCTCCACATCAAGCACTCGAAGTAGCACTAGGGTTTATAAATGAAAAAAAACTATCCTTATCCTCTCACAAGAGCTACAATATCAAGTGCTTCCTTTGCTTCTATAGGTTTTATCCTAAACCCTCGCATTCATTATTGTCATAGGGAAAAAACCTAACCCTAACCTTCCCTTTAATTCCCTCAGAAACCCGAGTGTTAAAGAAAAAGAGAGCACATACAAATGAAGAAGAGTACAAAGAGACTCGTTTGCTCCATTTATTTATATGAAAGGTAAGGGAGGCCAACAATACAAAGTGGGCATAGTCCACCACAAGCAACCTACTACAAGAATATTAGCCCACATGTGGAGCACTCCAACTTTAGGTGACACATGTCAAGCTCCAAGGCATGCACATCTACCAAGCAAGGCTCCAAGTATTAACACTCCTTGACCAACATCAAATGATCCGCCACCAAAGGAATCCAAATCTCCAACGCTTCCTCCTAAGCTTCATGTACCCCTAGGTGCACCACACCTATATGATCAATTCTCAACCTAAGTATCCTCAAGTGAAGTATAAGTGAAGTATAAGCATCCATGAAAAAAAACAAGTTTCCCCATGCCATCTAGTGCTCAATACCATTGTCCAAGGTGCCCAACACTCCTCCTCCAAGGTGAATCATCCTCAAGAAAGCAACCAACTTTCCATGTGCACATCATCCATGCCCTCTAAGTCTCCAATGTTCCAAGGAAGTGTGGCAGATAAGCACCAAGACAAGGCATAGCAATCCATGAGTAATCTATCTCATATGTGTGTGTCCATCATGATACAACCAAGGGTAACAAACACAACATGAACCCTACATCACACAATAGCATAATTTGAGTTTTTGTGACTGACAAAAAAATTTGGTCATCACATTTGTTGTAAGTGATACATCAGCAACTTTTATGTGTATTAAGTGATGTTAATTAATTGATAACATAAATTACGAACATAGGCTAGGGATAAACATATACAAATAGTTTATTACTATGTCAATGTAAATCAATAATATTTTTTAGTATTAATTTGATTCTGGCAATATATAGCCATTTTAGAACATGCCTTATCATGTTAATTAGGATGATTCATGTTGAATTAAGTTTTCTTGCATTTAAATTTTATAGCGAGAACTTACAGGTAATATTGATCTTGTTCTTTTATATAGGTTGAGGGATCAATATAGGCACAACCACGACTAATTTGTATGAATTTTTTATGTATAAATCATCCTCTATATTAACCACCAAGAATTCATTTGGGACCTTAAAATTAGTTGAGACTCAACAACAAAATGTTTCCAAGGTTGAACACCCTTAATATGAATTAATGATCTCTTCCTAGAGAACTTGCTTCTTTATTGGGTGTACAATACTTGTGCATGGGCAAGGGAATTTGTTTGACAACAACTTGGATTCTATTCACAGCCTCCATCATGGTCAAATTAAAGAGGTTTTTATTAACAATACATGCATATTGTAGATTGGTATTGGATCAAATTGGTGTAAGTGGAAGTTAATAGGGTACTTCATTTTGGCAAAGATTATATGACATTGTTAACTCATAGTATTACCTAAGCTACGTTAATTTGACCCCATGTTCGTATAACTACATTGTATACATGGATATGCCACTACTTCATGTACTTCACACGCAGTATATTTAATGATGATACTGTGATGTGTATTGCACATTTTGTACAATATTTATGAATTCCAAAACTATCCCACATAATATCACTCTTTCCTACTACCATGACCATACCTACACCTCGCTATTTATAACCCTACATTGCTCCACCAAAACTAATTGTCGATGCCAAATACTTTTACTCTACTATACTTGATTGTCATCGTCAAATACAATTTCTCTACTGAGCCTTTTTTATTTATAATAATATTATATAACATATCTATACTATATGTTCTAGCATGTGTGTGTGTGTGTTTTAATTTAATACAAATCTGATATATATTATCTATACTTTAATAAATAATAATATGAAAAAATGATAATAAAGAAAATTCATAGAATGAACACATTACATTCTTCATTCAACTTACCTTCCATTTCTCACAAGGGATACTAGTGAGCAACCTAGACCTAAAAAAAAATTTGACACCACAACCACGATTGGCAGACACCAATGGAAATTCATTTTGGTGCCACAACTAATTGGTAGAGGGTATTTGTTGAAAGGGGTAGGATTTTAATAATGAATTAGGAGAAATTTGTTAATTTGGTGCCATTAAGGAGTGAGAAATGGGATTTTCTTTGGTTTGTAAAGTTAGATGTGAGGAAATTTCACTCTTTTGGTGTAATGTCCCCATCTTGACCCTATTGCATTAAGATTGTAAATGATGTAAATATTGTTATTTAATCATGGTGAGGAGCTCAAGGCCAAGGCCCCACCATTGATTTAGCATTTTATTTATCGGAAATTAAAAATAGATGCCTATGGTTCTTGTGCTAGACAGGCACAATGTAAATTAAGACATCATGTAAATACGAATTTTAATGAAATACCCACAACTAGCTATGCAATGCAACAAGAGATGGGGGCATGATTCTACAAGGAATAGGGAGGGAAATTATTCAAACCCTTGAACCAATGGTGATAAGCCAAATGTCAATGAATGAACCCCAACTACCCATTCTAACTTATGCACCCAATCATTTAATTCTTCCAGGAGTTGGTTGAGGCAGTTAATGCCTTGGGAATGAAGAGGTATGGCAGCCAATTTCGCGCATGGGCAAGCCATCAACCTGGGAAAACGTACTTTTGCTTCTGGGACAAGAAAACACCCACGAAATTGTGTCCAAAGCCATTCTTCACCGATTTTCTTTCCTCTCTCACGCAGTCTGAGCTAGGGGGGTTTGTCTCCTTCACGTTTTCTACCATTTTCCTGCATTTTCCATGGATGGACACTCGTTATTGGTTGGTCCAGTGACTGGAAGAGGAGAACCACGAATTGGGGGTTTGATGGAGGTCGTTTTTGCTCTTGGGTTGTCCATAAACGCTTTCTGAAAAATGAATTTTCCTTCCCAGGGTTTATTCCCCATCTACTAGTTTGTTTTGGTTGCCCACATTTTTTAGCATTTGTGTTTTTGTTGTTGGGTGCATCCCTGTGTTGGTTTGAAATTGTGAGCAAGAATTAGGAGTGGAAGTGGACCAGAATTGGCTTGATAAACGTAGTGAGGAGGTAACCTCTCAAGAGTATCAAAAGAGCTAGTTTCTCTTCTATGCACACCTTGAAGAACACTAGAATGGAAGGTATGGCCTGAGGGACTGTGTATTAGTGAAGGGAATCCTTCCTTGTGCCAGGTGTGTAGGTATTGTGGGGACCAAGCTAGATAGATCTTGCAGAGGGTGTCCATATCTCTGGGGTTGAGCTCACTAGCTTAGCAATTCTTCCTTTTCCATTTCTTTAGCAGCCTGATAAACCCAACTGTAAATTGGCTTGGCTGATTTTGGTGTATCTTTGGGCTATGTGTGAGTCTGTTGTTCCCTTTTTCCTTGTAGAGATCATGCCCAACTCGAGGGTGGCAGTGTGTTCAGATATTGATGATCACAACTGGCCTATGGTTGGGTGGAACGTTGTAGTTGCATAGACAGTTGCTCGGGACTACTTTGTTTTAAGATAAGTACTATCTTGTGATAACTCCGTATTGTTTCAATTGATGAATGGCATGAATATCTTGAATGTATGATAGATTTGTACTTGAATTTACTTCCGTTGTGTTTCTTAGATGTATACATCTGCATGCATCCTTCTATATTATGAGAATGTCAATTTAGTAAGCATGGGGCCAATTTCTCAGTTTTAGCATCATGTTTTCTCCATCGCCTTGGTAGGATGGGAGGGACATTACATTTTGGTATCAGAGCCATAAGCTACAGCATTGGGCCTCTATGGGCCAAACCTGATCACAATTACAAGGAAAGATCCCTTCCTGATCACCACATGTTACAGCATCAAGACTAAACGAGCTAAGTTGGATAATTGCAGAGGTGAGACCACCTCCTATTGAGCAGTGAGCATCCCAGAAAGAAAGAAAAATCCGAAATTGTTCTAAGTGTTTTTGAAAATTTTGTCTAAGTCTGTATCGGAAGAAACTTGTGAGTTTTTCGCCGAAACAACGGAGGAAACTTATGAGTTTTTCGCCGAAACAGCAGAAGAAACTTGTGAGTTTTTTGCCGAAATGGCGGAAGAAACTTGTGAGTTTTTTTGCCGAAATGGCGGAAGAAACTTGTGAGTTTTTCGCCGAAATGGCGGAAGAAACTTGTGAATTTTTCGCCGAAAGGGCGGAAGAAACTTGTGAGTTTTTCGCTAAAAGGGTGGAAGAAACTTGTGAGTTTTTCGCCGAAATGGCAGAAGAAACTTGTGAGTTTTTCACCGAAATGGCGGAAAGAATTGGCGATTTTTTGCCAAAATGGCGGAAAGAACTAGCGAGTTTTTGCCGAAATGGTCGACCAGAAGAGATGGATGAGTTCGTCCGCAACACCGGAAGAAACTCAGCAAGTTCGTCCGCAACACCGGAAGAAACTCGGCAAGTTCGTCTGCATCACTGGAAGAAACTCGGCAAGTTCATCTGCAACGGCGGCGAAACTCAGCGAGTTGGTCCACAATGGGTCGGGAGAGAATGGCGAAGTCCACTGAAATAGAGGATTTCTGTAGTTTTTCAGTGAGATTTTCAAGTGCCGAAAATGGAAAATTTCCATGGAACTTATGTGCCAGAATGCACGAAATTGAGGGTTTTATTAAAAAAAAAACGAGGGCGCTGCCCTCGACCCACCCTGCAATGGGAAGCCACAAGGGGGAAAGCCCCCTTGACCCCCATCGACCCCCTCATATATCATTGATTGTGAGAAAAATCTATGATTGAACAGGGTTTCCAATATAGGATTTTCCCATATGCATGCAAGTAATTTATGAATTTCTGAGAATATAATGTAGCTAACAATTGTGTTAATGAACACATTTTGCAGAATCACAGTTACATCAGGGCAACACTCTAGATAGTACAGTTGGAAGTTTTGGGTCTTGGTTGGGCCAAGAAAATCAACATCATGGATGATGTACAAGATCCCTATGAGCCCGAGACAGATGCCATGGGGGAGAACATACATGTTGAAAATGTTGAAACATAATCTAATGGGAGAAGAAATCAAGAGACTCCTCCAAGTATTGCAGCCACCATGAGGAGCCTAATGGTGGAGTTGCAAAGTTGTAGAGAAGATAATGAAAGGATGATTAAAGCTCAGGAAGAACAAAATCAGTTGAATGCAGCCATGCTGCAGAGTTTGACAGACATCCAAAGGCAAATAAACTCTAGGCATCAGACATCAAATCCAGAAAGGGGTGAGAGTATCTCTAGGAGGAACTCCCGCAAGAGGGCCAGTAGCTCAAGAAGAGTTTCTACAGACAGAACGTATACTCCAGAAATCTCTTCTAATGAATCATTGACTCTGAATAATCCATTGAGGGTTCAAGCTCTTCATCTCACAGAAGTAAGAGGAAGAGTCACTACAAGAACAATTCGCATGGGGAATTTAAGAAGGCAAAACCTCCTACATTCATTGGAGAGGTAAAGTCTGGTCAAGAAGTTGAAGCTTGGCTTCTTGGGATGAGAAAGTATTTCCAAGTCCAAGACCATTCTGGGAATATGAAGGGAAGGGTTGCCATCTTCAACTTGAATGGAAGAGCATCTATATGGTGGGATCATATCAGGTAAGTGAGGAAGATCAATGAACAGAATATTGGGTGGAATCAGTTCAAGAAATACTTCAAGCAAAAGTACCTCTCTGATAAGTACTATGATGATAAGATCAAAGAGTTCCATGAGCTGAGATTGGGACAATTGACCATGGAAGAATATGCAAACAAGTTCTTGGAGCTGCTGAGGTATGTCAGGTATATTCGAGATGATAAGGTGAAAATTCAACATTTCCTAAGTGGACTACCCCAGTCATATAAAGATAGGATTGAGTTTGATGAACCTCGAACTCTAGAAGAGGCAATAAGGAATGCCAAGTATTGCTATGATCAAAACAAAAGCAAACTTGATTTCCATAAGGCATGGAAGGACAAGAAAAATGAGAAGTTTGACCAAAGGAAGAAAGGTTTCAAACCTCCTCATATCTGAATTCAACAAAGGCAGCCATCACAGGTTGTGACTAAGCCCACTAGGATGATGGGAGACAAGCCAAGAGATCCAAAAGAGCCAAGAGAACCACTTCAATGTTGGGGTTGTGGAGGATACCACATGCTTAGGAACTGTCCACATTGGAATGGGAATCCAAATCAAGTTCACAACATCCAAGGAGCTGAAACTGTGGGTCAAGTGGCGAGGACAATCCCTAGAATATATGCAGCACTAGACGACCGCTAGGCAGACCATCAATCAACTATGGTTGAAGTTGAAGGTAAGATTGCTAAGCAATCTGTTTCTATTTTGATTGATCCTGGATCTATTCACAATTATATCACTCCTAAAATTGTTGAGATTTGTGCTTTTAAGAAATTAAAGCATAGCAAATCTTGGTTAGTTCAACTAGCCACTGGAACCAAGAGAAAATTTAGTGAAATTGTAGAGAAATGTCCATTAGAGATGGATGGGCTATTCACTTATGCAAACCTAAATATTTTACCACTAGGTTCCTATGATATTCTCATTGGGATGGATTGGTTAGAAGCACACAGGGTTAAACTTGACTGCTACAATAATACATTTGAATGCATGGATGAAGAAGGAAACTCAAGGGTTGTAAAAGGAATTCCAAAGGTGACTTCTATTAGGCAGGTTTCAGCCATGCAGCTGAAAAATTTCTGTAGAAAGGGTTGTCAATTGTATGCAGCCCATGTTTTAGAGGCAGCAGAGAATGAAACTCTTAAATTGGAGGACTACCATGTGTTGCAAGAATTCAGGGATGTTTTTTTTTATGAGATTCTGGGACTTCCTCCAAAGAGGGACATTAATTTTACAATTGAACTTGTGCCAGGAGCTGCACTAGTGTCTAAGACACCCTACAGGATGAGTACACCGGAATTGCTAGAATTGAAAATGCAATTGCAAGAGTTGTTGGAAAAGAAATATATCAGGCCAAGTGTGTTCCCGTGGGGAGCACCTGTTCTATTTGTGAAAAAGAAAAATGGGACACTCAGGTTATGTATCGACTGCAGGTAGCTGAACAAAGTCACTGTGAAGAACAAATACCCATTGCCCCGAATTGATGACCTTTTTTATCAAATGAGAGGAGCAAAGGTATTTTCAAAGATTGACTTGAGGTCTGGTTACCATCAGGTAAGAATCAAAGAGGAAGATATTTATAAGACAGCCTTTAGAACAAGGTATGGGCACTATGAGTTTGTGGTGGTACCATTTGGTCTCACAAATGCACTAGCTACATTCATGTGTCTCATGAATAGTGTTTTTAGCAAGTATTTGGACAAGTTTGTTCTTGTATTTCTAAACGACATTCTCATCTATTCTAAGAATGAAAAAGAGCATGAAGAACATTTGAGAATGACATTGCAATTACTAAGGGAGCATAAGCTGTATGCAAAGTTGAGCAAATGTGACTTTTATAAAGATAGAATTCATTATTTGGGTCACATCATCTCCGACAAAGGAATATCTGTGGACCCTGAGAAGATTGAAGCCATCATGAATTGGCCAACTCCAAGAAAAGTGACAGATGTGAGATCCTTTATGGGCCTTGCTGGTTCCTACAGGATAATTATTGAAGGATTCTCCAAGGTTCCAAACCCGATCACTTCTTTGCAAAAGAAGGGGATAAAGTTTGAATGGTCACCAAGATGTGAGGAAAGTTTCCAATGGTTGAAGAATCTTCTTACGAGTGCACCGATTTTGAAGATTGCAGACCCGGAAAAATACTTTGTGGTGTGTACCAATGCATGCAATCAAGGACTTGGTGGAGTTCTTATGCAAGACAACCACGTGATAAGCTATGAGTCAAGAAAGTTGAAGGAGCATGAGAAGAACTACGCTACTCATGATATAGAACTTGCAGCCATAGTACATGCTTTAAAGATGTGGAGGCATTACTTAATGGGAAGGAAATTTCAGTTAAGGACATACCATTGTGGTCTAAAATACTTGTTTGATCAGCCAACTTTAAATGCTAGGCAAGCAAGATGGTTGGAATTTTTGTGTGAATTAGATTTTGAAATCAAACACATAAAAGGGAAAGAAAACAAGGTGGCTGATGCACTGAGCAGGAAAGTACATGAAATGCATATGGCAGCGCTTAGTACTTGCCAACCAGATTTGAGACGGTAGATTGTTAACCACATTGTTGAGGATGAAGCGTATGTGCAGATAAAAGACAAATTGCAGTAGCAAGACCTTGAAAAGAAGTATGAAGGCTATCATTTGGAAGAAGACGGACTTCTTACTTATAAGAATAGAGTCTATATTCCAAATGCGACAGATTTGAGGAGGATTGTTATGGGTGAAATCCATAAAGCTCCATACTCTGGTCACCCAGGATATCAGAAAACAATTGCTACCGCAAGAAAATATTATTTCTAGCCAGGGATGAAGAAGGATGTCGCTGAATACATTTCTAAGTGCATGGAATGTTAGCAGGTGAAGAGTGAACACCAACACCCAACAGGTTTATTTCTCCCAGTGCCAATTCCATAATGGAAATGGGAAGTAATATCCATGGACTTTATTACAGGATTGCCAATGACTGTGAGACAACATGATTCCATCATGGTTGTAGTGGACAAGTTAACAAAGGCAACACATTTTATACCGGTTAAGTCCACACATAAAGCCGATGCCATTGCAAATATTTTCATGAAGGAAATTTTCAGATTACATGGGTTTCCTAAGGCAATAATTTCTGACAGGGATACCAAGTTCACTTCCAATTTTTGGAAAGGTCTCTTTGCAGATTTGGGTACGCAATTGAGCTTTAGTACCACGTACCATCCTCAAACAAATGGGAAAATGGAAAGATTAAATCGGGTCCTTGAAGACATGCTCCGCATGTATGTAATGGACAAACCATCCAAGTGGGAGGATTACCTACAATTGGTAGAATTTGCATATAACAATGGGCAACAAGCACCGTTGGGAATGAGTCCATATGAGGCTTTGTATGGCAGAAGGTGTAGGACACCAGTGACTCGGGACAATCCAGTGAATAGAATTGTACTTGCGCCAAAACTGCTTAAGGAAATGGAACAAGAGGTTTCCAAGATCAGACAGAATTTAAAAGCATCCCAGGATAGACAGAAAAGCTATGCAAATAAGCATAGAGTGCATAGGGAATTCAATGTTGGGGATCATGTGTATCTTAGAGTGAGGTCAAGGAAGAGTTCCTTAAAGCTTGGGAGTTGTGCCAAGCTATCACCTAAATATTGTGGGCCATTTGACATGCTTGAAAGAATAGGCCCAGTTGCATATAGACTTGCATCGCCTGCTAGCACAAGAGCTCATAATTTTTTTCATGTCTCTTTGCTTAAGAAATATGTACATGATCCTAACCATGTGATTAATTGGGATGTGATCCAGGTGGAACCCGAGGGAGAGTTCCAAACCGATCCATTGTGCATCCTAGACAAGAAGGTAACATTGCTCTGGAACTGAGCCATTGGACAGGTAAAGGTGCAATGGAAGCACTACGGTCCCGATGAAGCTACATGGGAGCTGGAGGATGCCATGAGGGTGGCATATCCATTTTTGTTCAATTTTGATGAGCTCTGAGGACAGAGATAATGTAAGGGGAGGGGAATGCAATGTCCCCATATTGACCCTATTGCATTAAGATTGTAAATGATGTAAATATTGTTATTTAATCATGGTGAGGAGCTCAAGGCCAAGGCCCCACCATTGATTTATCATTTTATGTATCGACAATTAAAAATAGATGCCTATGGTTCTTGTGCTAGACAGGGACAATGTAAATTAAGACATCATGTAAATACGAATTTTAATGAAATACCCACAACTAGCTATGCAATGCAACAAGAGATGGGATCATGATTCTACAAGGAATAGGGAGGGAAATTTTTCAAACCCTTGAACCAATGGTGATAAGCCAAATGTCAATGAATGAACCCCAACTACCCATTCTGACTTATGCACCCAATCATTTAATTCTTCCAGGAGTTGGTTGAGGCAGTTAATGCCTTGGGAATGAAGAGGTATGGTAACCAATTTCACACATGGGCAAGCCATCAACCTGGGAAAACGTACTTTTTCTTCTGGGACAAGAAAACACCCACGAAATTGTGCCCAAATCCATTCTTCACTGATTGTCTTTCCTCTCTCACACAATCTGAGCTAAGGGGGTCTGTCTCCTTCACGTTTTCTACCATTTTCCTACAATTTCCATGGCTGGGAACTCGTTTTTGGTTGGTCCAGTGACTGGAAGAGGAGAACCACGAATTGGGGGTTTGATGGAGGTCGTTTTTGCTCCTGGGTTGTCCATAAACGCTTTCTGAAAAATGAATTTTCCTTCCCAGGGTTTATTCCCCATCTACCAGTTCGTTTTGGTTGCCCACGTTTTTCAACACTTGTGCTTTTGTTGTTGGGTGCATCCCTGTGTTGGTTTGAAATTGTGAGCAAGAATTAGGAGTGGAAGTGGACCAGAATTGGCTTGATAAACATAGTGAGGAGGTAACCTCTCAAGAGTATCAAAAGCGTTCGTTGCTCTTCTATGCACACCTTGAAGAACACTAGAATGGAAGGTATGGCCTGAGGGACTGTGTATTAGTGAAGGGAATCCTTCCTTGTGCCAGGTGTGTAGGTATTGTGGGGACCAAGATAGATAGATCTTGCAGAGGGTGTCCATAGCTATGGGGTTGAGCTCACTAGCTTAGCGATTCTCCCTTTTCCATTTCCTTAGCAACCTGATAAACCCAACTGTATATTGGCTTGGCTAATTTTGGTGTATCTTTGGGATATGTGTGAGTCTGTTGTTCCCTTTTTCCTTGTAGAGATCATGCCCAGCTCAGGGGTGGCAGTGTGTTGAGATATTGATAATCACAACTGGCCTATGGTTGGGTGGAACATTGCAGTTGCATAGACAGTTGCTCGGGACTACTTTGTTTTAAGATAAGTACTCTCTTGTGATAACTCTGTATTGTTTCAATTGATGAATGGCATGAATATCTTGAATGTATGATAGATGTGTACTTGAATTTACTTCTGCTGTGTTTCTTAGATTTATACATCTGCATGCATCCTTCTATATTATGAGAATGTCAATTTAGTAAGCATGGGACCAATTGCCCAGTTTTAGCATCATGTTCTCTCCATCGCCTTGGTAGGATGGGAGGGACATTACATTTGGTGCCACAATTGGGTGGGGGACAAGTTTCTTCTTGGAATTTAAATTTCCAATTTAGGGATGTTTTTTCCATTGTCTAGTAATTGGGAAAATTGGGGTTTGTAGGCTTTGATTCTAGTTTGGTTGGCCATGTCAAAGAAACTTTAGGTGCTTGTAGTGTTTCTCTCGGGGTTGTAGTTGTGTATAACTGAGGTTTCTTTAATGTAATCGTGGACAAAGAAAAACATATTCTACATAGGTGAAATCTTAAAGAGAAATTCAGGGTGAAGTTGAATGCATTTGTGAATAAATTGGGTGATTTTCTTGGGGAAGATTCAAAGGTATTCAATGTTTTATAACCCTATAAATGTTTCCTAATGCTTTGTTTATTTGGGTGAGTTTCCTTTGGTGTTTATCCCATTCTTGCAATTGAAACCACATTTCCGCTTAGTCATTGAAATTGAATAATGATTGAAACCTTGCTATGTATTGAGTGTATTATGTTTTTTTGTTGTGAGGTTTAATGTAGTGATATACAATGTTGGTGTTTATCTCACAAACACTTGTATATTTTTTATGGCAAATTAATGACATATAATATACACCTTGACATTTAATTGTTCTCCTAGGTGATTGATGCAACATTATTGTGAATTTTTCAAGAACGACATGCTTGGACAAATTTCAAGGGTCATTAATGAATTGGATTTATCTTTTAATCCCAATTTATTCATTTTGTTCCCATTCTTTGAACCCTTATTTGTTTCCATTCTCCAATTCTATATTGGATTTGCCATTCTTTGAAAAATAAACATTAATCTTATATATGCTAAGTGTGGGTGTCTCAAAGATGCATGCCAAGTGTTCAACAAAATTCTTCGAAGTGATTTGATTTCTTGGAATGTCGTGATTGTTGGTTATGTGTAGAGCAGGGGCCATGGAGAGAAAGGTGGGGTGATTTTTTTATGTGAGATTATATCAACATGTTTGAATCTGAATTTGGTGATAGTAGGTCATAAAATTGATTCCTTGCACATTATTATTTCCTGAAGAAATTCCTAGAGCCATAGCAGTGATTATATTGCATGTTTTTGCAAATACACTATAATTTCTTTGGTATATTATGTTAGATTACAATTTATAATGAAGTAATTTGTGAGGTAATTCAAGAGAAGCACATTCTAATTTTATAACATCTATGTATAATTGAACCTGAATTCATTTGCCTATGTTCAGTGACTCTTAGATTGAAAAATGTTATTTGCTCAACATAAATAGTATACCCGGTTTGTTAGTTTTTCTTATCTCAAACCTCGATCAAACAATTCCTAATTTTTCCTTGCTTAAAAAATAATTTTCAGTGAAATGATTATTTTACACGGTTGAGATCTATTAACAGAAATTACTAGTAGAAGAAAAATAGGAAACAGATCATATAGAAAGTTATGCCCTTCAAAATCATCTTTTCATTAATCAAATTCCAAGCTTACAAGGGCTCCCTTACTGGGAAAATGGCCCTAAGAAATTACAAAGCAAAGCTAGAAAATTTTACCTCACATAAGACAATCTTCACTGCTACAAAACTGCCCCAGAAACACCTCAACAAACCCTAATCTTTTGGTCATGCTGACCTGTGGTACGGACTCATTAGATAGCATGTACGATTTGTACATTTGTATGGATCCATATGATACATAAGATATTACCACCCCCGAAATGTATCCTAAATAAGAAATGGATTAAAAATTAATTTAAAGTCAATTAACATCACTAATCAAGTATTTAGTCAAACCCCTATTTCCCCTGAAAAAATTTTCAGTTGCACAAGAAACAATGTGGAGTTTGGCACATGATACGACTTGGGGTTAATTCAAAATTTTCGAAACCGGGTATCAATGGAAAAATCCCTCCAATTTTATATTTTTCAATTTGCCCCAAAATATTTGGTTTACCCAGACCCAAAATATGTTTTGAAACCAAATTTGTGTCTGTATTGAATCTACCCTACTTGAACAAAATCTATGTTCCTGTCAACATACTCGATCTATGATCAAACCAAACTGGATCGTTTGAAATCCTCTGAAGAAAATTGATGTTATCATGATCGATTGGTAAGAATTTTTTTTTCCAGTTTTTTGTGCCCTAGGTTGTATATTTTCGAAGATGTTTTTTTTTTTCAGAACTGATTGTAAGTAAAGAGGAACATTCTATTGCTTACAAAATATTCATTGCAAAGGAACCCTCTAGTGCTTACACAAATTATATATTTGTTTTATATCTTACCATGAACAAAATATTCAAACTCGTGTCTTGTTTTAGATCCAACCCTGCTTGAACTGTCAATGCACCAGCACTCTGATCAAACCAAATCGTACCGCGTTGATATCCTCTGAGAAAAATCGATTGTGTGGTGATACGACTAGTAAGAATTTTGTTTTTCATTTTTTTGTGCTTGAAAATTTTAACATTCTTACCCTTCTTTAACAAAATATACGAACCCATCAACAGGTTCGTGATCAAACCAAAATTGATTGCATTGAAATCTAATGAAAAAATTGATGGTTTAGTGACCAACTGACAATACTTTTTTTACGGTTTCTGTTGATCGACTGGTGTAGTGATGGACTTCTTATCGGCCAATTGATTCAACCCATCAACTCTCTGATCAAACCAAATCGGACTGCATTGAAATACTCTGAGCAAAATTGATGGTGTAGTGATACAACTGGTAAGAAAAAAAATTCAATTTTTTGTGCTTAAACAAATTTACATTCTTACCTTGCAATTTTTGTATTTAAGCAGTCTATAAAATGATTTATCAGATACTGTATATGTAGAGTAATTAAATTTACCCTTTATTATTTGATGTAGATATCAGTTTGGACCATTTGGATGCGAATCTAAAATCTTGGTTGGAAGGAGAAAAGAAATCGAAGGTTTTTACCAAAAGTTAGAATTTATGTAGTATTAATATTATGCCTTTATAAATACTCTGTTTTTTCACTCTTGCTTTCCAATTAAGGGATTGTGTGTAACCTGTGTAGGCCATTTTGGCTTCCTGCTGTGATTGCATAATTTTACTTCTTATAAATTTGATCATGTTCAATACAGACCCCGATCCGTTGCCACATAAAGAACAAAAGTCATTGCCTCCAGAGGTTGTGGAAGAATCTTTTTGAATACTTTTTGAAGATGATGTTGAACGAGAAAAGAGATGAAAAATGAAGCAACAATTGTCTATATAGTGACAAAAGTACGGAAATTATATAGACTTGCAAAAATTGATTATTGGAGTGATGATGATGTATCCAGCAGTAATGATGTTGAGAACCAACCTAATGATAGGGATATACCTTATCAACTCCGATGGCGTTCAACTCTGCAGTATGTTAAGGGAAAGGCTCCAAACTTTGATACAGTTGTTGTTTTTAAAGGAGAAAATGGCTTAGAATAAATGATTATCTGCAAAGTTATAGATGAGTCACATACAAGAAATGTAGAGTTGGCAATGTTGGATCCTTGTGGTGATGATCCAATTCTTTACACTATTAGTACCAATGACACATGGACACATACTATGGATGATGTTCTGCATGTTCAAATGGTGTATGTAGTTGAAAGTGGCAAGCTTACGTTGCAGCATCCTTCAATTTCTGAAATAAAATCACAATTATCTTCAAGTGGGCCAGATGAAAATCATAAAAAACATTCCACTACAGTCATCAAGCGAGGGTTTTATATGGGATGTTGTTCAGATGTGACTCCCCTATTGACTCAAAATGGTTGTTTTGTGAAGATTGGTAGAAAAAAAATCATTCAAATGGATGGGCTATTGGTGCGAACACAAATCCATTTGATTTTACCATAAAGGCAGGCATGTATGTTCATATTTATTATGAAAAATTGCCTGGAATGTTTGAAGATGAGTCATTGAAAATTCCATATCCTGTAGAATTTTTGGATTGTTTAGTAGATGTTTCAACAGGTGGAACATTTTGTTGGGTAAGAATATTTGAAAATCATGTAAATGTTTTTGGCAGAGGGCACTATATTCCTGGAGTTGTGAATTTGCATCCACATGAGGTGTTTTACACAAAACAAGCTTTGTTGATACCAACTGAAATAATTGATGGTGAGTATACATGTGTATCTTTTAATATATATTCTTCAACTCATATATGAAAAAAATATTTATAGTATCTAATGAACTATATTATGTTGTGTTGTAGGCATTGTTGATGTTTTCTTTACTATGAGCTCTATTAAAAGGTGGGGCACTAGAAGTCGAAAAGGAGAATCTTTTTTTTGTCGTTTTATTGCTACGAATGATGATAAGCACACTAGTTTTCAACTTCTTGCAACAAAAGGTGACAATGAAGTTGTGACTGCTAGATTAGCCGCCTCTACAGAATATGGAACACAGTGCATTTCCATCATATATCAGAGTATTGTAGCCCAATCGAGTACATCGTCACAATATTCATCTTCTTTCCTACAAATTTTTCAATCACATAAGGTCTCAAAACATTATACGCAGTGAATCTTATGTGGAAATTCCTTGTTCAGATTAAATTTTCATGGTTACTTTTGAACTAATTGCAATTCATTTTGTACCTCTAGGGATTGTAAAGAAGAATAATTCACTAGAGTTCAGCATAGAAGGCTATGAGAATCTTAAGGAGGAATTTTTCTATACATGGCCAACATTTCCTGATAGATAGCATCCAACTTCAGGCTCAAGTGATCAGACTCAGCCTCTTGGTAAATGGAGAGTGGGACCAAAATTTGGAGTTCGCTATTTGTATAATAGCCTACAACCTCGTGTACAAGTATACTTTTCATGGGATTCACACTAATGGGACCATGTCCATCAGTGTTATGGATTAGGGATGAGGATTGGTGTACCCCATTTCAATTTGTAAACATTTTTCCTTTCATAATAATTTTTGATATTGTTTGGTGTAATATGTATGGTGAATTATATTATTTAGTATATATGAATATTTTATTTCTTGCATTAAATTGTTTTTGGCATTTTAATGTTATGTTATAAAGGGTTTTTCTTTTCCATGAAATTTTTATTTATATATGAAATTTGAACGTTTGAAAAGATAATATACACTTTGTAGCCTGTGGGCTATTGAGAAGATGGTTTTGTACTGTCTTTTTCTGTCCTAAAATCTACTTATTTCAGTCTCACATAATCATCAAAACATGCCCTGTGCAGATCTGCACTTATAGAAAACATAGAGTAGAACTTTCTAGAAACAAAAACCTTAAGAAAGTGTATTTTTCTTCATGTTTGTGGGGAAAACCATCTAAAATTAACTCTGGATTGGTCTAAATAGTTTGTCTCCCTTCTTATTATTTAGTTCTGTAGATAATATTTATTTATGACAGTTACATGAAGTGCAATTTATATGTACTTGCACTCTGGTTCTATAGTAGCTGCTCTAGGATCAAATGTGTTGATCATTTTGGAATTTCAGTCTGTTGAAGAAGCTTGGGGTCTTTTGATAGACCAATTTACAGATTGTTGAAGAATGTATTACATTTCAACTTGAAATATAATAGGCTTATTTGTAAGAAAAAAATGAGTGGTGCTTTAACTTTTTTATCCAAGGACTAAATTCAGATTATTTAATCTAACACAGAAATAAAAACATTCTTCATGTGCTAGTAAGAACGTTACATAGTCAAATTGAATGATATGAGTTGAACATGATATGTATTAACAGTCACCACTACTCCACTATTCAATATTTTCAATTTTATCCTAAAAATTGCTATTGTGTAAAAATACTGAAAATCATCCCTAGTTCACCAAAATTCACAAATAGGGTTCAATTTTTGGTATGTTTGAGTGATTCATTGGAAAATGTCAGTGAGTTTTATTATTCTTTGTTTTTTACATTTTCATATTTGCAAATACCAGGTAATTTGGTTGAGTTATTGTCATTGACAACAATGGCTAAGTACTGAAAATATGGCTCAAGTGGCTATGGGAAAATGACTGCCATTTTCTCACAGAGAGAGAAAAAATTATTCTGAGGGCACCATACTGTAGGTGGATGACTAATGCACATGAATATAGTCTCAGTCTTGGAAAAAATTCTATGGTCAAGAATATATTGTCATGCCAAAACATCCACTCGGCCTTTTTTGCACTTAAAATCGGCCTAAATGGCCTTAGGAAAGTGCCCACCAGTTCTCACCAGTGAGGGATTAAATTGTTTTGACAACATAAGCTTTCAGGTGGAGGATTTACACACTTGACCATTGACTCATTCTCGATAAAAGGTCTATGGAAAAGAAGATAATGGCCTCCCAAAACATCCAATCAACCTCTTTTGCACCATTCCAGAAAATGCTCGCCATTGGAAAAAATGGCTAAGTACTGAAAATATAGCTCAAGTGGCTATGGGAAAATGACCGCCATTTTCTCACAGAGAGAGAGAAAATTATTCTAAGGGAACCATCCTGTAGGTGGATGACTAATGCACATGAATATAATCTCAGTCTTGGAAAAAATTCTTTGGTCAAGTATATTGGCCTGCCAAAACATCCACTCGGACTTTTTTGCACTTAAAACTGGCCTAAATGGCCTTAGGAAAGTGCCCACCAATCCTCACTAGTGAAGGATTAAATTATTCTGACAACATAAGCTTTCAGGCGGAGGATTTACACACTTGACCATTTACTCATTCTCGATAAAGGGTCTATGTCCAAGAAGATAATGGCCTGCCAAAACAACCAATCAACTGTTAGAAAAACAGGATCGCAGAGCAATAACAATAAACAAAAATGCAAATATAATCACACAAACACATTATAAGAGAGACACCAAGATATCGTGTTTCACCCAAGATGGGATACATCCACACTGAAATTTCCAGTCCTTATTATTATACCATCCAGCAAATGAAGGGATACAACCTGCAGCACATCCGCTGCACTTCCTCTTCACTATCTCACAGTCTCTCTTCTCAATCTCAGATATCTTTACAATGCATAATACCTAATACCTCTTGCACTAGCCGTAATACAATGTCTTTCTTTTATAGGAAAAATACAATGGGAAAATACCACAGGTTACCCAAAACCATGGGTCCGCAAAACTGTTGGCCAACAAACATCCCAAAAAAAATTTCTTGGGGGCTTCGCCCCCGAACCCTAAGGTTAGGGAACGAGTGTACAGTCCTTTTGCATATCATATAAAGCTGGGGTACATGGCTGAGACAATATCATCTATGATACTAGAATATTTTCCTCCACAGCCAACAATCTTCCATTTGGAGACTGATCACAACAACTCCACCGATGTTGTACTTGTTGGATCTTGGACTTGGAAAATTTCTCATCTTCACCTTCATGCTAGAAGGCCAACTGAAACCGAGCAAAAACTCAATTTCTCTCTAGTCACTACCTTTGTGAACATGTCTATAGGATTCTGGATAGTATGTATCTTTTCCAGCTTCAACAGTTCATCTTCCAGAACAGAGCTTATGAAATGGTACTTGAGCTGTATATGTTTAGTCCTAGAATGGAATGTTGATTTATTTGCAAGATGAATGGCACTTTGGCTGTCACTATACAACATGCTATCCTTCTGCTTCTTACCCAATTCCTCCATAAACCTCTGCAACCAAATCATCTCTTTACTAACCTTTGTAACAACAACATACTCTGCTTCCGTTGTTGAAAGTGAAACAACCTTTTGCAGTTTCGAAATCCAACTTATTGTTGTTCCACCTACAGTAAACACATACCCTGTGGTTCTCCTCCTGCTATCCTTATCGCATGCCATATATGCATCAACATATCCCTGTAGAACAGTGTTACCTTCAAAATATAATGCTTGAGTAGTAGTACGTCTCAAAGACCCGAGAATCCACTGTACTGCCTTCCAATGTTCTTTACCTGGATTGTTCATATATCTACTCACAACTCCCACTGCATGTGCAATATCTGGTCTTGTGCACACCATGGCATACATAAAGCTGCCAACTGCTGATGAATAGGGAATCTTGGACATGTAATTTCTCTCTTCCTATGTCTTGGGACGCATTTCCTTACTTAGATTGAAATGGTTGGCCAAAGGTGTACTAACTGGTTTTGCATTCTGCATTCTAAACCTCTCCAACACCTTTTGTATGTACTCACCCTGAGACAATGTCAATTTGCAATTTTTCCCGTCTCTTGTTATTCTCATACCAAGGATTTGCTTTGCAGCACCCAAATCCTATGTCATCCACATACAATAACAAGATAATATAAATTCCATTATCTAGCCTCTTGAAATAAACATAGTGGTCAAAATGACATCTACTATAACCTTGTTCTGTCATAAACCTGTCAAATTTTAAATACCACTGCCTTGGAGCTTGCTTCAAGCCATACAAGCTCTTCTTCAACCTGCATACCAAATTCTCTTTCCCTTTGACCTCATACCCTTGTGGCTGTTGCATATATTTCTCTTCCTCCAAATCCCCATGGAGAAAGGATGTTTTTACATCTAACTGTTCAAGATGCAAATCTTCTACCACCACTAGACTTAAAATAGTCATAATTGAAGTCATCTTAACAACAGGAGAAAACATTTCATCAAAATATATACCTTTCTTCTATGCAAACCCCTTTACAACAAGTCTGGCCTTGTACTGCTTCTTACCTCCTTCTTCTTCCTTCAACATGTAAATCCATTTGTTCTGCAATGCTCTTTTACTAGCGGGCAACTGAACCAAATCCCAAGTCTGGTTTCCTACCAATGAGTCCATCTCCTCATTCATGCCTTGCTCCCACTTCTTTCTAGTTTCCACCTGCATTGCTTCTTCATAACATCCTGGTTCACCAGCATCAGTTATCAATAAATAATACATTGAAGGAAAGTATCGTTCAAGGAGTCTACTTAACCTGGTATATCTTCTTACACTTGCAGGAGTTTCAGATACTTGTTGTTGTTCTTGATTTTCTGGCACCTTCGGAACTTCATTTTCTTTAATTTCATCAAGCACTGTGTACTCTATGTTTTCTTTTTCCTGTTTCTTTCCCTGCAACTGATCTTTATACATGAAATTTTCATTGAATATCACATCTCTACTCCTGATGATTTTGTTATTTTCATAATCCCATAAACGATAACCAAACTCATCAACCCCATATCCAATAAAGGTACATTTCTTGGATTTAGCTTCAAGCTTTGTTCTATTTTCTTTATCAATATGGACAAATGCTTCACAACCAAACGTTCTCAGAAATGAGTAGTTTACCTTTTTACCTGTCCATGCATCCTCTGGAACACCACCATCCAAAGCACTAGAAGGCCCTATGTTTATTAAATAAACATCAGTATTTACAGCATCTGCCAAAAACTATAAGGGAAACCCTGCATGCAATCTCATACACCTTGCACGCTCCATGATTGTTCTATTCATCCTTTCTAACACACCATTTTCTTGTGGTGTTCATGGGACTGCCTTCTCTCTACGAATCTCATGGTATGAACAGTAACTATCAAACTCCATTCCGCAGTACTCACCTCCATTATTAGATCTGAGACACTTCAACCTTTTTCATATCTCATTCTCAACCAAATATTTACACTTCTTAAAAGTAGCAAACACATCAGATTTATGTCTAATGCAATAAACCCAAGTTTTTCTAGTTGCATCATCAATAAATGTAACATAATAATGAGAGCCACCAAGAGATTATACCTGATTCGGTCCCCATACATCTATATGCACAAGCTCTAAATTTTCATTCTTCTTTTGTTTCCCAACCCTGAGAAATCTGACTCTCTTCTGTTTTCCATAAACACAGTTCTCACAGAATTCCAAACTTACCTGCTTCAAATATGGCAGCAACTTCCTTGAGTGGAGAATCTGCATCCCCTTCTCACTCATGTGTCCAAGCCTATGATGCCACAATGTTGTATCTGTTCATGTGGAAGCTAAAGAGTTAGAATGGTCAGCATTATGAGGACATAAATACAACATACCTACCCTGTCTCCTTTTGCTATCACCATTGATCCTTTAGTGATCTTCCACCACGTTTCTCCAAATGTAGATAGACAGACGCCATCTCTCAACTGCCCTGTTGAGATCAGATTTCTTTTCATAGCAGGAATATGCCTAACATCTTTTAGCAGCCATTCAATTCCATTCTTAAATTTTATCCATACCCATTCCAACAATTTTACATAGCTCATCATCACCCAATAAGACATGTCCAAAATCCCCCAGAACATAATCATGAAAATATTTCCTATAGGGTGTAGCATGACATGAAGTCCCTGAATCTACTACCCAATAATCACTAGTATTATCTAATGCAAGAATCAAAGTATCTTGTAACACATCACCTGCTACATTTTCTTCCTGGGTAGTTTCCTTTTGTCCATCTCCTTTCTTCTTTAGAGATCTGCAGTCTTTCTTCATATGTCATTTCTTTCCACAGTTCCAACACTCTATTTTTCCCAGTCTGGATTTGGATCTGCCCGTTTTAGACTTGCCATGATTACCTTGGCTCTTTCCTTTCTTTCTTTGTATTCCCCTCCTCTCCATGGTCAACGCATTACTTGATGTCTCGCCTGTTCTTTTTCTTCACATTTCCTCACTAAGAATAACACCAATAACATCATCAAATTTCAAGGTGTTTGAACCAGAGACAGAGTTACTTACAACCATGACCAAGCTATTCCATTTTTCTGGCAATGAACACAATATTAGAAGAGCCCTAACCTCATCATCAAAGTTCACACTTACAAAACTTAGTTGATTTGTAACCGTATTAAATTCATTTAAATGATCAGCAACAGATCCACCTTGAGACATCTTCATATTAAATAAACGCTTCATTAGAAATACCTTGTTGGAGGCTGAGGGTTTTTCATACAGCTTACCCAATGCGCTCATCAAACCCTCCGTTGTCTTTTCTTTTGAGATATTGAAAGCCACCGACGAAGCCAGGGACAGCCGTATTGTTCCCAGTGCCTTTCTATCAAGAACCTCCCATTCTTCGTCCTTCATAGTCGTCGGCTGCTTTGCTCTTCCTCCCAACGACAGGAATAGATCCTTCTGGTACAGAGAGTCCTCCATTTTCATCTTCCATAACTGGTAGTTTTGGCCATTAAATTTCTTGACCTTAAACTTTCCTTCTTATGCCATTGCTCTCACTCGAACCAGAAACCCTAGTTTCCTGCGGGTTTATCTGCCAAATAGACCTTTGGCTCTAGTACCAATTGTTAGAAAAACAGGACCGCAGAGCAATAACAATAAACAAAAATGCAAATATAATCACATAGACACATTACAAGAGAGACACCAATATATCGTGGTTCACCCAATATGGGTTACGTCCACACTGAAATTGCCAATCCTTATTATTATACCATCCAGTAAATGAAGGGATACAACATGCAACACATCCGCTACACTTCCTCTTCACTATCTCATAGTCTCTCTTCTCTATCTCAGAGATCTTTACAATGCATAATACCTAATACATCTTGCACTAGCCGTATTACAATGTCTTTCTTTTATAGGGGAAATACAATGGGAAAATACCACGGGTTACCCAAAACCATGGGGGTCCACAAAATTGTTGGCCAACAAACATCCCAAAAACAAATTCTTGGGGGCTTCGCCCCCAAACCCCAAGGTTGGGGAACGAGTGTACATTCATTTTGCATATCATATAAAGCTGGGGTACACGGCTGAGACAATATCATCTATGAGACTAGAAGATCTAGCTCCACAACCAACATCAACCTCTTTTGCACCATTCCAGAAAATGCTCGCCATTGGAAAAAATGGCTCAAGTGGCTATGGAAAAATGACCACCATTTTCTCACATAGAGAGAAAATTATTTTGAGGGCACCATCCTGTAGGTGGATGACTAATGAACCTGAATATAGTCTCAGTATTGGAAAAAATTATCTGGTCAATAATATATTGGCCTGCCAGAACATCCACTCAGCCTTTTTTGCACTTAAAACTGGCATAAATGGCCTTAGAAAAATGCCCACGAGTTCTCAACAGTGAGGGATTAAATTATTCTGACAACATAAGCTTTCAGGTGGAGGATTTATGCACTTTACCATTGACTCATTCTTGATAAAAGGTATATGGCCAAGAATATAATGGCCTTCCAAAACAACCAATCAACCTCTTTTGCACCATTCTAGAAAATGCTCGCCATTGGAAAAAATGGCTAAGTACTGAAAATATGGCTCAAGTGGCTATGGTAAAATGACTGCCATTTTCTCAGAGAGAGAGAGAAAATTATTCTAATGGCACCATCCTGTAGGTGGATGACTAATGCACTTGAATATAGTCTCAATCTTGGAAAAAAATCTCTGGTCAAGAATATATTGGCCTGCTAGAACAACCACTCAGCCTTTTTGCACTTAAAACTAGCCTAAATGGCCTTAGGAAAATGCTCACCAGTTCTTACCAGTAAAGGGATTAAATTATTATGACAACATAAGCTTTTAGGTGGAGGATTTACACAATTGACCATTAACTCATTCTCGATAAAAGTTCTATGGCCAAGAAGATAATGGCCTTCCAAAACAGCCAATCAACCTCTTTTGTACCATTCCAGAAAATGCTCACCATTGGAAAAAAATGGCTAAGTATTGAAAATATGGCTCAAGTGGCTTTGGGAAAATGACCGCCATTTTCTCACAAAGAGAGTGAAAATTATTCTAAGGGCACCATCCTATAGGTGGATGACTAATGCACCTTAATATAGTCTCGGTCTTGGAAAAAAGTCTCTGTTCAAGAATATATTGGCATTCCAAAACATCCACTCAACCTTTTTTGCACTTAAAACTAGCCTAAATGGCCTTAGGAAAATGCCCACCAGTTCTCACCAATGAGGGATTAAATTATTCTGACAACATAAGCTTTTAGGTGGAGGATTTACACACTTTACCATTGACTCAATCTCGATAAAAGGTCTATGTCCAAGAAGATAGTGGTCTGCCAAAACAACCAATCAACCTCTTTTGCACCATTCCAGAAAATGCTTTCCATTGGCAAAAATGGCTAAGTACTAAAAATATGGCTCAAGTGGCTTTGGGAAAATGACTGCCATTTTCTCACACACCGAGAGAAAATTATTCTGAGGGAAACATCCTGTAGGTGGATGACTAATGCACCCGAATATAGTATCGGTCTTGGAAAAATGTCTCTGGTCAAGAATATATTGGCCTACAAAAGCACCCACTCGGCCTCTTTTGCACTTAAAACTGGCCTAAATGACCTTATGAAAATACCCACCAGTTCTCACCAAAGAGGGATTAAATTATTTTGACAACGTAAGCTTTCAGGTGAAGGATTTACACACTTGACCATTGACTCATTCTTGATAAAAAGTTCTATGGCCAAGAAGATAATGGCCTGCCAAAATAGCCAATCAGCCTCTTTTGCACCATTCTAGAAAATGCTCGCCATTGGAAAAAATGGCTAAGTACTGAAAATATGGTTCAAGTGGCTATGGTAAAATGACCGCCATTTTCTCAGAGAGAGAGAGAAAATTATTCTAATGGAACCATCGTGTAGGTGGATGACTAATGCACCTGAATATAGTTTCAGTCTTGGAAAAAAGTCTCTGGTCAAGAATATATTGGCCTGCCAAAACAACCACTCAACCTTTTTTGCACTTAAAACTGGCCTAAATGGCCTTAGGAAAATGCCCACCAGTTCTCACCAGTAAGGGATTAAATTATTATGACAACATAATCTTTTAGGTGGAGGATTTATACAATTGACCATTGACTCATTCTCGATAAAAGTTCTATTGCCAAGAAGATAATGGCCTACCAAAACAGCCAATCAACCTCTTTTGTACCATTCCAGAAAATGCTCGCCATTGGAAAAAATGGCTAAGTACTGAAAATATGGCTCAAGTGGCTTTGGGAAAATGACCGCCATTTTCTCACAGAGAGAGCGGAAATTATTCTAAGGGCACCATCCTGTAGGTGGATGACTATGCACCTTAATATAGTCTCGGTCATGGAAAAAAGTCTCTGGTCAAGAATATATTGGCATTCCAAAACATCCACTCAGCCTTTTTTGCACTTAAAACTAGCCTAAATGGCCCTAGGAAAATTCCCACCAGTTCTCACCAGTGAGGGATTAAATTATTCTGACAACATAATCTTTCAGGTGGAGGATTTACACACTTTACCATTGACTCATTCTCGTAAAAAGGTCTATGTCCAAGAAGATAATGGCCTTCCAAAACAACCAATCAACCTCTTTTGCACCATTCCATAAAATTATTTCCATTGGCAAAAATGGCTAAGTATTGAAAATATGGCTCAAGTGGCTTTGGGAAAATGACTGCCATTTTCTCACACAGAGAGAGAAAATTATTCTGAGGGCACCATCCTGTAGGTGGATGACTAATGCACCTGAATATAGTCTCAGTCTTGGAAAAATGTCTCTGGTCAAGAATATATTGGCCTGCCAAACCATCCACTCAGCCTTTTTTGCACTTAAAACTAGCCTAAATGGCCTTAGGAAAATACCCACCAATTCTCACCAGTGAGGGATTAAATTATTCCGACAACATAAGCTTTCAGGTGAAGTATTTACACACTTGACCATTGACTCATTCTTGATAAAATTTCTATGGCCAAGAAGATAATGGCCTACCAAAACAGCCAATCAGCCTCTTTTGCACCATTCTAGAAAATGCTTGCCATTGGAAAAAATGGCTAAGTACTGAAAATATGGCTCAAGTGGCTATGGTAAAATGACCGCCATTTTCTCAGAGAGCGAGAAAATTATTCTAAGGGCACCATCCTGTAGGTGGATGACTAATGCACCTGAATATAGTCTCAATCTTGGAAAAAAGTCTCTGGTCAAGAATATATTGGTCTGCCAGAACAGCCACTCAGCCTTTTTTGCACTTAAAATTGGCCTAAATGGCCTTAGGAAAATGCCCACCAGTTCTCACCAGTAAGGGATTAAATTATTATGACAACATAATATTCTAGGTGGAGGATTTACACAATTGACCATTGAATCATTCTCGATAAAAGGTATATGGCCAAGAAGATAATGGCCTTCCAAAACAGCCAATCAACCTCTTTTGCACCATTCCAAAAAATGCTCGCCATTGGAAAAAAATGGCTAAGTACTGAAAATATGGCTCAAGTGGCTTTGGGAAAATGACTGGCTTTGGGAAAATGACTAAGATTTCATAAATGAGGGAGATAAAATTATTATGAAGGCACCATCCTGTAGTTGGATGACCAATGCACCTTAATATAGTCTTATTATTGGAAAATAGGCTCTGGTCAAGAATATATTGGCCTGCCAAAATAGCCACTCAGCCAGTTTTGCACCTAAAAATGGCCTAAATGGCCTCAAGAAAATGCCCGCAATTTCTCACCTTTGAGGGATAAAAAGATTATGATAGCATAAGCTTTCAGGTGGATGATTTGTGCACTTGACCATTGAATCATTCATGATAAAAATTCAATGGCCAAGAAAATAATGGCCTTCCAAAACAGCCAATCAACCTATTTTACACCATGCCAGAAAATGCTCCCCTTTGGCAAAAATGGCTAAGTACTAAAAAGCTGGCTCAGGTGGCTATGGTAAAATGACCGCCATTTCTTCACTGAGAGAGAAAATTATTCTGAAGGCACCATCCTGTAAGTGGATGACTAATGCACCTAAATATAGTCTCAGTCTTGGAAAAAAGGCTCTAGTCATAAAATAAAAATGATTAAAAAGATCAATCTTGGCCAATAAAATAAAAATAAATAAAATTTGAGGCTTGGTACATCTGGGTTTGAGATTGATCTATGCATTTTTTAAAAATTCATAGCTTATGTCTATGTACTTTTTTATGTCAAAGTACACCCCATTTATAAAAAGTGATAGCTTATGGTTATGCACTTTTTTATGTCAAAGTACAACCAATTTATAAAATTTCCCTCTGAAGACAAGGCCCGAAAAAATCTTAAAAGTCGGATGTCAGTATAGGGAAAAGTGCATTCCCAAGTCGTGAATTATGACCTGGAAATACACTCAAGCCCTACATTTTGTTGTTGAAATACTTTGTGCAAGCATAATTTGTGAGCCTAAAATATAGTCCGTGTGCATCACTTTTGCTTCGAACCTAGACAACCATGGCCGAACTTGAAACAGGGACATCCTCTACCACATGCGTAGTTGAAACGAGGGCATCCTCCTCTACAACCACAGTTGAAACATAGGCTTCCACAGATGATAGGTTAACAGTTAAAAAATTCCAGGAGTATTCTGATGCATGGAGAGATGAAAATATTTGGCCGCCAGGTATGGAAGCTATCCTAAGGAAAGCAGAAGTTTTTGAATTTTTGTTTGGAATGTTCAATTATGTTGATGAGGAGATAGATGAGGCAATTTTGAAATATGATGCTGGGAATATGGAATTCAGAATTTTTGGGAAGAGGGTAAACCTCAACCCTGATTTGGCTTCCCAAGATACAAATATTCTACACATAGGGGGAGCGATTTTAAGCTCTTGGAAAACCCCCAAACTGGAGAAGAACCAGATGGCCAATGAAATTTGTGGAAGAGAAATATCTGTTCCAAGGAATGGTTTAATAATGCAAGATGTCCCTCCTGGAATATACAAAACATTGATTCAGATTGTCCTTAGGAAGATTTTGAATCATCACAGGCAGGACATTACGGGTGAATGTATGAGGGTAGTGATACATTGGGTTGAATATATACATGTAGATATTACTTATCTATTGGATAAGAAAATCCACTCTTCCCTACAAGAGAGCCAATTAAGGAAGGTTAAATTTAGTTTCCCGGGCACACTTCAAAAAATTATTGATTTATGTCGACCCCATGTTACTAAAACAGATATTGGTGATATCAACCAACATGAAAATATATCTTTGCCAAAACCACCTGTTCATAAAGCATACGTTAGGAAATATAATAACAGGGAACATGATGAGGAATTTCCAGTACAGTCTCCTCAGTAGAATTAGGAATTAGTACAATCTCCTGAGCACCATGGGGAATTACCAGTACAACCTCCTGAACAGAATGAGGAATTTCTAGCACAAACTCCTGAGCACCATTACGAATTACGAGTACAGCCTCCTGATTTTGTCACCATTGATGTAGTTCATGCTACCACAACTTTGAAAGAGATACATGGACATGTAGATGGAGGTCATTGGGAGGAGGTGACAGACAACGAAATGGAACAAACTACTGTTGACTTTTCCATTCCTCAATAGGTTCTTAATAGAATTCCTCCTAAACAAATGGAAATTGAGTATGATTTATTTTTCAAATTTGATTCAAGGGATTCCACTATGCATTTATACATTCCATCATATAATTTTGATAGTAGATATGTGTTCATCCTTTATGATCAAATGGAGCATTTCAAGGAACAAGCTTCCTATATATGCAATTGGGCGGAAGAGGGCGTGATAAAAGATAATAATAATATAGAATGCCTCAAACAGATAACAGTGTTGCAAAATACAGTTGTGGAAAATCAATTCAAAGTGAATAGAATTATAAAAGGGAAAGTAGAAATGGTTGAACTATTATCCAAAGAAGTAGAAAAAATCACTAATGAAGCTGAAAATGAAATTGAGTCAGTAAGGGTTGTGTATAAAGAGGCTTTGGAAAAATCTAAAGTTGAAGTGAGTGAACTTAAAGAAGAGTTGAAAAAAATACCACATGTTTTCAATGTATCACCAATAAGGACATAAATGGGTCCTTTATAGGTATTGGAGAAGAAAATTAAAGAAAATGAACACTTAATACAAGAATATCAGTTGAATATGAAAGAGTGGGAGGGAAGCCATGAACAAAAAGTTGGAGAATTAGAATCATTAATTTCCAGTTTGAGAAAAACCATTTCTAAGCAAGCTGATAAGTTGAGATCCAAAAGGTTTGAAAGGATCTATGAATCACTGGAACTTAAAAACCAAAGGAGAGGAAAAAAAAATTGCAGTGAAGAAGGTGGTGAGGGTGAAGGTAAGGGTACCAAAGGAGGCGAGGGTAAGGGTAAAAGGAAAAAAAACACGTAAAGGTACAATTTCCTTAGAAGAGCGAGAGAAGTCCTTAGCAAATCGAGAGAAGATGCTACAAGAATGCTTCTCAACGACCATTGCACTAGGTCATATGTTTGGTTCATCACCATTATATAAAGAAATGAACGAGAAGATGGCTGGAAAAGATGCAAAAATAAGAGAGATAGAATCAAAACTCTTGGATGGACGAAAAGTCCAGCATTTGGGGTGTGATATGGAAATTCAAACACTTAAATCCACAATTGTTGTTTTGCAAAAGGAATTGTAGGGTCCAGTTGATGAGATGATGGCAATTCCTGTCGTTCCCAACCAGATAGAGTTGAGGGAAAAAGAGCATGAGAAAGAAATACAAAATCTGAAAGTTGAATTGACTGAAGTTACCAATCAATTGAAAAATATGAGACAGCAATTGGAAGTTAAGGAAAAAAAAGGAATCAATGAAGTATAAGAAAAATGTGGAAATGTTGAATAGCCCGATGGAAGAAAAAAGTGTTTTGCTTGGAGATTTAAAATAAGTTACACAAAAAGTTAAAGAGCTTGAAAACAAATTACAAAACGTACCTCCTACAGCTCCAGAAGAATTAGAGTCTTTTACGAAAGGCAAGAGATACCAAACAGATTTGTCTTTTTCTTAAGAGGGGGGATTGCAGCCATCTCAGAAACATGCTAGACATGTATAAATCATTGTATATATGTATTTATTGGCAGATAACGGAAAACCCATTTTTGTATGATGGTGTTTTGTATTTATTGACAGATAATGAAAAATGCATTTTTGTGTGATGGAATCTTGTATTTATCGACAGATAATGAAAAATGCATTTTTGTATGATGGAGTTTTGTATTTATCAACAGACAATGAAAAATGCTTTTTAGTTGTCTTACTTTTTCTGTTGTTGTACATTAGTGGGTGATAGAAAATATATTCCATTGCTTATATACTCAGGGAATTTTTTAGAGCATTTGCAACTGTCGAAATATTTTTAATATCTTTTTTCATATATTAGCTATGATGACTTGGTGAATTTCAGCAGTAACAATGGACAGTTGTGCTCGATTTCATTTTTATTAAATAACAATTATATTGTTCTTTTCTTTGTTAAAAAAAACTATAACTACACGTGTAACAGAATGCAGTGACAATAGAATGGATTTATGACGAAATCTCAGCAAATGGTTTTTTTTTTCCTCAGAAAACTCCAAGAGTTTATTTCCAGAGAGAAATGGCAATACAATGCTTATAGGTGCATACAATATTAGACATTTTCATAACTATATCTAGCAATATTCAAGATATCTCTAACCTCCAAAATATCATCAAAATAGGTATCTTAATACATTAAGACCGTATGAATGCCATTTCATTACGAACGTTATGTTCTTCACCACTTTGCATACAATGTTGCTTTATGATCATTTTGGACTTTTCTCTTTTTTGGTTGTCTCTTACTTGGTTTATCAAGACCAGTTTTAATATGATTGGTAGCTTCCATCACTTGGATGCCAAGAGTTGTCCCTTGAATTTCTTGTTCATCGACACTTTGCACTGCCCCATTTATTGAGGATGAAAGACACCTTCTATTGTGAATCATAGATTCAATCAATGACATATCAACAGTAGTTGATCCATTCAATTCTTGTATTTGAATGGTCTCCAATGCCTCTTTTGACGATGATGAAAGACCCAAAGTTTTATTGTTATTGTCATCAGTCATCATTTGGGTATCAGAATCAATTTCCCCTTGCATTCGTTGTGTTTGATCACATTGTCCTGGCTCATTTCTTGCGATCAGTGAGGTGGACAAAGTCAGAGTTCGACAAAAAGTTGTAACTTCAACCACAAATCAACTATATTGATAAAGACATGTTGATATGTAATGAATTGAATTAATATAATACTCACTATTGGAGGGAAAGACAAGTTGTTGTTTTTTTGTTTTAACACCATTTTTTTCCTTGTGCTTTCCACAATGATGTGATTCACGATAAGCCTCGTCTCCATATTTGTTGATTGGTTTTGATCTCAGAAGATAGTTATTGAACTGGGAGGACATATTAATAATTAAACACACACATTATGACTCCTCACACTATCAATTGAAAATCGAACGAGATAACATATAAAATTAGGACAAACTTACTGTTGGTGGTTCAATCAATGATTTCTTAAACTGTTTTTCCATGAGTTAAATAGTTGTTCCACTTTTTGACAAGTGACATCAAGGAAATGTGATGCCAATTGTGTTGCAGATTCCTTATTCGATTTCAATTTCTTGACTTATAATATTCAACACGAAGTTGAATTCTAATATTTGAAGGCAAGAATATTCTTTGTATAAACTTTTGGAAATTACCTTCTGATCTCATAACAAGATTGAAAAATTGTGCTCTCATCTCATTTACAAGACACATTCTATCATGTTCAAATTTGATTCTATTGTCCTTATGGACTCATCTTCCTCCTCCTTGATTGTTATTCAAATTTTTCATTTCTCTATGCTTACGCTCCATTACTTCATTCCTTAAACGTGCCAAAGTATAAGGACGAATAGAATGTGTCATCTCAAGAGCATGGGTGCCTTGGTCATGCATATAAGGAACCACGTAAACTCCTAAACAACAAGAACACAACCATGGAAACTCACTTCCAAGGAAGCCAATCCTGCAATGACAGTGGCTCAAACTGTTTGTCATGAATGAAATGATACCACCATTCAAACTAGATAATATGATGAAACTGACGTACCTTTTCTCATATGCATATGCATCATCCCCCCTACACCCTTGCAGTTGAAACATGTGGAATTATTTATAACACTTCCACGTCCTCACCAACTTTTTATTCTTATCTTCATCTGGTAGGCCTTCAATAGCCTAGAAACAATACATAAGTCTCAATGCATATGAATAATACTAAGTTTTATTTTCAAAGTAAATAACACTGAGAGCCATTCAACAATAGTCAAAACATAATAACAACATCATTTATTGTTAGTCAAGTCTCACATAAAAAATAATTGATATGTTAACATAATTATTATACCTTTAAAATTGAGTCCCTCATGTTGAATGAGAATCTTGTCTAATGTTGATCCATTTGATTTCCCATAGTTAAGATCATTTTATTGTTGGATTTTGTGATGGTATGGTTCTCCTGGCTTACATGGAACACCAATTTTCTCCATCTCCTCCCAAATTTGAACAAATTTTGTTTTCTCCATTCATCTAGTTGGATGTACCTTGTCATAATCTTGTGCAATTATTTGAATTTCACGAAACATCTTCAAAATTGTTCTGATCCCAGCATGGCGAAAACAATATACAAGCTTGGACATTGAGCCAGGAGTCAACTGTAATTGGCACCAACAGGTTTTTAAGGTAGGAATTATTGAAATACTAAGAAGCTTAATTTCTAGTTAAGAACTAATCATGAAAGTGTGTACCTTTTCATCATTTCTTTTATCACTGGGATAGTTCTTCACAATATTCATCTTTCTACCATATAAGGTTGGTTGAATGCTTATAATATGCTCATCTAAATTTTATTCCCATCCTTTGCTTGGTTCCAAAGCGGGATTCAACTCCTATAGTAAATTTCAAGAACATAGTTATATTAGGAATGTTTTGGCAATATATATTATCTCCTTCTTCAATGTTGATTTCATTTGTAACCATGTGTATCGTTTTTTTATGGCATGTGCACCAAGGAAAAAAAATATTTCCATTGGAGAAACACTATTATTGCATACTAAACTACATATGGCCACTAGATCATGACACTCAAACAAATTAATTTTCACAACCCTTCCATCTACCATAGTGATGCCATCTTCTAAAATCTTATTTATCTATTTCATTAAGTTCTCATTTTCAGGATCAGCAGCATGTGCTAAAACTTGTCTATATTCTTCTTTTCCATCCCATTTTCCAAGGCTTGCACAAGACATCAATCCATTGTCTTCTAGTAACTCAAATAATATCTCACATACTTTCCCACCTCGATCATAAGGTATGCAAGAATCAATACCAAGTTTGAAAGAAACTTCAATGACTATAGTTCCAGGCCTATTTTCAAACGATTCAACCATAAAGGAAGCATATGACTTTACTTGCTTGACCCTAACTCCATATTTGAAACCGTCAATTCACTCCCAACCCATATCAATATCCTCAGCTTCTTTGATCCACTTTTTCTTTTCACTACAAACTGATGTTGGATTAACCCCCTTTAGTACACCATGACCATCAATTTTCTTCAGACATTGCAAAGCCTTATGAGTCATGCTTGATTTGATAAATGTTGAATCCATGTTCCTTGGCATAAAATCCTTACGAATCTCTGCCACAACAATTGGTCGAATTTTATCAAGCAATCCATCTATATGTTCAAGAACATCCTCAATTTTAGATTCTTCATTATAGTTTTTTCTCACGAAGTAACCAATTCCAACAATAATGTCATTCTCATCTACATCTTCAAGTGATTTTCCAGAAAACCATCTCCCAATTTCTTTAAATTTTGTCTTCCCCTCATTTAGTCTGTGATTATCCCATCCCGACCGCTTCTTAAGATGTAATAAGGATGTCCTTAAGCAGTTTCCTAGTGACATTCTCTTAGCATGCATAGTTTGATTTGTTGAAAACCCTTCTAGAATGTATGTTACAGCTTGACCAATTGTAGAATATTAATTTTTTGTAGTTTCATTTCTATCCATTTGTTCATGAAATGCAATTATTTCAGTTGTTTCATGTCTTCCAGTTGCATCCAAGTTCCTAAGAGGTTCATGTTCCAATTGTTTCCCATTGGGCTCTACACTTTGATTCTCTTCATCAGTAAATGAAGTCAAAGGCTCCCTAGGTTGTTGAGCAACACAACCTACACTTTGCTCAGAGTGATTTGTAACAACAGTAGCATCAACCACTGATCTTTGAGGGAAAAGTATGGCCTCATTCTGCAAAACTGGGTTCATTCTTTGGTACAGATTTTTATTTTGCAACTCAGCGTTCAATGTAATGGTAGCATGTAATGGGACCCTCACATTCTCTGGAACAGATTTCATTCTTTCATAAACATTTACACTATGTGCATTAACAATCCCTTCAACTGCAATTGGAGACAAAGGTTGCCTTTGTTGTCCAGCAACATTGTTGTTTGTCATCGGTTGCTTACATTGAGGACAATGAGTTTGAAGAATGGTTGGATGATTGCTTGTTGTTTGATAGAAACTTATGGACTCGTTTTGTGGTATGGAGTTCTAATCTTCAAATCCTCGACATTGTTCATGAGCAACACATTGTGTATTCTTTTTACCTCTGGCACGAGTGAATTGAACGACAATGTCACATGGTTCCAAAGTTGGAAGTTTTGAGTAATATACACCCTTACGTCAACCTCTTTTTCGAGGAATATTTTGTTGAGATGGATCATTTGAATGATCCATTGATGAGATACTATACAAAATAAATAAAAATCAATCAATATTGGCATTAGATTTCAAACATAATTTCTCTATTAAAAAAAAACTGAAATATATCATAAATGTAATTTTACACTCAAATTTTACTTGTAATTTTACACTCTAAGTAACGTAATGTTGTGCAATAAAAATTCAAATTTATGCCATTTTGCACCGTGCCAAAAAATTTATTCACTTTACCATTGACTACTTTTTGAAACAAAGTCTTTGGTCAAGGAGATACTTTCCTTCCAAAACAGCCATTCAGCCTGTTTTGCACCCTCCCAGAAAAATGCTCGCCATTGGCAAACTTGGTTAAGTATTGAAAAAAAGGGCTTAAGTAGCCTTTGGAAAATACCCACCATTTCTCACCTGTGAGGGATAAGAAATTTAGGAAAGCATCAGCTTGCAGGTGGATGACTTATGAACATGACCACTAGATCATTTTTTAAAAAAGGTCTCTGGTCAAGAAAATATTGACCTTCCAAAACAGCCACTCAGCATGTTTTGCATCTAAAACTGACCTAAATAGCCTTAGGAAAATGCCCGCCATTTCTCACCTTTGATGGATAAAAAATTTATGAGAGAATAAGTTGGTAGGTGGATGATTTATTCCCTTGAAAATTGACTTCTTTTTGAAACAAAGTCTTTGGTCAAGGAGATATTTTCCTACCAAAACAGCCATTCATCTTGTTTTGCACCCTAAAAGAACAATGCTCGCCATTGGAAAAATTGTCAAGTATTGAAAAAAGGGATTAAGTAGCATTGGGAAAAAGCCCACCATTTCTCATCTATGAGGGAATTTTTTTTAGGAAAGCATCATCTTGCAGGTGGATGATTTATGCACTTGACCACTAGCTCAATTTTGAAAATAATTCTATGGTCAAGAAAATATTGGCCTTCCAAAACAGCCACTCAGCTTGTTTTGCACCTAAAACTGACCTAAATGGCCTTAGGAAAATGCCCGCCATTTCTCATATTTGAGGGATAAAAAATTTATGAGACCATAAGTTTATAGGTGGATGATTTATTCACTTCAAAAATGACTCCTTTGTGAAACAAAGACTCTGGTCAAGGAGATATGTTCCTTCCAAAACAGCCATTCAGCTTGTTTTGCACCCTCCCAGAAAATTGCTCGCCATTGGCAAAATTGGTATTGACACAAAGGGCTTAAGTAGCCTTGGGAAAATGCCAACCATTTCTCATCTGTGAGGGATAAAAATTTTAGGAAAGAATATGCTTGCGGGTGGATGACTTATGAACATGACCAGTGGTTCAGTTTTGAAAAAAGGTCTCTGTCAAGAAAATATTGGCTTGCCAAAACAACCACTCATCCTATTTTGCACCTAAAACTGGCCTAAATGGCCTTAGGAAAATGTCTGCCATTTCTCACCCTTGAGGGATAATTTTTTTATGAGAGCATAAGTTTGTAGGTGGATGATTTATTCACTTTACCATTGACTAATTTTTGGAAATGAAGTCTCTAGTCAAGAAGATATTTTCCTGCCAAAATAGTCATTCATCTTGTGTTGCACCCTCAAAGAAAAATGATCGTCGTTGGAAAAATTGGTTAAGTATTGAAAAAAATGGCTTAAGTAGCATTGGGAAAATGCCCACCATTTCTCATCCATGAGGGAAATTTTATTTAGGAAAGCATCATCTTGCAGGTGGATGATTTATGCACTTGGCCACTGGATCGGTTTTGAAAACAAGTCTATAGTCAAGAAAATATTGTCCTACCAAAATAGCCACTTGGCCTATTTTGCACCTAAAACTGGCCTAAATGGCCTTAGAAAAATGCCTACCATTTATCACCTTTGAAGGATAATTTTTTTATCAAAGCATAAGTTTGTAGGTGGATTATTTATTCACTTTACCATTAACTGAGTTTTGAAACAAAGTCTCTGTTCAAGGAGATATTTTCCTACCAAAACATCCATTCATCTTGTTTTGCACCCCAAATAAAAATGCTCGTCATTGGAAAAATGGGTTAAGTATTGAAAAAAAGGGCTTAAGTAGCATTGGAAAAATTCCCACCATTTCTCATATGTAATGGAAAAAAAATTTAGGAAAGCATCAGCTTGTAGGTGGATGATTTATGCACTTGACCATTGGATCAGGTTTGAAAAAAATTCTATGTTCAAGAAAATATTGGCCTTCCAAAACAGCCACTCAGCCTATTTTGCACTTAAACTGGCCTAAATGCCCTTAGAAAAATGCCCGCCATTTCTCATATTTGAGGGATAAAAAAATTGAGAGCATAATTTTGTAAGTGGATGATTTATTCAATTGAAAATTGACTCATTTAAAAAAAAAAAGACTTTGTTCATGGATATATTTTCCTGCCAAAACGGTCATTTATCATGTTTTGCACCCTCCCAAAAAAATGCTCGTCATTGGAAAAATTGTCTGAGTGTTGAAAAAGGGGGCTTAAGTAGCCTTGGGTAAATTCCCACCGTTTCTCACCTGTGAGGGATAATTTTTTTAGGAAAGCATCAGCTTGCAGATGGATGATTTATGCACTTTACCATTGGCTCATTTTTTAAAACAAGTCTATGGTCAAGAATATATTGGCCTCCCAAAACAGACACTCAGCATGTTTTGCACCTAAAACTGGCCTAAATGGACTTAGGAAAATGACCGCCATTTCTCACCTGTGTTGGATAAAAAAATTCTGAGAGAATACATTTGTAGGTGGAGGAGTTATTCACTTGACCATTGAGTCATTTAAAAAAAAAAAAAACTACGGTCATGGAGATATTTTTCTGCCAAAACAGCCATTCTACTTGTTTTGCACCCTCCCAGAAAAATGCTCATCATTGGCAAAATTGGTCAAGTGTTGAAAAAAAGGGCTTAAGTAGCCTTGACTAAGTGCCCACTATTTCTCACCTGTGAGGGATAAAAGTTTTAGGAAAGTATCATCTTGCAAGTGGATGATTTATGAACTTGACCATTGGCTCAAGTTTTAAAACAAGTCTATGGTCAAGAAAGTATTGGCCTGCCAAAACAACCACTCAGCCTATTTTGCATCTAAAACTGACCTAAATGGCCTTAGGCAAATGCCCTTCATTTCTCATATTTGAGGGATAAAAAATTTCTGGGAGCATAAGTTTGTAGGTGGATGATTTATTCACTTGACCATTAACTCCTTTTGGAAAAAAGTCTCTGGTCATGGAGATATTTTCCTGCCAAAACAACCATTCAGCTTGTTTTGCACCTTCCCAGAAAAATGCTCGCCATTGGCAAAATTGGTTAAGTATTGAAAAACAGGGCTTAAGTAGACTTGGGATAAAAAAATTCTCTCCTGTGAGGGATAAATAATTTCTGAAAGCATTAGCTTGCAAGTGGATGATTTGTGCACTTGACCATTGTCATTGCATTTCATAAAAACATCATTTCTAGAAATTTAGAGATTCAACCAATCATTATAGATAATCACTGTTAAATTCAGAATTTAGATATTAAAAAAAAATTCATGAAAATTATTTATCGTTCCTCAAATTTTTATTGCAAGGAAATAAAAATAATGAACAGTTGATAGGGTTTATTTTTCATGTCTAGCACAAAAATGCACATCGCCCAATCCAAGTACACCCCATGTATGAAATTTGATCTAAGGCATAATTACACATATATGAGCATACTTATCCATGAATCACCTCTGCCAAATTGGCTACATACACATATCTGAGCCTACTTATCCATTATTTGGCAGGAAATCCAATCTTTCAGGATTAGTACAAAAATGCACACTTCCTCAACCAATCAACCAATGATTTTTCTTACTATCATCAGAATCATCTCAGACTATCCTGTGAATGGGATACACATAGAAGCAACGATTTAAAATTTTCTATAAACATCAGTAAGTACATGCTTTTATTGCTCATATTTCTTTTTTTATTGATAAATAGTAATAGGCAAGTGCATTTTTATTTCCTATTGAGATTACAATGGCTTGATAGAATGGTTTATTTCTAGCCTGCACGACATACCTTCAACACAATGAAATTTTCAAAAGAATTTTTTGCTTGGATGAATTTTCAGGAATTGCCTTTATTGTGAGTCGTCTTGATGGCCAAAGGTAAGGACAGATACAGTGGCATGTTTTTTTTCTTTCATCACCATGCCAAATATCACCGCCAAAAAAAGGATTTTCGAAAAACATTCTCAGTATTATTGAGTCCATGAAATTTTTGTTAAGTTGCCCGCCAAATCGGTGATTCAAACACTTTGATTTTTGAAAATCATTATCAGTTTAATTTATTCCCTGAAATTTTTTTTCGTTGCACGCAAATGGGTGATCAGGTATGAATGCTCAACCAATTTCAATTTAGGATAAGTTTCTCATTTCATTACCAGTTAGATCATGCTCGGGAATGGATCCTCCACTATTCCCATCACATAATTGTGCCACCCTTTTCTTAAATTCGTAGAAATTAAAAACTAATTTACTTACAGGTTTCACTCTTGGAATACGTTGGTTATTGAATGTGATTTAGAGTTTCAAGACTCTTAAACCCATCTGCGTAGCTGCCTAACTCATGTTGAACCTGCGTTAACTCTTCTTTTTGTCGGAAAATGTCCCGATTTCCAAGGAAATTGTCCCCATTAAAAAATTTATTGCCACATAATTTTGCGATTAGTTGACTCACTCACCGTCTTCACAATAAAAAAATATTATTTCCTCAACCATGTGGAGAATTTTAACCAATCAAAAAAAGAATCTTTTGACAAAGAAAGCATCTTTTGGCATTATTCCTAATGAAATAGGATACATGCTAGTTATGGATAGAATGTTATGCACAATCTATAAAAGTGTATGGCTTCATGTATGGCTTATACTGAAATATGTATGATCTTATACATACCATTGTATAGATCCGTATGAAATGTCAATATGAATCTATGACCTATCCATACACTCTGTCCATATGGTCGGTATGATACCTTGCACAAAAAAAAATGCTCCTCCTCGAGTTGGTTCAGCTTCCTGCTTCACCCTGAATGTTGCCTCTTTCTCTCTCTTTCCCAAGAGAATAAAAATCAGAAAGTCCTCCTCCTTCCTACTCAATGCTTGAGTTCCCCTCTTGAAATATTATGTGTCTTCTCCTCTCCCCTTAGTTGCCTTTTATACTTTTAGGAAGAACCAAATCCCTCACTTCAATGGCTAATATTAGAGCTCATTCACTTGAGATCGACAATTGCAATTCATTTGATTAGCTTAAATCACTAAATCCCAAAACTTAGGATTTTCTCCAAATTAACCCCAAGTAATCAATAAAAGGGAATTCACTTTAATAATTCCTTTAATTAAATTGAATTTCCTAAGTACCTAAGAGGTCATAATGACGATTCTCATGGGAAAGAAACCAACCCATGGAAATACATGTTTGAGCTACAAACATCAACACTCCATCTTAGTGAGGAAGGTATGCTCTACCACTCCTAGCTAGTCTCTGAAGTAGACAAGCTTTCCCTTTCACCAAGGGCTTAGTGAGAATTTCTACAACGTGCTCATCTGTGGAAATGTACTAGAGCTTGGCTTCTCCCTTCTGAATCCTGTCTTAGATGAATTGGTACTTGATCTCAATATGCTTGGACCTATCATGGAACATTGGATTCTCAAAGAGTTTGATATAATTTTAATTATTGCAGTAGATCATTATAGACTCCAACTCCTGAACAAATAACTTTCTAAGCAATTTGCAAATCCAAAGTGCTTCACAACTCGCCATACTCGTTGGCATGTATTCTATCTCTACTGAATTGAGTGCTATGGAATACTACTTCCTATTGAACTAAGAAATCACTATTGAGCCCAAGCTAAAGCAACACCCCAAGGTGCTCTTCTGATCAACTAAACTCCCTACCCAATATAATTCTAAATAACCCTTCAACTCTACTCCATAACCTCCAAGGTACAGTAATTCATACTCCATTGTGCCCCTCAAATATCTGAGCACATGCTTCTCTGTTACCCAATGCACCTCCCTCGGTTCCACCATGAACTGACTCAAGGTGTTCACAGCAAAACATATAGTTGGCCAAGTGTTGACCAAATACAACAAGGATCCTATCAGTTGTCTGTATACTCTAATATCCACCCACTCTTAATCTGATGAGACAATCTTCTTCAAATTGGATACCATAGGTGTGGCCATCGGTCTACAATCCTCCATCCTGAATCTCTTCAGGATATCAACTATGTACTTCCCTTATCCAAGGAATATCTCACCCAATCTCTTCCATACCTATAACCTCAAAAATTAATTCATCAAGTCGATTTCCTTCATCTCAAACTTTGTGGCCAAATCATCCTTGCACCCAACTATAAGCTCCTATGCACCTTTGAGAAACAAATCATCCACGTACAACATTAATATGAGTGGATTCAATACAACAAGTATGAAGTACAAGTTGGGATCCACCTCACTCTTGGTGAAACCCATGCTTTGAAAATATCCATCAATCCTGGAATACCATGATCTTGGTGCTTGCTTGAGTCCGTACAAGGTTTTCTTAAGCCTGCACACATCAAAATCCCTCCCATGTACCGCAAAGCCCTGATTTTGATCTATGTATACTTCCTCCTCAATGACCTCATTTAGGAAGGTTGTCTTCACTTCCATTTGGTGAATCCTCCACCTCATGACTGAGGCAATATATATCACAACCCGAATGGAATCATACATGGTGATTGGAGCAAATGTCTCCTCATAATCCACTCCCTCTGTCTCTGAGAACCCTCTCACTGCGAACCTTTCCTTGAACTTCTCTATGTTTCCATATGCAACATGCTTGATCTTGAAGATCCATTTGGAAGTCACCATAGACTTCCCCTCCAGTCTCAGTATAATTTCCCATGCATCATTCTTCATGATGGAGTTGTACTCCTCCACCATGGAATCCTTCCAAACCTATTGGTCAGTTGCTTCATCATAATTGGAAGGCTCAGAATCAATTATGTTTCTCATTAATTCCATATAGTTCAAAAACTTCCTTGGAGGCCTACTCTCCCTAAATGATCTCTTGGGAGCATCAGTATGCTCCCGGGAATCTCTCAATATCTTCCCAAACCATATGGGTCTCATGATAGAGCTAGAAGGAGCTAACTCCTCATCACCTGAAGGTTGAATCCCTAAGCTGGAAGTATGTGAATTCTATTCTCCCTTTGGATCCTCTTGATCATCATCCTCTGCCACTGCAGGAAACTCATGATACTTCCTATATGCCAAGTTCTTCTCGAACTTAACATCTCAGCTGAAAATTGTCTTTCGTTGTGTTGACATGAAGATCTTGTAAGCCTTCGATGTCTTTTTGTACCCCACAAACACACCTTTCTCTCCTGAAGGCTCAAACTTCATCCTCTTCTCCTTAGTACATGGATGTAGACTGGATAACAAAATATCTTGATATGATTGATCTCTGGTTTCACTCTTGTGAATGCCTCCTCGGGAGTCTTGTCCTCCAATATCCTGTGAGGACTCTTATTCTACAAATAGATTGTTTTTTACATGCCTCTACCCAAAGAAAATTAGGTAGTCCCTAATCATGAATCATAGCTTTTGCGGTATTGATGATGGACTAGTTCTTTCTCTCTGGAAACCCATTCTATTGAGGGTTGTATGAGAATGTATTCTCCCTCTTGATCCCTACCTCCTTGAAGAAATCCTTGAATTCATTGGAGGTGTACTCTCCCCCATTGTCTAACCTCAAGACCTTGATATTCTTTCCTGTAAATTTCTCCACCTGAGCCTTGAACTCCTAGAACTGACTGAAGACCTTATCCTTGGTCTTCATGAAATAAATCCAAATTCTAGGTTTTCATGGAAAATTCATTAGTGAATTTCACGTAGTATGATGATCCTTGCATTGATACTACAGGCATAGGCCCACACACATCTAAATGAATGAGATCCAATATCCCCTTGGACTTATTCTCACTAGTTTGAAAATCAGTCTTGACATTCTTTCCTGTTAGGATATTCCTATACTCCATCCTAGTCCCACCAGTATTTTGATCATTTACATTTTCAGTCATGCATGCACTTTTAGGGTTTGCATGCATCCCAGTCATCAGTCCAGCACCTAGCCCTCAGTTAGCCAGCCCCCGAAAGCTTCTCACTGATTATTTTTAGCCCTCCAGTTGCTTAATGCACCCTTCTTCCTTGATTTTAGGAAGCAACTCGCCCTTCTTCACCTACCAATCCAGTTGTCTTCAGTTTATACTCAGTTACACTTAGTTACACTCAGTTACACCTACCAGACTCAGTTTGACTAATGGTTGATAGTTACTTGAGAATTGATGACTTCACTGATGATGATGAAGAATTCCAGTTGTGCTCTGATGACACCAGTTGTGCTTCGATGACACTCCAGTGATCCTTTGATCACTCCATGAAGGCTAATTCGAATTGCCACCTTAGGCATTCAAATCCTCATGCATTGTACTATTTATTGTCCATATTGTGATTAATTAACTAGTGTGTGTGAAGTATTTTTGCTTCTATCTGAGTTCTACTGTATTATTATTCTGTTGCTCATTATACTGCATTGACCACTCTTCTTCTATTTTCCTGCTTAATCATAATTATTCTCTTGTGAGGTATACATCATCTCTTAGATCTACTCTGAGGATTTTCACATGGCATCAGAGCATGTTGAGAGTATTGTTTGTCTCCATTCTTGAGATTTTTTTGCAGGTTATTACCAAGATTTTGAGTGCAGCAGTTTCTGCATTTTTGCAGTAGTAGCAGTTGCAGATATTCTCTATTGTTTTTGTAGGTCTTCTACAGCTTCAATGTTTTCAGAAGATCCTCCTCTTTATCTATTCGACTATGTTGAATGGAAACCAAAAATGATAGCATATTTGAAGAGACATGATCTCTTTGATTATTGTTTTGAAAGAGAGTTCGAATCCTATGAAGAAAAGATTCACTGGTTAACTGAAGGTGGAAGAGCTATTGCAGCCATCATGGTTGCTATGTCTCGAAGCTTGGCATTCTATTCCCTTGATGATGTTGAATCTCCAAAAGAGCTATGGGCCCACCTGGATGAAATATTTGGCAGACGGAATGCAGGGATTGGTCCAAACCCATTCGAGAGCAAGCAAAGTGTTACATTCGCCCTCCTTGATGATATCTCAGATCATGAACCAATATCATCTCATATTGAAGTTGTCCACAAATAACTTGCAGATTCTACACTCATGCTCCAACTTTCTTCTCTTTCTGTGCTAGCTCACACTCTAGATATTGCAGAAGGTCCTAAATCCTCTCTTGCACCAGAGTTTGCTAGTTTGCATCATGATCTTATGAATGTTTCAGAGGTAAATTCATCCATTGGAGGTAATGCATTCGCTCTCCTTGATTACTAACCTCTTACTTACTACTATATGATCATTAATTCATGCTTTCAGAAGGTTATTGAAGATTATGGCCATTTCCATTCGCTTGGGATAATTTCTCATGCAATTACTGGTTTTAATCTCACCTCTAATGGTTCTAAGGAGATCTCAAGAAACCATGATTAAAGTCTTGGATCTAATTTGGATTCTAAGCAATCACTACTTGGGATAATTTCTCATACATATGATGGTTTTGATCTCACCCCTGCTGGTTCAAAGGAGATCTAAAGAAACTACCTTTTAAGTCTTAAATGATTTCAAGCAAACATGTAATAGTTCTTTTTGGCATAATCTCACCCATGGTGGTTCGAAGGAGAAGACAAAAGACTATATGCACATTCAAAGATTTGATCCTACCTCAACTGATTCGAATCACAGGTTCAAGGATCATCCTCATACTTTTGGATTTGTTCTCATCACATTTGATCTGAAGAGAAAGTACAAGCACATGCTTCTTGAGCATGATCCACTTCTTCCCAAGAAGAAGATACCTCCAGACATATGACCAAGCATCACACCTACTTGAGTTCGGAGCATTTATTTTTTTATGTGTGCCTTACAGTCTGTTTTGAGGGGGGGTATTTTTCCCATGAAATTTTCCCCACTTCCTTGGATTATTGACTGTTATTATTCATTGTATTGGGTGACCTTTGGTATTAGTTACCAAGGCCCAGGATGGATTAAGGGGGGGTGTTAGGATATTCCTATACTCCATCCTAGTCCCACCAGTATTTTGATCATTTACATTTTCAGTCATGCATGCACTTTTAGGGTTTGCATGCATCCCAGTCATCAGTCCATCACCTAGCCCTCAGTTAGCCAGCCCCCGAGAGCTTCTCACTGACCAGTTATATCCCTCCAATTGCTTAATGCGCCCTTCTTCTTTGATTTTAGGAAGCAACTCGCCCTTCTTCACCTACTAGTCTAGTTGTCTTCAGTTTATACTCAGTTACACCTACCAGACTCAATTTGACTGATGGTTGATAGTTACTTGAGCTTTGATGACTCCACCGATGATGATGAAGACTTCTAGTTGTGCTCCGATGACACTAGTTGTGCTCTGATGACACTCCAGTGATCCTTTGATCACTCCATGAAGGCTAATTCGAATTGCCACCTTAGGCATTCGAATCCTCATGCATTGTACTATTTATTTGTCCATATTGTGATTAATTAACTAGTGTGTGTGAAGTATTTTTGCTTCTATCGGAGTTCTACTGTATTATTATTCTGTTGCTCATTATACTGCATTGACCACTCTTCTTCTATTTTCCTGCTTAATCATAATTATTCTCTTGTGAGGTATACATCATCACTTAGATCTGTTGTGAGGATTTTCACATTTCCAAGTGCACACCCTCTGCATATTCCCTACCTCTCAACACTGAAATCTGGAAGACTGGTGACAATCTCCCTCAAAATTGGCGACGCTCTATAATGCAAACATCCCATCCTTCTATGTTAAAGATCACATAGTTTGTCACTATCATTTACCAAAGCATGAACAGGTTTCCCTTGCATCATGTATAATTTACCCTCTCTAACCCCAAACTCCACTGTTGTGTCTAGGCTACCTCCCTCTGGATATATGAGTACTTTCCCCCTCCTAAAGATAACGGAAAAAAACCCTTTTCCTCCATAAAGGAGATTAAGAACATGTTCTTCTTCAGTCATGGTACAAATAGCACATCTTGGGTATCAACCAAACCACCCAACTCAAGCTAGAACAAAACTATTCCCTCTCCTTTGACTGCATACTTGGCATCATCACCAAGCTCCACGTGGATCCTTGAGTCTAACTCCATCAATATGTTGAATAAATCCCATGCTTTCTTCATGTAATGAGATGCACTATTGCCCAAGTACCAAGCACTCATGGAAAATATGTTGGTAGAAAGGTAGAAAAAAAGAGAGAAGTCACTCTTGAACTTTGCAGCAAACTCACTTAATTGAGTCTCTACAAATTTTGCTACCTCCTGCTTCTTCCCCTTACATTTCTTCTTCCTTGGACACTGAGATGCACAGTTCCCATTCTTGTGGCACACGAAACACTTGATTTTACTCAACTATTTATTCTTCCCCAGCTGTGAGGCTTCCCCCTCACTGTTACCCTTATTACTAAAACTCTTTCCTTTTCCCTTTCTTTCCTTGTTGACAAGGGCCAAGTTTTCTTCACCATATTCTTGCTTGCGTGCTTTGGACCCCTCCTAAATCTCCTCTTGGATGCAATCATCCCATAGCCTTTTCTAGTTGGGAATATTTTCCCGAGCATAGAGAGATTTTATAAATGGTTCCCAATGCTTGGTGAATCCATTCAACACCACTGTAATGAGCTCTACATCATATACCTTCTCCCCAATGGCTACAAGTTGATCACGAATTTTGTTTATCTTCATAATATAAATGGTAACATTGTCTGATATAGGCATCTGAACATCTCTAAGTTTGTCCCTCAAAATCATCTTCTTGTTCACATTATCACTCTGGAATAGATCGGACAGAGCCTTGTGCATTGCATGGGCTATTGAATTCTCAACTACATGAGGAATCAAGTGATCCTTGACAACATCAATGATCATTCTCTTAGCTTTAACGTCCTTCATCTCATGTGCTGCCAATTGAGTTGGATATGTTGGTTTCGTAACTACCTCCTCCACAATGTCCCAAAGTTCATGGGATTTCAAGGGTAGTGTAACCCTTTCTTTCCATGATAGGAAGTTAGATGCCCCATCTAACCTGTCTTCAAATATGAGGTTCATTGTTGCCATAACTAGATTTGCAAAAATAACCGATTTGTTCTTTGTCCTTCAAGCACCGACCAATATCTTTTGTTGTAAACCGCATAATATATGCACTAGATTTGTTTGTTGGTCACTCAAATCTACTAAATCTGTGGCAATATATTCCATATGTGCTCCCTCATAGAGTCTTTGCTTGGATACCATGTTAATTTTTATGATCTTAGGCATAGATAAAACAATTCCTAGCTTTTCCTTGCTTAAAAATTAATTTTCATCCAAGTGATTATTTTACACTACAGAGATCTATTAACATAAATTACTAGTGGAAGAAAAATAGGAAACATATCTTCTACAAATCTATTCCCTTCAAAATTAGCTTTTTATTAATTAAATTCCAAGCTTACAAGGGCTCCCTTACTGGGAAAATGGCCTTGAGAAATTACACGGCAAACCTGGAAAATTCTACCTCACAAAATACAATCTTCATTGTTGCAAAACTACCCCAGAAACACCTCAACAAACCATTATTTTTTTATCATGTTGGCCTTACGTACGGCCTATATGGTCTATACAACTATACAGATCTGTACGGTAAGGTTCATACAATTGTACGGATCCATACGACTACATGTACGACCTGTACAAAAAATATGTACAGTCGGATCCGTGCACAATCCGTATGATCATATGGATTTGTACAACATGTTTGTACGATTGTATGGAATGTTCATACCAAGTACCCTTCACCCAACAAAATTCTCCTCCTTGAGTTGGTTAAGCTGCCTACTTTTCCCTGAATGTTGCCTCTTTCTCTCTCTTTCCCAAGAGGCTAAAAACCAAAAAGTACTCCTCCTAATTCCCCACTTAATGCTTGAGTTTCTATCTTTAAAGATTATGTGTCTTCTCCCCTCCCCTTAGTTTTCTTTTATACTTTTGGGATGAATCAAAACCCTAACTTCAATGGTTTCGATTGGATCTCATTCACTTGAGATCAACTGTTGTGATTCATTTGACTAACTCAAATCACTAAATCCCAAAACTTAGGCTTTTCTCCAAATTAACCCCAATTAATTATAAAAGGGCTTTCACTTTAATAATTCATTTAATTAAAGTGAATTTCCTAAGTACTTGAGAGGTCATAGTGATGATTCCCATGGGTAAGACACCAACCAATGGAAATACCTATCCAAGCTACAAACATCAACACAGTTAGCCTCAATATTAGTTTATGTTTAGTAAGAAATATATTGCCACAACTTTTCCATATTTTTAATTGATCCACTACCATGTTCGTTATTAGTATGATTGCAATAGATACTAAGAACTACAATATGATTGCACTCAAACACCTTTAACTAGTGTATATATAGTCAACCTATTACATGTTCATTATGTTCCCAAGAAGTCTCATAAAGGGAATCAATGTGGCTTTCGTTTGGCCCATGGGAGGAAAAAATGTGTTATAAGGTCAAAACATTAACTACTTCTACAAACAAATTGTTCACAAAGCTATAATGAATGATAGAAAGGTCTAAACTTCAATTACCATGGTAGTGAGAAGCAATCAAATAAAAGAATATATGTACACATTTTATTTTATGTTTTATAATCTAAATATTGAAGTAACGAGATAGTATGGACATAGTTGCAACCAAGATTCACAAGAGCCAAGACAAGATAATTTTACTTGTCCAGTGGATGACCACAATAACTAGGTCAAAACATATTTTTCTCTTATGAGTTCCAAGGTTTCTTCTATGTATCTTTCACTCATCATACATAAGGTAATTCTCAAATCCACTGCTCATGGATTTACTTGACACTAGATTGATTTAGTTATACAATTGACAATATTTTCTTTGATTTGAAGGTTTCTTCAAATAATTTTCTATAAATATAATCTTGACATGAAGGATTTTCCAAATATTAGGACACATGGTGTGATTATCAACTGTTGGAACCAAAGGTTATGAAGGTACATCACACCTTTGGATCTTCTAGAGATAGTCAGTCGAAATACTAGAGTCAACTAACTGGGAAATCGACTGAAGGATTGCCTAAGTGGTCAACTGATCAATTGAATGAATGGTTGATGAAGTAGGTGTCGAATTGAATAAAGAAGTCAAATAATCAACCGGATGATGTGGTCTTTCGGAAAACGTTTAGAACCGACAACCCTTACTTGTGGACCAGATCACCCTCAATTCAAGAAAGTTTGTTGGATCTGGAGACTATAAAAGAATGAACCTATGGGTTGTATTGATATTAAATTGTGATAATTGTGATAATGCATTGTGATGTTTTGATCATAATGTTATGTTCTTAAGTGTTGTAAATGGTGTCTCTCGGAACCACCTTTGTTCTTGGAATATCTGTATCCCTTATACTATTTTATATCATCTAATCTATTGTTCAAAAGGTGTCCAACATGGTATCAGTTGGTTTTGACCTAGCCTGTTGTTTATGAATCATGCCAAGTTGGATCTAGGGTTGATCGATTCTGGATGAATATTCCTCGAATGGTACCCTTTTTTAACTTGGATAATATTTGTAAGATATCAGAAGGATGGCTTCCAATAGAGAACATGTTAATCTAAATGACCATAATTATGTAATTTGGGATCTAGACATGGAAACGTTGTTGAAGAGAAGGGGACTCTGGAAGTATACCAAGATTGTTATTCCAGATCTGACTGGTGACCAAGCTAAGTTTGTTATCAACGAAAAGAAGGATGAGGTTGTTTGGGTCATCATGACCTACATTTCAAGGGCGACTCGATTTCATACAAGTAGGATCAATTGTCCTCATGTCATCTGGAATAAGTTGAATTCGTTGTGTGACAAGGTTAATGAAAGTCAAGTGATACAAATAAAGAAAGATATAGAGACTATTTTGCTTGTATCAAATAAAAACAAGTGAAATTAGGAGAATGTGATAAAAATTATCCAAAGAATGATGGATAGCTCATTGAACTAGTCTTGGTGAATTTGAAGACACCTAATAATGTGTTATGCTTCTTATTTTTCACCAATTGGATGTCACAGAAGGAATATGGTAAGGAATTTTACTTTGATACTTTGTGTGGTTTATTGATCAAGGATCAACAAAAGCTACTTGATAAAGGGAAGCTTGGTAGAAAACACCAAGATCACTTTCTCAAAGGCAAGATCAAGCAAATTATAAAGAACAGGGTCGATTGAACACCCTGAATAAATGACAGGAGTGTATCGAACAACCTACTAAATTAAAGAGTGACGAGTCGGCATCGGCCAAGAAGAATCAAAAGAAGAAAACATGACACTACTATGGAAAGGTGGGACATGTGGAGAAAACCTGTTGGAAGAAGACAAAATATTTGGAAGAAAAGTTTAAGCATATTGAAGAAGATGTATATGTTTTTTGAATTACCAATTGAACGATAGATAATTTCACCTTTTTTGTCACCACTTCCAATGCATTACATGCCCACACCACTCATAATGAGTGGATCGTCGATTCTGGTTGTACTCAAAATATGTGTTGGAATCGATTTAATTATGAGAGGGCGTATGAATCAATATTAGCGTAGTTATTAAAATATTTTACCTTATTTAACGTACTATCCTTTATTTCATCTTTATCTTATGTTATGCATCAGTAAATAAACATTCACACATATATGCACCACATCATCAATACATAACACACGGAATTTTTACGTGGAAACCCAAATGGGAGAAAACCACGGAATCCTTCTTTATAGTGAGAAATAATACATTCAAGGAAGCACCAACTTCCTATGTTTACCAGCACCAATTGGAAGGAGGAACCAACCCCCTTGTGTTTTCTCCAGCACCAACTAGAAGGAGGCACCGAACCCCTGTCGCTTTGTTTTATAAGCACCAATCTGAAGGAATTTGTGACTCCATGTCTCCTTGTTGTTTTACAGGCACCAACCTAAAGGAAGCTCCAACTCCCTATCTCCTTTCCCCGTCCTACCGCCCTGATGTCCAATATATTTTACTTCCTTGTTGATATTCAACTCTGCGCAATTATTCAAGTCTTCTGATGATGATTTTGTTGTGCGCTACCTTCGTATACAAACTATACTTTGTTACTGCGCTGCATACATCACTTGACTTCTCATTGCTCTCAACTCACACTTCTGTTGATGACTTAGTTCATGTACTGTGTGCTCTGTTGATTCTGCAATCTTTGTTTCTGGTTCAACGATCTGTTCTTCGTGACTGCAAGGATCAACTGATATTGTGCTTTCAATTGGTAGTTTGTTGTGCAGAAATGAAGCACTAGTAACAGAAGGAACTGCGCACTTTATGATGTGCCTGTTCTATTTAAGTAATGCAGTCTCTCAGATAATATGCGACATCCTATGCATCAAATAATTGATCCGTTCATCTTAACGCACTTGTCTCAAATCATCTGAATCGTGATGTGCCTATCAATTTCTGTTGTTGTTATGTTGTTGAGCATCAAATGGAGTTCTCAACTTCCCACACTTTCACTTATGTTCATATGCATCAACTAGACATGAGCGAAATATATGATAAAATTCGGTTTTGTCTCTATGCTTCTATCTCTTCAACTTCTGTGACTATTGGCATGCTAAGTGTGATATTGTCCTTTGATATATCCATCACTTGTGCATTCTTCAGTATCTCCTTCTTTCATTGTTTGCACAATTGTCACAAGTCTACAACATCTTTTTGCACACCATCAAAACATTGTTCTGTTGCATGTGCGAATCCGTCTCTTCGCTAGATCATTCTATTATTTCCACGATCCCCTTGATGCCCCGAAAAACAAATTGAAACTTTCACACAAAAACCATTATGTTCTTGATATCAAGCTTACTTCAAATCTTCAACTTGCATCTCTATTTATACATGTCCTGCACAGATTGTATGTTCCCAAGTTGGTCGTGTCATCCCTTATTCCATACTTCATGGATTGTGCATATGACACATGTAATCATCGGAGTTATTGATGTGTCATCTTTGATGTATCAAGTGCCCTCAAGGTCCACAACTTAGTGGGACTTTACACATCGGTGGTGTAACATTTCACTCTTAATGTACCATTTACTTACGGTATGTGCGCAATCTTCCACTTCATCTTGATATGTCCATGACCTTTTATGTACCATCCTTTGTGGGTAATGCGCCCTTGGTGTATTGATACTTTATGGAATATGCACATACTCCAACTTTTACTTGGTGGGACTTTGACTTATGCCTTGTCATCACTTGTGGGACTTGCACACTTGATGTTCGTCTGTTGTGGAATTTTCTCATATATGATCTTCAACCAGTGTATCATTCTAGGAGTTCATGCGCGTTCCACTTACTTAAAGCATATTCTTATTGGATTTTTTTGCGTGCTCTTAGGATTGTTCGACCATCTTTTGTTCCTTTCTTCCTGTGCACTCCCAATCATCAACCAAACAATGCTTAGGATTTCTTTCTTACTTGTCCCAACTTCTTAGCAGTTTGAGCACTTGTACCATTGTCCAACCAACTCCTTCTATTTGTTGGCATGAGAGAGTATGAATTGGTGGACTTGATTTATGCGCAAGAGCAACATGAAGTAGGATCCATTACTTGTGTTTCTTCTTGAACTAGATCTTCATGAAGTATCTTCTAGATCTACATGATGTATCATCTTATGTTCTTCTTCAAACTTCACCTGCAAGATGTATCCTTGATGCACTCTTAGATATACTCCAAAGTTTCCTGGGTGATGTATCCTTGATATAAATCTTCATTCATAATGCACTCTTATATATACTCCAAAGTTGCATACATATATGACACCTTCACTATTTGCGCATATACTTCTAGTGTTCATGCTTTCTTTATCATGCGCATAGACTACCTCAAAGTGGCTTCTTCATACTTATGCTAGAATGTTGTATCCACTTTGACTTAAGCTGATAGAAATGACTCATACTGAATCAGTTGACATCCTCTTTGACATTGGATAACAATCAAACGCTTGACATCCTCTTCAATTGACATCATTGACCACCAATTCTCATCAATCTCCCCACATTAGATGATAGTCAAACACTTGACATCAATGACAACCAATGCTCAACAATCTCCCCCTTTGGAATTGATGTCAACACCTTATGAAGTTGTACATGATATCCTTGAGTTGTATGCTTCATTTTTGTTTGGTCGGAGTGCTCCCCCTGAGTTCTTTGGGTGTTTAGCTATGGTGCTCTCTTTCAATACTTTTGTCATCTCTGCTTGAACTATGATGCTTCCTATTGTATCTATGCAGACCATGTATTCAAGTGTTCTTTTTCACACTCTTTCACGTCTACTGTCATTTTATTGATCCTTTGATTCTGCAATTCTTCCCCTTTCGTGTCGTCCTGATGACTTCATTCATATTTCATGCCTTAGCTTCATGTGTTTCTCAACTTCATTTGTCTTTGATATCTTTAACTTCATGCATTTATCCTTAGCTTCATGCATCTCTCCCCCTTTCACATCAATGGAAAATAGGTCTATTGTGCGATGTGGATTCTTTCCTTTATGTTTTGCGCCTGAACTCATCCTAAGTGTTTCTTGGGATAACTCCCCATGTCTTCAAACTTCAGTATCTTTGATTTCTTTTCTGAGATGGATGTTATAATGCTCTTTCATCTTGGTCTCTTGCTCTTGTCACAACGATTCAACTCTTATTGCATAGTGATTGTTTTTTCCATCCTTAATTCCATTACGCAATTGTTGATCCCTTTTGGATTCAAGCTTCTTTGATTAGGCTCTCATTGTGTTGAGGATTGAGAACCACACCCAATTTTTCTGTGAGATATTCAAATGTACCTCACGGAAGAGGTTTTGTAAATATATCTGCAATTTGTTCCTTAGTATGAACATATTCTAATTTGACCACATTTTTTACTACTTGCTCTCTCACAAAGTGATACTTGATGGGAATGTGCTTAGTTTTGCAATGCATAACTGTATTTTTGGAGATACTAACAACACTTGTGTTATCGCATAGAATTTGTATTGGACGATCTATGTTTACTTGAAGATCCTTCAAAGTCTATTTCATCCATAATACTTGTGAACAACAAGCAGCTGCAGCAATGTACTTTGCTTCTGCTGTAGAAATGCCACAATTGATTTTTTTTGTTGATCCATGACACAAGACAGTTTCCTAAGAAAAATGTTGCACCACTAGTGCTTCTCCTATCATCAATACTTCCAGCCCAATCTGCATCAGTGTATGTGATTAAGTCGATATTTTTGCTCTATGGGTACCATAGACCAAGATACATAGTCCCTTTGGTGCCCTAAGGCCCTTGAAAACCCCAAAAAATTAGCATGAAAATAGACAATAAATGGATGAAAAGAAAGAGGAAGGTGAGGGGATTTACCTGTTTCAAACGGTGGTCGAAATGGCACCCCGGATCTCTCGATATCTCCAGTTGAATTTTTGCTCTCCACTTAAGGTGAAAATCTCCTTTGGGTAAAAATGGCTAAGTTACAATGGGTAATTTCTCCTTTTACCCTCTTTTATACATATCATATGGTTATTTTTACCTATTTCTACATTTAAAATTATTTTTGAGTTAATTCTCCACATCTTTATGACCTAATGTCTTTTTCTAGGGTTTTTTACTACATTTGGCAGGTTCATATACGTTGTTCACATTGGTGGTGTCATATATTTGACCTTCTTTCAAGCTTAATTTCTCTTTTTTCGTGCTCAGGACCCAAATATGAAAAAGATTCCAAGCGCTTTTTCACACATGAGTCATGCTTGTCAAAACCAAGTAAAATGGTGTCGAGCTTAGTTTACTTTATTCATGCTCAAAAAACGATGAGTAAAGTATCATCTTAGTATTATTTTATCCATTTTTCGGCCTAAGATGATTAAATTACAAAAACATAACCTTAGGATTTCTCTTTAAGCTCTTTTCGGACTCCCTCGCTTAGAAAAGATTGCCAAGTGAGCTTGTCTCTTTCACACTTGTAAAAATATTTGAAAGGATGTCTATCCGGTGGTAGGTTATCCATTTTTTGGACCGTTTAGAATATTTACAAGAAAGGTATACCTTAGTCAGTCATGACTAGGAGAGTTCTTCTGGATATTATTTTATACTTTTTTGGATCCAGGGACTAATTGTTACGAAAAAGTCAAACCTTGGAGTCTTCTCTAAGTTATTTCAGACTCTCTAAACATGAAAAACTATCGATTTACCCTTATTTGGACTTGTAAAAATAAACATCGAAGGATCCTTATGGATTCAAACCTCTCCTTCCTTAGGTTCGTAAAACGTACAAGGATGGACTCACTTAAACGTGAGCTATACCGAGCATCTGTTATCCTCTTCAAGCTCGTTAAACAACAAAGAGGTACTCGTCAATTATGATGGGGGGAAATGGGGAAATAATCCAAGTTTACCTTTTTTGGCATCTTGTGAGTCATTACCTTTGAACATGACATGCATGTACACCTTGTCTTCTTTGGGTATTCAGTCTCTCTGTTGAGTTATAACTACAGTCATGAGTCGTCTTCTTCACCTTGAGTCTACTCACCTTGTGGTTGTTTATGCTAATTAATCCTTGCTTCCAAGTCTTGTCTCATGTTGCTATGTGTTCAAAGGGTCAGTGTCACCTTGATTCAACCTTTTACAATTTTTTCAACCCTCCAGTTTTGTGTGAGTATGTACTCCTTTAATCTGTTTCTCCACACACCTTTCCTATATCAGTTTCGATGATGTGGGATTCATTATGGTCCACCTTCGACAAGTCTATTCCTATTGATGTCAACTCTCTATACAGGGATTAGATTTAGGACCAACCGTAGTATCTTGGTACCTGCATGCCTCAATGGCAGGTTTCCTCGTATTCGACAGTAGGTTTCCATCATTAGCCTCTGATCGAATGATCCCTTGAATGTTCTACTTCAAGACTCTTTATTCACATTCCTTGGGATGTACTAGAGATACCTTGAGAATCATTGTCATCATTGGTTATTACCCTCGTACTTGTTAACATCTCATATCATTGGTTGGTAATCAAGTAGTCTCTGCCATGTTCGACTTCAACACCTTGTAATCACATGGTCAGATTTGTATCGCTTCGGAATTGGGTAGAATACCCTGGACGGTCATGTTGTTTCTTTTTCATCTAGGTTGTGATGGCATCTATTGAGTAGGCCCGTACATTGGATATCATGTCGGTGACCTCTTTTGATGTACTGTCACACAAATCCACTATTGTATTGGTTGTGGTTATGTTGTTATCTGATCATAGATCTACATTTTTTCCTCGTATCCATGATTCGTTTACAGTCTTTATCATGTCGGTTATGTCATGGATATGCATTGTATTGGTCGGAAGCCATGCTTTGAGTCAGTTTTCCCGAGCATGGGTATGCCTGTCTCGGTGTTATTTGAAATCTTCTTTCCTTGTAGCTCCACTCCAACCTCCTTGTTCTACCTCTGCGGACTAATTTATTTGTAAATTGTTTCGGCCATCAGTTTCTTCTGACCTCACACTTTAGGGGGCATCTGTTATACCTCAAAGTCTCACTTTGAGTCTCATTTCACCTCGTCATGAAACTTAATGACGCTTCTTCCCAATGAACGTCAGAACTTACTCCCACCTAGTTGGTCCCCTCCTTGGCCTTCCTTGGAATCCCTAGAGCCAAATCCAACTTGTTTGAGCCAAGTGCCACATCATTAGGTCAAGATGCCACCTTATTTGGCCCACTTTACTAGATTTTTTGTTCCCTGCTAGTAGTGCAAGACACAAAAATTCCCCTTTTTCGCGTACTTCATACCTGCACGGGCACGAAAACTACAACTTCATCATGTTTTGTTGAACCTCTGGGACACGAAAATCCCCTCAAACACCTTACTCCTTGAAGTTGGGATCTTGGATTCGATGGAGAAATTTTAGGGATGATGAGTCCTCTTGAGTCCCATCTCCTCCTTCTTCCTTGTTGTGAGTCATCTCCTTGATCCACCTTCTACTCCTTGAGATCCATTATTATCTCCTAGTGGTTGGCCTCCCAAACCCTATAAGAAGGAAGCCATTCATAAGCTAGGGGGAGAACACTTGAGGTATCAAACCTATGGTCATAAGAGTTTTGCAGAGGTAGCAAGGAGGAAGGATTTGGAGCTAAAGTTGTTGCTTGGACATCAAGAAGTGGCATTGTAAGATTCTTCTAGATCTCATCAATATAACTTGTCTTATTTTCCCATTTTGTGCTTCTTATTACAACCAGTAGAATAATATGTTTCTAGTTTGATTTAGATACTAACTATTATACATAGTATTTGGAGATTGGTTTGTTTTTTGTTTGCTTTGACTTGGACAGGTTCTACTTGCGGGATTCAAGGCTAGAGCTGGAATTAAGACAAACATCATATTTGAAGTAAGTCACGTTACTTCCTCTTTTTCAAATACGTTAAGAGTTTGTATGCATAGTTAGATCTAGGAATTTAAGGTTGCATTTGTTTGTTTACTGTCTTAGATTCGACTTAGTTGATCTTAGTTTAATCTCTGGATAAATCTAACTACCCGTAGGATGGATTTATTAACACACTTTTCAATCCTTGGTTTTGTAGATATTTATCCAATCTTGAATACCAAGCTTTGGGGGCTTGTTTGAGTCCATACAGATATTTCTTAAACTTGCAAACATAATCCTTGTTTCCTAAGAGTGAGAACCCATCTGGTTGTTCAGTGTATACCTCTTCTTCAAGATCTATGTTTAGAAAAGTTGATTTTACATCCATTTGATATACCTTGACATCTTCTGCACAGGCATAAGCTAGGAAAATTATGATAGCTTCCATTTGTGCCATGGGGAAAAATTTTCCTCAAAATGTATTCCCTCGATTTGCACATATCCTTTGCATACCAGTCTTTCTTTGTTTCTGACAACTTGTCCATCTTCATTTAGTTTCTTTCTAAATACCCACTTCGTTCCTATAACATTCTTGTTGTTAGGTCTTGGAACGAGTTCCCAAGTCTCATTCTTTTTTATTTGATTTAATTCTTCATTTATATCCTTCATCCATCCTTCATCTAATTTGGATTGCTCAACCCCTTATGGTTCTATTTGTGATAGTAATGAAAAATGCACTTCTTCATTTGGATTGTTATGACTTCTTTTGGTTCTGATGCCAGCATCTTTGTCTCCGATGATTAAATCTTCTGAGTTATTTTTCTGAACAAATTTGGAGGGGGCCTTTGTATCTATTCTTCCATCCCCTAATCTGCACTGATATACTTCTTCTTGTGGCATTTATTTTTCTTGATGTTCTTCAGATAGTTGTTCTAGCGACGATAAGTCATCATCTTCTTCAATTCTTCTGTGAGTTAATACTTCATCAACCTTAACTTCAGAACTTTCTACTATTTTCCTGAGTCGCAAATTGTAGCACTTATAAGCTTTTCTTTTGCAGGAGTATCCGAGAAAAATTCCTTCATCTGATTGAGAATCAAATTTTCCAAGAGTGTCATCATTCCCTTTTATGTAGCATTTACTTCCAAATATTTTGAAATGCTTAACTATAGCTGGTCTTCCTTTCCAAATTTCGTAGGGTGTCAAGCAACTGTTTGTTCTAATCAAGCATCTATTAAGTATGCGAATAGTTGTATGAATAGCATATGTCCAGAACCTAGATGACAATTTTGATTCGTTTAGCATGGTCCTGGCCATTTCTTGAGTAGTCATATTTTTTCTTTATGCCACCCCATTTTACTGTGGAGTTTTGGCTACTAAAATTTGTCTTCTAATTCCATGTTTATCACAATAGTTATCAAACTTATTTGAGGTGTATTCTCCTCCATTATCAGTCCTTAAGCACTTTATTCTTAAATCAATTTCGTTCTCAACCGCCTCCTTAAAATTCTTGAAGCATTCGAATGCTTCTAATTTTGCATTAAGGAAGAATACCCATGTCATTTGAGTGTAGTCATCAATGAACAAAATAAACTATTCTTCACCATTCATTCCTATGGTTGGCATTGGACCACAAAGATCTAAATGAACTAGTTCCAAAGGTCTTCAGGTGGTATCTTATTTTGTTGGGTACTTGATTCTGGTTTGTTTCCCATGTAGGCAGTGTTTGCAAAAAGCATTTGATGGCTTCGTAATCCTTGTAATTTATCTCAGTACTTGTTTTACGTTGAGTCTTATCAAATTGTCAAAATTGATATGTCCTAATCCTTTATGCCAGAGCCAGATTTCATCAGTTTTTCCTATGTAGCATTTTTCTTCTTTTCCTTCATCAAGAATGTACACATTGTTAGGAGTTATGGAGGTTGTGGCTATGATTCTTCCTGTATCCCTATTTTGCATTTTGCATTTTTTTGAGTCAAAAGTGAGTGTGCGTCCCTGGTTTCACATCTAGATAACACTTAAAAGATAACGTTTCAGGTTCTCAATTAGTAGAACATTATCTGCCTTGGTTCTTTTATTTGCTAAACTTGTTAGTCCTTTGCCCAAAATATTAGTTGATCCATTGTCCTCAAAATAAACACTGCCTCCCTTGTCTTCTCTGAACTTCATAAAGGCGTTTTTATCTCTGATCATATGCTTGGAGAATCTACTATCTATATACCATTTCCCATTTCTACTTTGTGCATGTAAAGTTAGGTTGCATGCTTCCTGATGGTCTTTATTTTTTCGATCCTCGACTATCTTAGTAGATTGCACAGATAGATGTTGGTTTTCGCAGTCATGAGTATCATGATCTAATGTGTCGCAATATTCGTCTTCTGAACTTAAAATGCTGAAAGGATTGGAATCTTCAAACACAAATTCGGATGGTGTTCTGGAGATTTTATGTTTAGGATTCGTCTGATTGCCCAATCCATTCTTTCTGGTATATGATAATGCACAAGCTCTACAATTTATTGCTTTATGACAAAAATTATGACAGTAGAAGCAATTTCCAAAGAAAATATTATGGTACCCGATAGGATAGAAATTCTGAAGTTGCACAGACTTACTTTCCAATTGATTCAGTCTTTGATGTTCTCCTTGACATGTTCGTGATTGTGGGGTTTTGAGAGCATCTACATAGCTTATGACCGGGTATGTTTATTTGTTAAAGTTGTTTCTTCCTCTTTGTTCTAACTAAAGACTTAATTCTTGAATTTCATTTCTTAGAGAAACAATTTCAGCTTCCAACCTTTCACACTTTATAATGTCTATCGCGTGCCTAGCTTGAGTGCGAATTTGTTATCGGTTTCTCAACTCACTTAGAGTGGGAAGACTATTGAGTTTTGGTCAGATCGGTTTATCGAAAAGGATATGAGGCATGGAGGGGCGTTTGTTTCTACAGTCTATTTAGATCCCAAAGACGGACTATACAAGTTATGTGACTCTCTTAGGCATGATTCTAGATCGACTGGACCGACTGCTCTTATTGCTCATATTGACAACAAATGTCAAATTTGGAATGAATGACTCAGACAATGAACGAATCTGAGCTTTCGAAGTTTACACATGATGGTAATAAAGAATATGTTTATTGGTCTCCCAAAGACTATTCCATCTGAGAGTCTGTAGAGGATGTGTGATTGGAAAGCATCATCATCCATCCTTTGATTTCAGGAAAGCATGGCGATCACAATACCGACTGGAACTTGTTCACAGTGATATTTATTGCATGAAAAAACCCTCACTAGTAGGTGTGAAATATATTTTAACCTTTATTTATTATTTCTCCAGATATGCATGGGTCTATTTCTTGAAGAATAAGAGTCATGTCTTTCAAAGATTCAATGAATTTAGGACATTGGCTAAAAAGCAATGTGGTTTACCTATTAAATGTTTGAGATTAGATAATGGTGAAGAATATGTGAGTTGACAGTTTGAATATTACCTAGCACGGAATGGTGTCTCTTGGTAGAGATATGTCCCTCACACCCCTCAAAATAATGGAGTGGCATAGAGGAAGAATAGGACTTTGGTGGAAATGGCTCAATGTCTATTGCAAGCCAAATACCTACCAACTAAATTTTGGGCAGAAGTTGTTTATTGTTCAAATTATCTCCTGAACAATGTTCAAACTAGAGATGTTTGCGACATGACTCCAATCAAGAAGTGGCGGGGAAGGAAACCCTTCTATCAGACACATCAAAACCTTTGGATGTGTTTCTTGGGCACATATCAATGATCATTGCAGAAAAAAAAATTGAATTCAAAGAGTCATGATTTTATCATGATGGGATATTATTATGAATCAAAATCCTATTGACTATTTGACCCTATCAAACAATAGATCATCTTGAGCAGGAATGTGATCTTTGATGAGAAGACTTCAGGTATTAATTTATTGAAATTTTCTTATGGTCTATTGAACTTGAATCGATTGGAAGTCGGTCTACATCGACTGAAAATATCGACACAACTGCTCGGCCCCCTAAAAACAACCAACTAGCTTCATCGACAACTTGTCTACCTCAATGGGTAGAAAAACCTATTGAATTTGTTGGACCTGATGTTGGTGATTTCATTATTAGTCAGCAACACCACAGTCAGAAACAACATGGCAGTGTTGCCCTAATGGTTTGTGTTCTTGAAAACTATGATCCTGACAACTATGTTGATGCTCAGGGTCAGCCTAGATGGGAGAATGCTATGACTGTTGAAATTGAATCTTTACTAAAAAGCCAAACTTGGGATTTAGTTCCCTGACCACATGGAAAGAATGTTATGAAATGTTGATGGGTCTATAAGACCAATATTACCTCAGAAGGTGTTGTTGAACACCATAAGGCTCGACTGGTATCCAAGGGATTCTCTCAACAAGAAGGCATCGACTACACTGAAACATTTTCCCATGTTCGAAAGATGAACTCGATTCAACTGATTATTTCGCTTGTTGCTCGGTTTGGATGGGAACTTCATCAAATGGATGTGGAAAGTGAATTTCTATATGGAGATTTGTTTGAAGAAATATACATGGAGTAACCTCCTAGTTTAGTGGAAAATTCAAGTCTTGTTTGTCAACTGAAGAAGTCTTTGTATGGTTTCAAACAAGTCCCACATGATTGGTATAAGAAAATTGATTATTTCTTTATCAATCTTGGCTTCAAACATTGTGAATTTGACCATAGTATTTATGTAGTACATAATCATGGTGATAATTTTATTGTTGCATTGTATGTTGATGATTTAGTAATAACCGGAAACAATGTCAATTTAATTTTGGGATTGAAGAAGCCACTTGCAAATACCTTTGAAATGATTAAACTCGGTCTCTTGAATTTATCTTTGGAAATTCAAGTGCTACAACTGAATGATGGTATCTTTCTTTCTCGACCCAAATATGCTTTGGATCTATTTAAAATATTTAAAATGGACGACTACAAGTCTTTTGCTATGCCTTTTTAGTTAGGCATAAAATTTTCTAAGGACTGTGACACTCCCTGAGTCGACACCACTCTTTATCGACAATTGTCGGTCAATAGCTTGTGTAATATCCTGATTTCGACCCCATTGCATTAAACATGTAAATGATGTAAAATTGTTATAAAATCGTGGTGAGGAGCTCAAGGCCAAGGCCCCACCATCGATTTAGTGTTGAAAAATAATGCATATGGTTTGTGTGCTATCCAGGAACAATAGAAATTGCGAATATCATGTAAATATGCATTTTAATAAAACACCCACAACTAGCTATGCAATGCAATGTAACAAGAGATGGGGGCATGATTTTTACAAGGAATTGGGAGGGAAATATTCAAACCTTTGAACCAATCAAGTCAAGCCAAGTGTCAATGAGGAAACCAATAAACCCTCAACTACCCATGTTGACTTTTGTACCCAAACATTTATTTCTCCTAAGAGTTGGTTGAAATAGTTATTATTTGGGAAATGGTGAGGTATGGTTGTCCAAATTCGGGTATGGGAAAGCCACTATTTTTGGAAAATGTGGTTTGGATTCTTGGGCAAGAAAAGAGCCATGAATTTGCTTCCCAAGCCATTATTCATCAACCAGATGGGATCTCTCACACAGTTCTAGCTGGTGGGGAGTTTTTCCTCCACGTTTTTCCTGTGTTTCATGGATTTCTAGCTGTGAAGAAAGCATTTTTGATGTTGCGGAGAAGATGGGAGGAAGAGAGCTCGATTTGGGGTTCCATAGAGGTCGTTTTTGGCCATTCGAATGGTCATATACATATGGGGAAAAACATTTTCTTCCCCGTGGTTGATTTTTCCTTTCCCCCGAACCATTTTTGACTGGCCACAATTTGGGGAAAACCCTTGGACATATTGCTTTTGAATCCCATAGTTAAAACCATTTTCCTATGCCCAACATATGTACTTGTTTTGGGTGGGAGAGGATGTTTTGTTTTGGGTTTTGGGTAACCATTGTTTTGGCTTGAGTTTGAGTGCAAGCATCCAAAAATAGAAGGGTTCACATTTGGCTTGATAAACCCATCTATGGTATGGATTGGCTTAGATTTGGTGTTCATTTTGTTGTGCATGGGTTTGAGTGTTTTGCTCCCATTCCTTGTGGAAATCATGTTCATATCGAGGGTGGCAACTATGCTGAGAGATTGATGAGCATAGTTGGCCTATGGCTGCTTGGAACGTTGCAATTGCATAGTTGGTCGCATGGGACAACATTACATCAAGATGAGTATTCTCTTATGTGTTTTAGTTCTGCAATGTTTTAATTATTGATGATTGTTATTGATATGTTGAATGCATGTGAAATGTGTGTGGATAGTTTAATTTTGTTGTGCATGTTTTTGGCATCTGCACACATGTGTTTTATTTGTATGAATCTAATGAATGGGGATGAGATTTTGTAAAAGCCCCAGAATGAGTGTCATGTTCCCTTCCTTGCGTTGGATCGACAAGAGGGGACGTGACAAAATGGTATCAGAACACAAGGTTGAAACATTGGGCCTACATGGGATATATCTGATCACTTGCAGAGGTAAGACTACTTCCTGATCACCACTGGTCATCGAAGAAAGAAAGAAAATTTTCAATTTTTTCTAAGTTTTTGAGTTTTCTTCTAAGTATATATCGGCGCAAAACTTAAGGGAGCGTTGAAACTATCGGCAAGAAATAGGAAGAGTCACCGATAAGTTTCGACGAGAAAGTAAAAAGCTTGCCGAAAGTGTTTCGGTGAAAAATTGACAAGTCTGCCGAAACTGTTGGTGAAAATCGAAAAAATTGTCGAAAGGAGATGTTTCGGCAAAAAATGAAATTTGTGCCAATCGGTGACAAATTGAAAGGTTCACCAAAACAGTCGGCGCAAAATTCAAAAGCCCGCCGATTGGCGAGAAATTGGAAAATCATCAAAATGGTCAGCGAAAAAGTGAAAAGTTCGCCGAACGGCGACGAAGCGGAAAGTGCGCTAAAACAGGTCAGCGCAAAACTGAAAAGTGTGTTGAAACAGATTGGCAAGAAACAGGAATTGCGTCGATTGGAGGAAAATTGAAAGTGTGTCGATTGGAGACAAAATGAAAATCGCGTCGAAATAGGTTGATGACAAATTGACAAGTGCATCGATCAGCGACAAATTGAAAGGTGCGCTGAAATGGATCGGCAAGAAATGGGAATTGTGTCAATCTGAGGAAAAATGAATTTTGCTTCGAAATAGGTCGGTGTCAAATTAGAAAGTGCATCGATCGGAGACAACAGGCTAAGTCCACCGAAACAAGTCGGGGAAAAATGGAAAATTCCATCGAGACAGGGAAATTGGACATTTTTCAGGGATATTTTTAGGTGCCAGAAATGGAAAAATGTCATGGAACTTATGCGCTAGATTGCGCGAAATCGAAAGATTTACAAAAAAAAAAAAAAAACACAAGGGCGTTGCCCTCGAGCCACCCTTTAGTGGCGCAAGGAAGCCACAAGGGGGAAATCCCCCTTGACCCCCGTCGTCGCCCTAAGATGTTGTTGATGGTGAGAAAATTTTATGGTGATGATAGGACTCATGGAAATGGAAATGTTGTGCATTGATATTAGTCTAGGGAAGAATTGTGCATAATTATACTTTGAATGGGGCGATTCAAATATTTATGTAACTTGACAAAAAATGGCAATTGTGTATAAGTCCCCAGAATACATGAAAAAAAAAAATTGCGTGTATCTCTAAGAATGCAATGAGGCTAAAATGTAGAAGAATCAACATAATGATTCTTATTTTGAAACAGGTTTCCAGTTGTTTCAAATAACAAGTAGAGAAAAGCGTCTAGGCTTGATTGAGCAAGAAATTCTCATTATGGGTGACCTCCAAAGCAGCCAAATTTTTTGAAAGGCCTTATATGATGGTGCAGGAGTACTAGATATGAAAGTAACTCTAGGTGAGTAAATTTTATTATATCAACAGCATGGTAATGGTGCTATAAAAATAAAGTGGAGGCACATTTGGGATCATGATCATGGTGAAATTGCTTGTTAGCTAGCAATGTGAAGAATTGAAGCAAGATTGGTTGGATGCTTAGTGAAAAGGTAGTTCCACTAATGAGCAAGTATACTCAATTGAGAGTATTATGGTAATTCATGTTAACATGTGGAAAAACATGTTGAATGGATAAGAATACACTCTTGCAGATTGTATTTTATAAGCACGAGGTGGAATAAGGGAACTAAAAGGAATTGATGATTCCTTATACCGAATGTATGAAATGCATTCTCTATATGGATATTGTATTCCAAGAAAGAATGCTCAACAAGTAATGGAATAGGTTATCGATTGAGGGACATGTAACTTATAAAGATGATGAGTCAATCATCCTTGTGGGTAAGTGCATGCATGATAAGAGAAGTTACAAGATATGAGTCAGTAACTTATGACTAAGTAACAAGAATGGGTAAGGCAATTCCATTCTCCCAAAAGTTGTCACTCATAGGAATAAGATATCCTAGTATGTGGAATTGGCATGTGGATCATGATAGTGACATGGTGGCCATGCAAAGGCTGTTAATTGTGGAAGGAGGCATTCCCATGTGTAAATCAATTGTGTGGTTCAAAATTGTGGCAAATATTTCCATGATAAAGGAAAGGAAGTATCATAATTGAATGAGGTACAAGGGCATGCAATGGACCTTGGAAAAGACTCCTTGTGGAGTTGATATTGAATCAATTGCATTGTTGATTAGTGCTAGGAAGTTAAGAAAGGTCAAGTTGAACTTGACCATAATTTTTAAAAGCAATTGGAGCAGTAAGGCAATGTTGATAAAGAGGGAAATTTCTCACCTTAACCTATTTATGTTTATAACATCAGCATTGCGTGCTTGGAAAGTAGCAAGTAGGAATGTTATACATGAGTATATGTATTGAATTTCTACTTGGTGAGAAATCATAAATAATGATTCCTTGTGTGCTCGCTATAGAGGCCATGAAATTGGATCAGCTATGATGTGGAAGAGGAAATTCCATGCTATGATGAGGGATTGGAAAGGGAGAATTCTTTAACTCCTCTCTTGATATTGTGTTTATATTTTATGAGTTTTATATACATAAAATTATGGCATGGAAATGTTGAAAATGCAAGAGATTAAATAGATGAAATGAATATGCAGTAGTGGGCATATTGCTAGATATTGCATAGTTCATGTGAAGATGTTTGTGCATGTATATGATGTTGCATGTTGGTAAAGCTAGCGAAGTTTTACATATGCAATCAATCACTTAAGATAATTATTTTGGTTGTTAATAATTAGTGGTTTTTGCATTGGTTGTAGGACCAAAGACAACCGAAGCATGGATAAAGATGTCGATGATGTTGTAACATGTAACCAACAACCTTCTGAAGAAAGGTTGGGGCAACAAATCTATGATCACGAAGTTGGTGGAAGGATGGTGTAATCCTTTGCAGGAGACCAACTGCTTAGGTAACATCAAAGATGTTAATGGAGGCCATGCAGGTAATGGTTTATTTATGATGGCATACAAAAGGGGATTGGGTAAGAATCCCTCGAGCCATATTTAATAATCATAAATTGGTATGTACGTGATATTGAATGCATTTATGCGAACATTATCCCACTGGGTATGGTGAGGTATAGGGTAGTAAGGGAAATGAGCCTTATACTATCTAATTGTCTATAATTTTGAATGCATTCATATGAAAGAATAGCATGCCATGTGTGTATGGTGGTTATGAGTTTAATATCCAAATCAAGTGAGGACTTATGGTCTTGTTGTGTTAGTGCGTGCCATATGAGATAGTCATGGTTAAGGCCATAGTGTGGTTGGAATGGTAATGCTATGGTGCTACACAAGTATCCCATGAACTCTCTATTGGTGTTAATTTGGGATGAAACCTCTTTGCCAAAAACCGAGTGAGAAAACTCCTAACATGTTGTTCGGGTGGAGAAGGAAGGCGCCCAGATAAGTTAACCAAGTGATTGGGGAGATGGTTGGGTAATGTGTTGAGGCAATAGCCATACCTTCCAAAATATCATGGTGGGATGCATGACATGACATTATGGTAATCATGAATCAATGTGAGGTTGCATTGAGTGAATGCACATTAAAATATTATGTAAACTTTGTGATTGTTCCTGCATATGTGTGGGTACATGATATGTTGAGAGGTATTGTGTGAATGCATGGTTGTGGCATATATTTCATTGCAAGTCAGTAACAACTGAAATGATAGAATTATTGACAATTATGAGATGATTTCATGAGATGCTATGGATGCAGGAAAATGATTGCATGAAGAAGGTAGTCATGTTTGATGGGCTACCAAGAATGCTCTATTGGGGGGACAGAGTTGCTTGAATTGATACGATTGTGTAATCATGAGAATTTGAAGTTCATTTTAATTGCATAGATAATGTAATTGTATCCTGCAATTTTATTGTGATAATTATGCACATCAAGTAAATGTATTTCATTGTCTTTGAGATAATAACAACTGATAGTGTTTGAATTATCGAGTGTTATAATTTTGAGCTCACTTCAGTGACTTGTAAATGTTGCAATGAAAATATTATTTGCATGGATACTCACCAAGTGTTTGGCTGATTGAAATTTTCATATTTCCGGTGGAAATGTGTTGGGTATGGCAATGTGGGGAAGTCCATAATAAAGACTGGAATCTACCATGTGCAAAAGCCAAAAATTATGAGAAGGGTCTCATTGTTGTGAAATTTAATTTATGTATAGAACAAATTGTGAATTTCAGGTTTGAAATTTTGCTAATAATTACTAATGGTTGTTTGGATTCTCTAGAATTGTGTCAAGAGGATGTGTTGTAGGTGGATGTTCATGTTATGGAAGCAAGTGTAAAACCATAATGGACAGGGTTCTACCACTTACAAAAGCCAAACAATATGAGGGTGGCCTCATGGTTAAATAAATATAATTTATGTAGGAGACAGAATTGTAATTCGGATTTGAATCTGATTATTAATGTCATTGATTGGTTGATTGTTTGTGAATTGTGTCAGGAGGACACATTGCAGGAGGACCATGTGTTATGGCCTGCAAGATCTAAACATTATGAGAAGGAACTCATGTTTTGGAAATCTAGTTTCTGTATGAAACATATTTGAGAAATTCTAATTGAATTTATTATGATGAAATCTCATGTGAACTGCATGATTGTATGTAATGCAGGTGAGATGGTGAAAATATGCCATTGGGGCAGATGCCAGCTACTAAAGCTGAAAATTAAAAAGAATGACAAGAGTGGCTTGGGTTTGAGAAACCATGCAAAATTCCTTACATGTGCTTGTCTCTATGTAGTGTTATTAAACCCAATAGCAACATGGGTACTCAGGAGGTTTGTATGGGCATTGCTTTCCTTCTACGCTCACGCTGAAGAGCAATGCAGGGATGGGTACGCCCGAGGGACTATGTAGCAGAGAAGGGGTACCATCCTTGTGTTGTGTGAGTGGGTATTGTGGGGCCATGCTAGCTTGCAGTTAAGAGAGTTACATATGGATTTCCTGGAGGGAACCACTGATTTTCATAGGAGAAGGAGCCACGTAATTGTATTCTTATTTTTATTGCCTGATAAACCCAGTCGGAGAACTGGCTTAGCATATTGGTTAATGGTTTTGTATGCTTGATAAACCCAGTCGGAGAACTGGCTTAGCATACTAGTTATTAGAATGCCTGGTAAACCTAGTTGGTGTACTAGATTGGCATTGGTTATTTGAATGATGTGGTGCAACCAGTGTGTTGGAATAACATTTGTTTTATACATATGAACAGGTGATCTGAGGCTTGCAAAAACTTGGTTACTTTTCGATGCACACCCTGAAGAGCACTAGAAGGGGTGGGTACGCTCGAGGGACTATGTAGCAGAGAAGAGGTACCATCCTTTTGTTGGGTGGGGCAAGTCTTGTGGGTGCCATAGTTGTCTAAAGTCAATGCGGGATGCCTGTGGAGCTAAAGATTCTTATGCAGATCAGTATTTGGTTTATCTTGCATCTTCTTGCTTATTCAATGTGAATATACGTGTGTATATGATTCGGCTATGGTTTCAAAACTCTTGTTAAGAGATGAATCCTATGAAAATGGATTTGACATGTGAATTGAATCAATGTTTGAGTATAGGGATTGTTGGATGCAAGGACCTTGAAGGCATTTTTAAGGATTCAATGGACATGTGGTTGTCCTAAAAGGCTTAGTATGAGCAGCTAAAGATTGGAAAGAGATCCAATGGACGTTGATGAAGAGAGAGAAAGGAATTTTAGTTGCAGCTGAAAAGAAAGACATGGAGCCTTGCTAAAAATAAAGAGAACATCAAGGACGGTTTTATTCCAAGGGGGAGGGGATTGTAATATCCCGATTTCGACCCCATTGCATTAAACATGTAAATGATGTAAAATTGTTATAAAATCGTGGTGAGGAGCTCAAGGCCAAGGCCCCACCATTGATTTAGTGTTGAAAATTGATGCATATGGTTTGTGTGTTATCCAGGCACAATAGAAATTGTGAATAACATGTAAATATGCATTTTAATAAAACACCCACAACTAGCTATGAAATGCAATGTAACAAGAGACGAGGGTATGATTTTTACAAGGAATTGGGAGGGAAATATTCAAACCCTTGAACCAATCAATTCAAGCCAAGTGTCAATGAGGAAACCCATAAACCCTCAACTACCCATGTTGACTTATGTACCCAATCATTTATTTCTCCCAAGAGTTGGTTGAAATAGTTATTATTTGGGAAATGGTGAGGTATGGTTGTCCAAATTCGGCTATGGGAAAGCCACCATTTTTGGAAAACGTGTTTTGGATTCTTGGGCGAGAAAAGAGCCATGAATTTTCTTCCCAAGCCATTATTCATCAACTAGATGGGCTCTCTCACACAGTTCTAGCTGGTGGGGCATTTTTCCTCCACGTTCTTCCTGTGTTTCATGGATTTCTAGCTGTGAAGAAGGTGTTTTTGAAGTTGCAGAGAGGCTAGGAGGAAGGGAGCTCGATTTGGGGGTCCCTATAGGCCATTTTTGGCCATTCGAATTCTCATATGCATGTGGGGAAAAACGTTTTCTTCCCTGTGGTCGATTTTTCCTTTCCCCCAATCTATTTTTGACTGGCCACGATTTTGGGAAAACCCTTGGACATATTGCTTGTGAATCCCATAGTTAAAACCATTTTTCCTATTCCCGACATATGTGCTTGTTGTGGGTGGGAGAGGATGTTGTGGTTTGGGTTTTGGGTACCCATTGTTTTGGCTTGAGTTTGAGTGCAAGCATCCAAAAATAGAAGGGTTTACATTTGGCTTGATAAACCCAGCTATGGTCTGGATTGGCTTAGATGTGGGGTTCATTTTGTTGTGCATGGGTTTGAGTGATCCCATTCCTTGTGGAAATCATGCCCAGCTCAGGGGTGGAAACTATGCTGAGAGATTGATGAGCATAGTTGGCCTATGGCTGGGTGGAACGTTGTAGTTGCATAGTTGGTTGCATGGGACAACATTACATCAAGATGAGAATTCTCTTATGTGTTTTACTTCTGCAATGTTTTAATTATTGATGAATGTTATTGATATGATGAATGCATGTGAAATGTGTGGATAGTTTAATTCTATTTTACATGTTTTTGGCATCTACACACATGTGTTTTATTTGTATGAATCTAATGAATGGGGCTGAGAATTTGTAAAAGCCCCAGAATGAGTGTCATGTTCCCTTCCTTGCGTTGGATCGACGAGAGGGGACGTGACAGCTTGATACTTAAATCAAGGTCGACCTAACATATCCTTTGGTGTTTGTGTGGTTTTTTGGTTCATGTAGGGTCCTAGAGAAAGCCACCGAAAGCTACAAAATGAATTGTTTGCTATATTAATGGAACTTATCTTTTTGGTATCAAATATTGTCATAGTACAGAGCCGTTGGTTGGTTTTACTAATCCCAATTGGGTTGCTGATGTTGATGAGAGGAATTCCACTTTTGGTTATGTGTTTCGACTTAGTTTTGGACCCCTGGTATGGTCGTGTAAGAAACAAAAGGTGGTATATATTTTGACTACAAAAGCATAGTATTGTGGCGTTGTCTATGCAAGTACAAAGGCAGTTTAGATCCATTAACTTTTAGAAGAGCTTTGTTTTCATATTCAAACCTTGGTTGTCATTCATTATGATAGTCAAAGTGCAATTCAAGTCAATGATAATCATGTTGCACACAGCAAAACAAAGTGCATGTTGAACTTCATGTCCAGTACTTGAGTTAGTTGATACGGGACAATGTTGTAACTCTTATCTATTACAGGACAGATGATCAGATTGTTGATATATTTACGAAGCCTTTACCAGAGGGATTCAAGCAGCTGCAATTATTGGGGAGTGTTCAAAGAACATAATTCCACCTCCTAAATCTCTAAGTGTTGTGCTAAAGGGGGTTTTTAGAACCAAATGTTATGAAGGTTCATCGCATGACCTCTTGATCTTCTAGAGACAATCAGTCGAAATACTATAGTCGACTAGCTGGGTAATTAACTGAAGGCTCGACTAAGTAGTCGATTTATCGGTCGGATGAATGGTAGACAAAGCAATGGTTGGCTCAAATAAAGAAGTCAACTAATCAATGAGAAGATGTGGTCTTTCGGGAAATGGTTAGAGCCGACGACCGTTATTCTTGGACCAAATCGCCCTCAATTCAAGAAAGTTTGTTGGATATGGAGACTATAAAATAATGACCATATGGGTTGTATTGATATCAAATTGTGATGGTTGTGATAATGCATTGTGGTGTTCTATTCATTATGCTATGTGCTTAAGTGTTGTAAACGGTGTCTTTTGACACCACCTTGGTTCTTGGAATATTTGTATCCCTTCTTTTATTTTTTTCATCTGATCTGTTGTTCAAAGGTTTCCCAACATCAACCCTATTCTATTTTTGGGGGATAATTAGGGAATTGGTTATAATTCTCTTTTGCTTTGCAACATATTCTAATATTTATCTGGAGTTTCATATTTTCTAGTAAAGTTTTGTAATTGTGGTATCTAGAGTTAGAGATGGGTTGTTCATAATTTGAATCTCTTTTAAGAGAATTGATTTTTCAAAAAATAAGGGAAACCTTCTCCAATTCATGAATTACAAATGTTTACAAATATCATAAATTTATTGGACTCCATATTAAGCATGCCTACATTGCATTGTATAAATTAAGGATTATTTTTTGCATATGATGTAGTACTTCATTTTTCTTCCTCCCTTCTTAATTCACACACTTGTGATCTCAAATGTTTGCTTTAAATAGAAGATAGTGGTGAATTCAAAAGTGTTCAAACAAGCACAATTATTAACTTCAAAATAGCAAGACCAGACAATTTAGTATCACTTAAATAATCACAGTAAGCTTTATAAAATGGTTGAATCTTGTATTGAATAAGAAAATGCACATCGATGCTTCTTAAAACTTGAGGCATGTCAAAAAGTACTTTAGATGCAATTTGTGAGTATGTTTCTACATCACCAAATAGTATTAGATGTTAACCTCATTCAAAACTTGCCTGGGATCTATGCAGTAGGTCTTGAGAGATCAGATTGTTGGGAATAAACCTCCTACTTTCTGTTTCGAGCATATACCAGGATCGGATCGCGTTTGGGGACTCTTTTGAGTTTCGGTCAGTTACCCTACCCACGCCTTCTGACTCGACCAAAGACTGTTCCCCCAGGAGTTTTCGGTGTGGTGGTATCCTTAGTATCTGACCGTAGGATCATACACAGGTGACGGTGGAGGGTTATATTTGTTGTACCTAGGACAGACGTGGAGGAAATCCCTTGCAGGTCTTTGGGAGGGCGATTGGGTGATTCCAATGCTTGCACCCTTAGTCATTGTATTGTGGACCCTGGGTAACTGTCCTTCTTCCTTCGTTGATCTGTTCTGGTCCTTCATCATCCCAGACTCTTCTCCGGAAGGCATCTGTTTGCCTGGTTTGATTTACCTAGGACCTTTTTTAGTGGTGTGCTCTTTTTGCTACTTGTCTTAGTTTTCCTTAGAGAACTTCTTGCTAATTTGAGAAGGAAACTATGTCTAGCATTCCGGTGAGCGCCAATCAGGGTACGCCTGTTCCGGGGGATCCTTGTGCTGTTCCATTCATTAGAAACATTGGTACTCCCTTAATGGCTACTCTGAATCTTCCTGGATTCACTATAGGGTTGTCGGTTTGGTTGTTCTCCACTCCGAATGCCTTGCATGCTCCTGATGCTTCTTTTGTAAGCACCTCAAATCAAGAGCATCAGAACCCTGTTCCTTCTTTGTCAGTAACATCTTCTCCTCCTCCTTCTACCTCATGTGGCGAAAGTGCAATACTAGTAACCAGCAATCTAAAAGGAATAGATGGGGGAAGAATAGGAGGAAGATGCCAAAACAAGGGGGCAGCAACCCAGACACTGCAAGTCATGCTGGGGGCAAGCACCCTACCTCTGCAAATCATGTAGGGGGAACCTACCCAGCCTCTGGAGGTCATGCTGGGAGAAAACTTTTAGTCACTGAAAATCACACTAAACGTTGGTCTTCAACCACTATCAGTCATGTTGGGGACACATCATTGATCACTGCTAGTCATATTAATGACAAGTCACCAGTTCCTGTGAGTCATACTGGAGACACCAGATCAGCCACTGCAAGTCATGCTGAGGGATTTGACATTGTCGACAAACCCAATAAACAGAAGTATAATTTCCCTTGCAAGTTTTGTGAGGGAGACCACCTTACTTACTTGTGCCCTGTACTTCCAGAAGTGCAAAAAGTGTGGTGCTCATTTCAAAAGTCTTCTACTTCTGAGTAACCAGCCATTGCAAGTCATGCTGGGGGCGAGCTGTCAGCTAATGCTAGTCATGCTGAGAGCACTGACATTGTAAAGGAGTCTAAACCTATAGGATGGAAACCAAAGTTCCCTTGTAAACTTTGTAAGGGAGATCACCTTACTCACCGATGCCCTACCATTCCAGAGGCATGAAGAGTGTGGTCCATGTCTGAAGGAATCTCTGCTCCTGAGTTGTCTATAGATTCTCTACAGTCAAATCAACCTTTTGTTGATAAAGTGGTTGAACCAATGCAATCTTTGGTCAACCCCACTCTCCCTTCGGAGAGTGAAGTGATCGAATCAATGCAATCTTTGACCGATCCCATCAGTCCTGCAAATATTGATGCACCTACTGCAGAAGTCTTCTACATTACCAGTTTGGATGTTTTTGAAAAAGGGGACACTTCATCTGTGCCATGTGAACCCCTACCAAGCCCTAGGATCATTTCCTTTGATTGGAATAGTCTAGCCGAACCTCGTCTTCCTTCTTCGACACCTTTCCAGATAAAGGTTGATATCGGGAACCATACGGTTGATCGATGCATTGTAGATGAAGGAGCTTCTGTTAGTATCTTATCCGCTTATGTTTGGAGAGATTTGGGTTTCCCTAATGTTATTCCAACTGTTAATTGGTCATTGACCTTCAATAAAAGACCTAGTGAACCGATCGGATTCCTCCGACAGGTACCTATTACTTTGGGTGGAAAAACAGTCTTAAATGATTTTATGGTTTTAAAGAACCCTGTGGACTTTGATATGATCCTCGGGTGTGATTACGTTTATTCTATGCATGATGTGGCGTCTACTCTCTTTCGTGTGATGCATTTTCCTCATAACGAAAGCATCGTCACTATTGACCAGCTTGCATTCGTTGATCCTCCTTATTACCCAACTGTAGACCAATCAGATCCCTCGTCATTAGGCACTACTATGTCACATGGGACTTATGTGGCATATTGTTCCTTGAGTTCAACTACTACTGAGAAGAAGTCTCTGGGTTCATGCTTACCTTCTCGAGACTTAGTCCCAGCTTTTGACCAAGTGACACCTCCATCTGAATGTTTAGATATGTGTTCTATCTGGGACGATATACTTCCTCCTGATGAAGTTTTCCTATAGTCCATAGTACAGTATGCCATTCATTTGGATGTTGATCCAGTTGCAGTTATGTCCAGCCCCGATTTGACCTTAAAGTCTGATCTTCCTACTGTTGAGTCTTTGGACTCTCCTATAGATCCGCAAATCGGTGTTCCTGCTGAGTTTGATTCTGCTTCTAGAATTTTCAACTCCTGTGATGATGAACTTGTTTCTACAGATTCCATCATGTCCTTCAACTTTGATCTTCATCCTGAAGTCGATCTTTTTGATTGTAAGTCCTCGAGCTTGGGTACCATAGAGTCTTCATTTGAAAACTCTCCCTTGTTTATGCCTGCTATTGATGATAGTGAAGTTGAAAGTATTTCTACCACAATGACTTGTATCCGGTCTTTCTTTACATATGTTTTAGATATGATCTTGGTACTAATGGTTCTTGGAGACAGGATTCTTAACTGGATTTATACTTGCTTACTGGTCCTTTTCGACACCTTGTATGACCATGTCAGGTATATTCGGAACCTTGCATATAGGTTTAGGCTTCCCCGTTGTTATGTTGCATTTGAACCTTTTGCCATCCAAATTCACCATAGAGTCGAACCTGTTGGATATTGGTGTGTTAGCCATCTCTTTATGCATTGTGCACCAGTCCGACAGCAGAGCCTACCTAACATGGGTCACCCTAGTCATCACACTTATGCCATTTTGGTGCCCATTGTTAACACCCAAAAAGTGCTCACTAGCTCATTTCCTTATTCACATGACCCATTTGTCCACTTTTCCACCATTTGAGCCTCTAAAGCCACCAAAAAGTCACCAAAAGACCATAATACACCCATTTTTCCCCTCAAAATGAATATTTTTCCTCAAAAAGCATAAAAAACCCTCAAAAATGGTCCAGAATTCCCAAAAATATTAAAAAGGGAATAAAAATATTCAAAAAAGGAAAAAGGAGGGAAAAGGTACCTAAACAATGTTGGTCAATACCATTGGTTTCCTCAAAACCATAATGGTATTCCCCACTACCAAAAACTATAAAAAGGTGGTAGGGGCTCCTCACTTTCCATCCATCCATCATCCTATCCTCATGCTGTCAAAATCTCTCATGAGTTCTTGACCATTGTAGCAATATTGGAGAAGAGACCATTGGAGCCTGGAGCATCTCACCCTTGGAGCTGCTCAACACCACAACATCCTCACCATTTGAGGTATCATAATACAAAAGTTATTTTTTATTTTATTTCATGTTCTTGTTCTTAAATCTTTTCAGGTTTATTGTTATATGCACATGTTAGATTCATATTTATAATTGTTTTTTGCTTTCAATATTTGAAACTGCTATCACTTGTTGATAGGTTCCCATTGCACAAAGCTTGGTTGCAAAACCAAGCCAACATTTTTTGGTGACTCCGTTGGCTTTGAATTCTTAGATCTCAGTTTTTTGCTTTAGATCTTAGTTTTTCTTAGTTTTAATCATTTTTATTCATAGATCTGCCATCCTAGACAGCAGATCCATTGCTGTTTTAGATCTTGGCCCCTTCTATTGCCATTAACAGCCTGAAATTTCCATTTTCAGGTTCGTTTTTCGGCATCCATTTTTCGGCTTTCGCCTCGCGATTTTTTGCCCAACAGTCACGCAGCCCATCGCGACCTCGCGGCTTTTTTCCGCGCGGCGCGCCGCGGCTTCGCAGCCATTTTACGCACTGCAAATCGCGGCTTCACGGCCGAAACCCGCGCGGCACATCTCGACTGCGGAGCCGAAACCCGCGCAGCACATCACGGCTTCGCGGCCGAAACCCGTGCTGCCCATCGCGGATGTTTTCCCGAAACCCGCAATGCAATTTTTTTTAATTCGGCCAATTTTTTGAAAATTATTTTTTGCTGTATTTTCTGCCCATTTAGCATATTTTACAGCATTAATTTTTCTGCATTTTTATAGCCACATTAAATCTTTTACTATTTAGAATGCTCCATTAAAAGTCTTTTTAAAAATTTTCAGTAATTGAAAGAGAGATTTTCCTGCATTTTATTTAGATCAAGGTTTTACTGTTTATTTGCTCGATACTTTGCCCAAGCAACTTTTAAGATATCCATTTATTTCTTGAAATATTTATGTTATTTGCTTTCCTTCAAATTATTTCAAAGATCCATTATTTTTGACACAGTTTTTTTCAAGCATTTATATTTCAAAACGCCTTTATTTTTTGCAAAACTGGAAGCGTCTTTTCTTTCATTTGTAATCAATCGCCCAAGCGAGGCAAATCAATTTCAGTTTAAATACCACACTTGCACCCACTCTGCCACATAATTTAAACTGAGCCTTAAAATTTACCTTAAACTCAACAAACTTTTAACCCCACTTGGGGAGCACTTAAAAGAATTTTGTAGTTAGGTAGAATTGAGGGGATAGGTGTTCCAATAACACCCATCAATTATTACATTTGAGACATAGTGGTTGTCCTCTACGGTACCAAAATCCCTTATAATTTTGACACGGTTATCAAACAATTTATCGGGAAGGCCTCTCCCTTAGGAGGGTTGAAGTAGCCAGACTGGTTCCGGAAGTCTGAGTGGAATACCGCAATCCATTCAGTAACCGAAGGATACCTTTCGAAGTTCTCGGTGTACACCCAAGAGGGTGTACAGCGGCGATAGAACCAAACTGCAGATTCACCCAACCGAACGTGTCATGAACGGGGTATCCTAGTTGCAACTCTTTAGGATTGTCTACCCAGTGTCCCTCCCGGTAGGGGGATATCTAGCCGTTGATTCAGCACTCTATATTGTCTGACTTGGATTTCATCACCTTGCAGAGGATATCGTTGTTGACTCACAATACTTCTAGTTAGGTGTTTGCATGATACCTTACCCACCTTTGGTCTAGTAACACCCCTTTTTTCTAGAAATTGTTTGACTTTTGGTATTCTGACCAATTTTGTTGCATCCCTCCACTTATTATAGCACAGCTGCTATAATAAGTGCTTTTTGAGGTTGATTGTTGGCCTGAGAGCCTTTATTTTTTCACTCCCCTTTTTCACTCATTGTTGCATTAGGGTTTCGATTTTTTTACATCACCACCTTACACTGAATTTTTTTTAAAATATTTCTCACCATTGAGAATTTAAGACGATCTTGTCGTCTTCAGGGTGAACCCCCTCAGTTCAGTATACTTGGCTCTACACGTCACCGACGTAGAGCCTTATCCCTTGACTCGACACGTCATCGGCCAAACACACAGCCATCTGATTCTGACACGCCTCACTTCACATCTGATTCTGAGGCTGAATCCGGAAACCCTACTGAAATATCACCAACCAACCTCATGGTTGGACCACAATACAACCCACTTTTCACCAGTACTATTGGAGATACATCCACAAACCCTTCTACTACTGTGCCATCCATGGTAACAACAACCCCTCTAGGCATGCCTAATATAGGGGACACTCCACCTTTAGGTATGCCCAACACAGGACTGCCTCCTATTATAGGTATGCCAAACATAGGAATCACACCACCTCTCATTACCACAACCCAGATCCCAGGAATTCCCGGCACTATTCCTAACCCCTCTGCAAACCATGTTGCACTTAGGATCGCTGGCCTTTCCCACACCACATTGGTTGGAGCACACATACCTTCCATACCTAGCATACCCTTAGGGGCCACTGGACCACTACATAATGCTACCATTAACAGTTATGTCCCAGCCACTACATCACACCCCTCGGCCAATCTACCATTTCTGGAAAGTTTGAATTTGCCAGACTTGGCAAGACTAACTAATGATCCTATTAGACATGACCCCACTTGGCCCCCCATTCCCACAAAGCTTCCCTCCGACATCCCGAAATTTGAAGGAAAACCTGGGGAAGATCCCCAAAACCACATAATGTCATTTCACCTATGGTGTTCATCTAACTCCATAGTGGATGACTCCATTAGACTAAGACTGTTGCAATGAACGTTCACTGGTTCTACAGCCAAGTGGTACATTGAACAACCACATGGGACCCACCATACATTTACGTCCCTCGCCTCCACTTTCCTTCAATTTTTTCAGCTACCTGTACGCTATGATGCAAGAGTTGAAATACTATTGTCTTGCAGACAAAACACAGCTACCCACATCACCGACCATATCCATGAGTGGCGCAAGCGCCATAGCCTCTGCAAGATAAAACTGGACGACTGTATATTTTTGGATTGGTTTCTCAAATCACTCCTACCCCTCATAGCCAAGGATGTAGCTTCTGAACGACCCCGGTTGGAAGAAGAAGCCATTCTAAAAGCCCAGCAGTTTGATCTGATCTACGCCTAGTGTGGCTACCTGTATACCATTTTACCTGACGCTCCCCGCGGCGATTCCTCCCGGACTGACGCGTCGGGGGCATCCCACGCCGCCGACGGAATCATTGGACAAGTTGCATCCCACAACCAACCATTTTCCATTATACGCAATAATAACGACCCCGATCTTTCGCGGGCCACATCTCACTCCGGAGCTACAACTTCGTATGCTCCCATCGCCCACCCCCACCACACTCATGGACCTCCATGTCCACCACAATGTTATGGTCACGAACCTTCAGCCTATCCACATCTGGTTGCACCCCCTACATATTACCATCAGCAGGCCACACATGCTCCTATTCACTCACAAGCCCCAACGGCTTATTTCCCACCACAGGTAGTCCTTGCTGCACCACAACCTCCAATCGCTCAGACTTATCCTCCAAACAACAACAACGCTACCCCCACCAACCAAAACCCTGAACGACCACCGAAACAGGGTAAGAACCCCAATTTACGAACAAACCACCCTGTTGTTGCAGCAACATCCCCCCCAAAATTTTGTACATATTGGGGCCCCTCCTTTCATTTTTGCAAAAAGTTCACCTTAAGAAGCCATCCCAGCTGTTATCTTTGTTTTTCAACAGAAAATCTTTTCTATGAAGTCTCCCTGAAGAGTCGCAGAACGGTTTGATAAAGCCCCGCAGTGGCGGAAGCCTTTGTCTAAACTCCCGAAAGAAAACTTAGAAAATTTCGTTGGAAATTTGCGGAAGCCATTGGGAAATCCTTCGCGAAACGGCGGAGTTTTCCGTTCAAACCTTCCGCAAACGCGAAGGGTTTCAGGTTTTCCTCCCGAAAGGCGGAAGCCTTTGTTTAAGCCTTCCGAAAAGGACTTAGAGTTTTTGAAAGTTTGCGAAACGAATGCTGCGGAACCTTTCAGCTTTGTCTCCCGAAATTGCGGAATCTTCTGGGCTATCCTCCCGCAGTGGCGGAATCCGCTTGTTTAAGCCTTCCGAAAAGGAACTTGGAAACTTTTCCCAAAAGATCGCGGAAGAACTCAAGGAAACCTTCCGAATCTGGCGGAAGCCACTCGCGTAAACTTCCCGAAGAGGGACTTAATTTTTGTTCATAAGCTGCGGGAATCATTGGAAAATTCTCTCCGAAATGGCGGAGGAATTCGAAGAAGCCGCGCGAAACGTGCAGGAGTCATCCGTCTACCTTCCCCGGGGCCGCTAAACGACTAAGTTTTGGCAAATTTTTGAAGTCTCGAAAGTCGCGGAAGGCATTCACCAAAGCCTTCCGCAACCGCGGAAAACTTCGCGGGACCGTTCCGAAACATCACCGAAACAAACTTTGCGGAACCTTTGTTTTTTCCTACCCGAAACAGCGGAGGCTAAAGGGAAAAAGCCTTCCGCGATTCTCACGAGCGCGGCCAAAACTTAGAACTTTTCTCGACTTCACGAGAACCTTTTGCGGAAGCGTTGGCGGAAGTCTTCCGAAACTACGGAAGCCACTTACGAAAGCTTTCCGCAGTTTCGGGAGCCTTCACGTTTTCATCCCAAAGAGGCCGCCAAAAGAACTTAATCGTCCGCGTGCCAACTTGCGGAAGTAATTCACCAACCTCTCCCGAAACAGCGGAAGCTCCCGCGGTATCCTCCCGAATGAGTTGAGCTTTGCGGAACATTTTCTCTTCCGCGTCGTGGAGGCCTTTTTCGGAGGCCATTCGCCTTTGTTCCCCGAAACGGCAGAAACGTCCACTATATCCTTCCGCAACGACGGATGAGATTCGCGATTCGGTCCCGCGGCAGGTGGTCACGCATGCAAACCGAGACGGCTTGATTAGACACCGACGTACCAATATTAAAACTGTTTGTTAATGCGCCACCCACCGTATTAAAACCTCGCACGTGTTCGATTTATTTAAATATACGGTGGGGGATCGAACCAACCCCATTGCTGTTTGTATCGATTAAACAACTGTTGGACGTTGCGCGACAGATCCAGCTCAGCTCGCTCATCCACGTCCACGGCCACCTCAGTCAGCTATCCTCGTTGGTGCCAGGTAGGATCTTAACCATTAAATTGGTCCCTTCTATGCGTCAAGTTGCTATTGGGTTTTCTTTTTTTTTTTTAAAGATAGGCATTGGTTGGACTTCGACGGGCAAAAGGCCCGTCCTAGGCTTTTTTTTTTTTTTTTTTTGCCCGTCAAATGCGGTCTAGATTTCGTATGTCCTTTCGTTTGTATTTTGGTTAAGAAAAAATGTCAATTTGGACGAACGGATTTATTGTTTTTCTCCAAAGTTCCTCCCGAGGCCCCGTGATTTTTTCGTATCCCCGGCCGAAAGCTAAAACCGTAGTCACCCGGGCTTTTTAATAAACCTCAATCCCGGCGTGACCTCTACCAGGTTTAAATCCTAAGACAGGCGCCATCGCCCTGTTCAAACCTCCCATAGAGCACCTCGGCAAGCGCCGTAACTGACAATGGCGTTCGAAGCCCTCGTCGGGTCGTAAATAATAAACTGGTTCCCTATTTCGTCACAGGGTTATTTCGCCCCAGACTTCCCCGCCACTAGCCTTTTAAAAGCACAATGACGAAAGTTACCCTCTTCCCCAGAGCTAATCCGAAAGCAGGTTGCTTCCGCAACACGCTTATCCTCACAGGAGCATTCCAAACCTGCCCCTTTAAAGAATTAGGATGGCTAAAATTTATAATTATGTTCCTGTTGAAATGATGTATTTTGTTTCCTAAACATACAGCTTCACATTGCATTTATCTCATTGACATGTTAGAATGGTGATGCTCTTGAAACCTCACAGTATGTTGCTCATGTTTATAATAACGTATATTTGGTTGCTACCAGGGATAAGTCAAAATGCCAAAAGGTGGGAAGAAGAAGGCTAAGATGACAGAGAAAAAGCCTGCACCACTTAAAACTAAAACCTCACTCCAGGATACTAGGTGCACCACCGGTGTCCCTCCTGAAATCAGATGGGGTGACATCTACAGAATGATCCGAGACTAGGATATCCCGGACATGTTGTTAGAAGAGGGGCCAATTTATCTAAATATCAAAGCCTTAGGCATAACCAGAGCTGCTACCCGCCCTGAACTTTTCCCCTGTGCTGAAGTAATCGGATGGATACTCCAACATGCCGATGCTGAAGGAAGAGTGATAAATGACAGCGGGAAAGTGGCCATTGCCTCATTTCAACCCGCATATCTTGCAGTAGCCTACAAATTTCCCCGCTCCCAGCAATCTCTGACTGATGAATGGCTAGGCCAGATGAACAACGTTGAGATGGCCAAAAAGCTACTAGTAGCAGGCAAGCATCTGAGAAAGAAACGAAATGACGAATATGACGTACAGAATCTGAGATCTCCTTTCAGATTGATCGCCCTAATGCTGTGCAGAATCTTCGGCATGCCCGATGGCACCGTGTATAAGATTCAGTGGGTCCCTATTATTCACTTTGTGGCGTTTAAAGGAACTGTTTTTGACTGGGCCACTCTCTTATCAGATAGTTTGGCCTCAATGATAGTAGCGGCAAGAGAAGGACTAGCCTTGAAGAAGGAATAATTTTTCATGTCCTCATATCTGATTGATTGTATGTTGACCAAGGTGGAATTCCCCAAATTGGGGTGTACATGGGATAAGGCCACCACCCCGGTTTATACCGCTTTTAGGATGATGTGGGCCCAGAATTACAAGCCTAACTACAAACTCATCTGTGAGGGGTTCATCATGCCCTTATATGAGAAGTTATTCAAGGAGGAGCCCAACTGCCTGTCAGAGAACGCTGTGGAAGTCCTTGAGGATTACGGGGATTTTTACTTTTCAGAGCAAGGCACCTACCTCAGAATGTTTGGAGGGACTAAGCCCCCATACATTTTGCCGCAGTATGCCACGGATTATGTGGTCCTCAAGGAGGCAGTAAGACAAATCTTCCTGGATGGAATTGGAGCAATGCTCCACAAACAGCATAAGGCTTCCTTTCCCCCTCTACCTTTCTGCATAGGTGCTTACAAGTTCTAGGGGGTTGCCTCGGCCGATGAATATGTTCAAGAGCTGAAAGCCTTCCACTTCGGTGAGGTAATCTTCCACAGGAATGATAGGAAGGGAAAAGTTGTTGAGCACTGTAAGGAGATTTATGCTCACTTCGAGTACTCTCACTATCCTGATGCCGAGGAAGAGGCATTCAGAGGCATCAGCAACATGGTTGAGCTACGGGTCTGTCGCCAAGGCACTGGAGCAAGCTCTAGCTCAACCAGGGTCCAGAAGACCATCCAGCAGAAAGAGAAATAAGCCGAGGATGCCCGAGCTCAGGAAGAGCTCAGATTAAGAGAAGAAGCAAGGTTACTTCAGGAAGCTGAGGAAGCCAGACTGCAGCGGGAAGCTGAGGAAGCCAGGTGGCAGCAGGAAGCTGAAATAGCAAGAAAGAAGCAAGAAGCTGAAGTGGCAAGAATGCAACAAGAAGCTGAAAAGAAAGCCTGCAGAAAGAGGCTGAGGAAGCCCAGAAGCAGAAAGAGGCTGAAGCTGAGCAAGCCGAGGCAGAAAGGAAGGCGGAAGAAGAGTTGAAAGCAGGGGAAGATGCCCAAGCAAGTGGATCCGGTGTCCAAGACATGGAAATAGACACATCTCAAGCAGGTGGCTCTGGTACCAAAAAATTGGGAGCAGATCCAGCTCAGGAAGTCCGGACCCCACCTGCTGAAGAAGACATAGACATCATGAACCGCCCAATTGTCCCGTACACTCCATCGGGAAAACATACAGTGTCCAGGTGGAATGAGTTTGTCTATGAAAAGAAAAGGAAATCAATGGTCCTCAAATCGGAAGAAAGGATCAAAAGTCCCTTCCACGAGGACATCATTACCCACCGAGAGGTCACTATAATGAAGAATACAGATCAAGATCCCTTTGCTATGGCAGCCGCAGCTGTAGAAACAGCAAAAGCATCACTGGATAATGTAGGGGTTATAGTTAGAGAAAATGTATTGACAAAGAAGAGAGCTCGTTCGCTACAACAGACCGTGGCTAATGAGCAAGCCCACAAGGATCTGGTGGTGAACAAGTATAATTGCTTGTACGCCGAGCATAAGGAGCTGTCAAGCAAGTATAGCCAGCTGGAGGAGGAAAAGGACCAGCTAACACTCCAAATGATGATTGTGGAAGTAGAGAAGAATGGAGCGGAAGATAAAGCATCCCAGCTAGAAGCGGACAAGCGGGAATTAGCTGAGCAGTTAGAGCAGGCTGAGGGTAGAACAATGGACATGTCTCCCTTCCATGAGCTATCCTGCAGCATCCTGAAGCAAGTGCATGACACTCAGGAGCTAATCACTAATGAGGTTTGCAAGCTCAAGGCCATGGTAGTCAGGTTAAAAGAAATTAATGCGGAGGCCCATAGGCTCAAAGCTAAGAATACCCGTGTCAAGGAAAATATCATGAGTCAGATGGCGTGGAGAGAAGGAAAAGGGGTTTTCCCCACGCATCTCCCACTTAAATCTGTGGACGGTTTTAATGAGGACATAGCCCTGTTGGAGTTTGGCAGGAACTGTGCCAGTAAGCTGATAACCAGTGTGAAAAGAACAACAGATAAAATTAACAGTCTGTACCAAAGGCTCCAAGGGGTGCATGACAAATGCACATTGAGCTTCCCTCAGACCCTGGAGGACTTTCCGGAAAAGGAGCAATGTTTGTCTCAACTAAAGGAAGAACTAGGCGTTCAAACGGAGTATGTGAAGAGGATTGATGTCCTGGCTATTGATGACCTCCAACAGTATATTTGATTGTCATCACTCCACAACCATCTGCTGAAAGAAGTGCATCAAGCTACAGTAGCAGAAGTTCAAAGCATCGGAACAGAGCTCAGGAAGAATGTGACCTCTCAGAAAAATTTTTCTCCCGGCTGCAGCAAACATAGTCATAAGGGACACAGGTATGTGGTATAGCTACATAGCGGAGGAGGAGAAGAAAGCTGCAGCAGTAGGAGGAGCATCAGCAGATCCAGAATCTTCTCTCCCAGCAGCCACTCCAGCAACCACAGTGGGCTCGATTCCCTCTTCCCTAGCAGTGGCAGAAATTCCAGTGAGCTCAATCCCTTCTTCCCAAGTAGAAGCAGCAGCAACAATGGGTTCGAGTGTCTCTTCCCAGGCAGCATCAGCAGCAATTAACTTGGGCGATCCTCTGCCAGCAGAAGCTCACGCACAGGAGTGAAATCGCTGATTTCAAAGCACTATTTCTGTTATTTTTGTATTTGACTCTCAAATGTGTAAAGCGTAGAAACTATGGGACAGCTGTCCCTATTTTCTTTTAAATAATTTCTGTAAAAGAAAGGGAATCGCATTTTTTGTCTATTATAGGAGAGAATTTTCTGTAAATGACAAGTGGAAGGTGCTAGGTGGCAGCCCAAAGGGCAGATTTGTAATTATAAATAGAATCTATGAAGAATAGAGAAGGTCTTTTGGCAGGGAATGAAATTGAGAAACCTTTACGAGCTATCTTGTATCGTTTCTGTAAAATCGAATTTTCTAATAAAAGCCAAGGAGATGGACGTTTTGCATGGGAATGTTGGACGGATGTATGTTGGACTATTCTAATGACTTCCGTACTGTAATGTGAGATCATTCTTACTATCTGGACTATTTCTTTGTGTTAATGATTTTTGCTCCTTCCTGTGCATACGATTTTCTCTATTTTGTGAACATGAATGCGTTTCATATTAAATCAGGAGCTAGCTGCTGATTTCTTCATCTTTGCTGTAGAATTCTCTTTTAGATCAAATGGCTAACTGTTCTTTCTTCAAGATAACTCATATAGCTCATTGTTCATGCCTTTAATTTGCTCCTTGCAGGGATCTCTAAATTTAATTTCAGTTTGTTTACATTTAGATCTGTTTCTTCGTTCTTTCCATTTAGATTAGATAATTTTGCTTCTTTCTCTGTTTCATGAGCAATAGATGCGTTTTACATTAAACTAGAAGCTATCTTCTAAGATCCTTTTATCTTGCTGTAGCTTTACCTGTAAGAATTGACAGCTATCTGTTCTTTCTTTGTGTTATCTGTTACAGCCCATTGCTCATCCTTTAAACGTGTTCCCTGCAAGGATAGGTAGATTTACTTCAGTTTCTAGATTTAGATCTGTTTTAGTTGCATCTAGATCAAATATAAACTAGGCACTTGCATCTCATTAAAAAACATAAAATCCAAAAAGAAAGGTGGATCGGGCCATAACCGGTAAAATCGGAATTAAACTCCAAAACCACGGTTGCCGGAACCGCTAACCGGACGGATTCCCTACACCAAACGGGAGATAGTCTAATTGGGACCATCTCTCGGGGAGAATCCCTTTCTGATTGATGCTACGATATCCGAGGCATCAACAGTTTTTGGCGCTAGAAGGAGGGCCTGAAAGTGCATGGCTGATAGAGGAAAATCTCCCACTGCCATAGAAGACACTGAAAACCCACTTAAAGAAAGCATTTCAAATAACCCAGATATTGAATTATCAAATCAAGAACACCTCATTTCTGATCCTAAGCCTCAAGAAGCTTTATACGCTGTCCCTTTTACAGAAATAGAAGATTTGAGAAGACATACCAGATCCTACGTTAGGCAGCTAGGTGGTTTAAACGCTGTCAACTTCCTCCCTAAGAAAACTACCCCTAGAAAAGAGCCACAATATACCCGAGATTCGATTCTTGTTCAAAGTTTTGAAGAACTTGTGAATCTGACTTTGGAAGAAATTTCAGACACTCTTAACAAGGCAGATCTTGAAAACTCAGAAAAAATTTCAGACCAAGAAAACCTTGAAGAACCAATTACTCCAAAGAGTACTCCTCAGAATTCACCATACAATTCTCCACCAGGGTCTCCACATCCAAACATGGCTGTACCTGCTTGGAGAGCAAGGGGAGCGCTGAACCTAGCTGGACCATTCCATAATCTTCCTAAAAACCCAGAAAAGGTCTTGCCTAAGTACGATCCAGGGAAAGCCATTTCGGCGGAAGATCACCTCAAGAGTTTTTACTTAGCTCTGAACCTTTTGAACGTACAACATGAAAACGTAGTCTGCAGGTTGTTTCCATATACATTCGAGCCAAAAGTATCGTCATGGTACTTTAGCCTACAACCCAGCTCAATCTCTAGTTGGGATGAATTCGAGAAATGTTTTCTAAAGAAATACGGAAACCAAAAGACCGTGGCCACACTTATGAAAGAACTCTTATCCATGAGAATGGAAAAGAAAGAAAAGGTTCAATATTTCAATCAAAGATTCACAACGCTGTTAAATAATTTCAGCGAAGCTAATAAACCAGCAGAGGAGTCTCTGATTGAATACTACACAATAGCTCTTGAAGGACCCATAGCAATGTTCGTAAAAAGATCCAAGAAAACTACCTTGATAGAGAACTTTGAGGAAGCTAGAAAGGTAGAAGAAGAAGTTGATAGCATTGCTAAACATGCCTTAGATGTAGAACCAAAACCAGCAGCTAGCAAAAAACCTTTGCTGCTCACTAGAGGTAAAGAAGAGCCATCTACAGACATGGAAAATGTAGTCAAGATGATGCAGAAATTATCTAATAAAATCGTAGATCTCGAGAAAGACAAGGCTGCTAGCACATCTAGGAAACCTTTCAAGCCGTTTTATAAAAGAAGGGAGGACGGTGACCAAACTCATCCACCAATGAATATTGCCCCTGTCTTAAACTTAAACGAAATCGAGATGGAAAATTTCTGCACTTTTCATCAAGAACCACATTCGGAAAAAAGCTGCCCGCAATGGATTAATTCCATGAGATTAGTCATGAACCAAATGCTAGATTCTCAGATCCCAGACCAAGATGATTCTCCAGAGGAATCGAACCCTGAGTTAGAGGAACCAATCCCGGACACTACTATGGTGCTATGGGATTGGGTACCTATGACTGAATTAGCAAAAGAGGATCCCATAGATAGCTCTCCCTCCACCGTAAATGTTGCTACTCGTAGCAAATGTCCTATTGCCGATCCCGTGCCAAGTACAGCTCCTCATAGGCCTAAAGTCTCAAAAGAACCACCTAGGAGGCATATAACAGTTATCCCACAACAACCCAAAGTTAGCCAAACAGTGACCAAACAGCCAAACGCTGACACGATAGTTCAGCCACCTAAGGTCACAACGAGCAAAACAGATCAGCAAGCTCGAATTGGGAACGAATCTGACATAGGATACGATATTATCGAAGACATCAAGAAGGTCAAAGCGAATGTATCAATATTTGACATGTGTAGCTTTCCCCATCAGTGAGATAAATTGTTGCATGTTCTACAACCTCAAACAGGCACTTCATTAACAGATTCTCAAAACAGTCCCGAAATTAATGAAGCTAGCATCGGTGGGAAGTCTAAATCTCAAACTTTGCCATTCCTTTTGACTTTTGAGATTTTTAACCATAATGTTCACAACTGTTTGGTAGATTCTGGAGCATCCTCAAACGTTATGCCACTGTCGATTTGTAAAAAGATTAACGGGAAGCCTGTTCCATCTCCAGCTCAAATTATCCAATTAGATAGGACTGCTGTCAAGGTTATTGGGGAGATGAAAGATGTTCTAATCAGACTATCAGCTGACCCTAGATTCTGTCAATTCATTGACATAATGGTGGTCGATATTCCTGAAGCTTATGGGCTGATTTTAAGTAGGGATTGGTCTACCAAGCTGAGTGGCTACTTTGCTACTGATTGGTCCCACCTATGGCTGCCTTATCAAAACAGGCAGAATCAGATTAAAGTTCTTAGGGAACCTCATATGAAGCAAAACGTAACTTAGTTAGAGGAAAAGAATGAGGCTGTAACTTTCTCATCCTCAGTTCTGGGGAATTACTTCTTAGAGATGGATCCGGGTAATTATCAATCTGAAGCCATTAGCCATGAATCAGATAGACAGTCCGATCTCCTTCATTTCTCTCGGACTGATGATGTTGATTGTAACATAGTCAATTTAGTTACTGACATAGATCACAAAGAAACTAACTTAGTTGAATCTAAAGATACTTTTTGGAAATTATACTTTGATGGTTCTAAAACTCTGGAAGGATCCGGAGCCGGTTGTGTTCTAATGGATCCAAAAAGAAACAAGTATTTTTTGTCTTGTAGATTAGAATTCGATTGTACTAATAACACCACTGAATATGAAGCTTTGGTACATGGATTAAAGAAGGCCATTGGCTTAAATGTTAAGTACCTGAAGGTCTTTGGTGACTCCGAGATAGTTGTAAGACAGGTAAGGGACACCATTCATTGTCTCTCACCTCATTTGAAGGGTTATCAGGCTGAGGTATGGGATTTAATTATGCATTTTGACGCTTTCAATATAAAATCAATTCATAGATTGCAAAATTCTGCGGCTGATTTGTTAGCAACATCTGCTTCTAGATTGGTGCCATCAAATAATAAATGCTCAATTGAATTGATTTTCAGGCCTTCCGGTCCCGATAACATCACGAACTTCAGAGTCTTCGATGATGATGAACAAATTATCAGCTTCCTAACAAACGAAGATAGCTTTCAAGGAGCTGCAATAGATGAGGAAGAACATGATGCTGATTTGATGAAGAAGGATGAGGAGAAAGGAAATTTCATGCCCAAGGGGGTAAGGTCCCTCGAAATGTTGTTCGATCTTCAAAATAAGTTCAAAAGGCCAGCTAATACCAAAACTAACAGCTCATCAATGCAACATGAGTTAGTTAATTTGGGTACCGAGGCAGAACCAAGATTTGTCAACCTTGGCAAATGTTGTTCACCAGGAGAAAGAGAAAGGTTCATTAAATTGTTTAAACAATACAAGGATGTTTTTGCATGGACCTATGAAGATCTGAAAACGTATGACATCCGCATTATTCAGCATGTCATACCAATGAAAGCAGGCGTCAAACCATTTCAGCAGCAGTTAAGAAGGATGCATCCTACTCTAGAACCTTTGATTCAAAAGGAATTAAAGAAGCTCCTAGACGCTAAGATAATTTTCAAAGTTCGGCATTCGGAGTGGGTTGCGAACTTGGTTCCCGTAAGGAAGAAGTCGGGAGAGATAAGGCTATGTGTAGATTTCAGAAATTTAAACAAAGCCTCGGATAAAGACAACTACCTCGTACCTTCAATGGAGCAAATCCTACAAATGGTGTCAGGATCCGAATTGTTTTCTCTCCTCGATGGTTTCTCTGGCTACAATCAAGTGTTAGTAGCCGAAAAAGATCGTCTTAAGACTACTTTCCGAACTAAGTGGGGAACTTTCGCCTACAGAAGAATGCCATTTGGTCTGATAAATGCAGGAGCTACATTCCAAAGGGCGATGGATATTGCCTTCCGAGGATTGGGTGGACAATGCGTGGTTGTATACTTGGATGATGTGACAGTCTTTTCGAAGAAAAGGGAAGATCATGTCGTGCATCTAAAGCATATTTTTTATCGCTGCCGGAAATATGGCATTTCCTTGAATCCCAAGAAGAGCGTATTTGCTGTTTCCGAAGGTAAGCTCTTGGGTCATATCATCTCCAAAGGGGGAGTGTCAATTGATCAAGAAAGATTCCAAGTCATTAATAAGATTCCAATGCCTTACAACAAGAAATCTATGCAGTCTTTTATGGGCACCATCAATTTTGTCCGCAGATTTGTTCCGGATTTTGCACAAATTGTTAAGCCATTGCAACAGATGGTTAAACAAAGCAGGCAATTCAAGTGGACAGATCTGGAGAAGCACGCATTTAGAGATATCAAGGCAGCCATAGCTAAGGCTCCTTCCTTGAGGAGCCCAGATTTTGATAAAGATTTCATCTTGTATACCTTCGCTTCGGATGACTCTCTCGCAGCTGTACTCACGCAAAAGGTGAAGTTGGGGGATGAATACCCAATTTCGTTTATGAGCACTGGTCTGCAGGGAGCTGAGCTGAATTATCCCGTGTTTGACAAGCATGCATATGCAGTCTTCAAAGCAGTCAAGCAGTTTAGGCCATACATTCTGAAGAACAGAACTAAGGTCATAGTTCCCCACCCAGCTGTTAGATCCCTTTTCGTTCAAAAGGAATTGGGAGAAAGGAGAGGGAACTGGGTCACAGCTCTGCAGGAATATGATTTGGAATTTAAACCAGCCACGATCATCAAAGGGCAAGGCCTGTGTAAGTTACTTGCGGGAAACTCGACTGATGAAGAGCAACATTGGAAAAATGAAGCTGAGCTCAATTCGGTTAAAGTGTGTCATATCTTCACAGCCCCCCAGTCATGGTATAGAGATCTGGTGCACTATTTACAGCAGGGATATCTACCTGAGCACTGGAACTCTATGCAAAGAAGGGCACTCCGCTTGAAATCAGCACCTTATCAAATCATTGATGGGATTCTTTTCAGGAAGAATTATGATGGAGTCCTCCTTAGATGTTTGGAAAAGGAAGATGCAAACAAAGTTGTCAAAGAATTACATGATGGCCCCGCAGGTGGACATTATTCAGGAGAGACCACAGCATACAAGATATTGAGAGCTGGTTATTATTGGCCCACTCTGTTCCGAGATGCCCACAGATATGCACGGAACTGTGATGTATGTCAAAGAAGCGCTGGGAAGTTACCTAAGGCAGCAGGACCACTGCAGCCGGTTATCATCTCTGAGCCTTTTGAGCAGTGGGGTATAGATGTTATCGGAGAAATAAATCCAAATTCTTCGTTGCAACATCGATACATCCTGACGGCTACTGACTACTTCACTAGGTGGACGGAGACCATCCCTTTGCGCAAAATTAACGAAGACGCGGTCATCAGCTTCTTGAAGGAGAACATCATAACCAGGTTTGGGGTTCCAATTTCCCTAGTTTTTTATAATGCCACATATTTTTCGTCATGCAAGATAAATGAATTTGTTTTTGAATGGGGAATTAAGTTGCATTATTCAGCCAATTATTATCCTCAGGGGAACGGATTAGCTGAATCCTCAAACAAGAATCCGATTCGAATCCTTAAGAAAACTGTGATAGAAAACCAGAGAAGTTGGCATGTGGCTCTCCCAAACACCTTATGGGCAGATAGGGTAACCCCGAAGAATGCTTTAGGTGTCTCCCCTTTCACTCTTGTATATGGAAAGGAAGCCATTCTTCCCCCAAACATCTTGCTCCCATCCTTACAATTATCCCAAGCCTCTCGGGGTTCTGGTAGCCAAGCCTTACAATCTAGGATCAATACCCTGCTTCAACTTGAAGAAGCCCGACAGAAAGCCAAAGACCGATTTCATCAACATCAAGACATAGTTAAGAGATGGTTCGATAAGAGGAAGTCCAGCAAGAGAAGCTTCGAAGTTGGGGACTTAGTCCTGAAATGGGACCATAATCACGAGGGTAAAGGAATGCATACGAAATTTCAACATCTATGGATAGGCCCGTACCAAATTTCAGCAAAATTAGGCCCATCCACTTACAAATTGACAAATCTCGAGGGAGAGGAAGTAACCCTTCCTCTCAATGGCCTCGCTCTGAAACAATACTTTGCATAGTCTCGCTGAGACTTTCTGTACATAAATAAAGTTTTCTTTTATTGTTGCTTTAGCCTTTAGTTGCTTTGTTTTCGGCCATTTTGTTTCTGTCTTTTCCATTTGGAACTGTGCAACAAGTTTGTTTTCCGAAACCCCTTTGGTTGAGTTCCCCGTTGAGGATAGATTTTTCGAAGAAATCTCGCAACCCATGAGTCTGGAACTGTGCTCGAATAAATCCGGTCTGTTGTGCTCTCGCTGAAATGTTCAGAAGGAAGGAAGCTTACTCTGCTGGTCACACTAATCCTGTTCAAAATAGCAGAGACCTATGACCATCTTCACTACTATCGTTGGGCTCCACCCACTCTCACACTTTAAAGGCATCTCAAGAAGGTTACCAAAGTTGGACCCATGGAAAGTAGCACACCTCGAGGACATAGGGTATTGAAATGACTCCATGCTTCAAATTTAACAGCCAAAATGGCTAGTACCCAAGAGTCTGTTTTTCAGAGATTCTCGCCTCAATTAAAGCACGGATGAGACAAAAGCAAAAGACATGTAAAATCAAGAAGGTTGTCCAAAAGGCCCAGCTCAAAATGGGTTCCTCTCCGTCCGTGAGGTTTGATCAAATCAATAAAATTTCTAACTCACACAAAAGGACATTTTGGATTGAGGAGCCTAAAATCAAAGATCATGTCCAAAGAAAATATCTCTGGAAGGCTCAAGCAGCTAAGCTATCCAAAGTACAAACATCCAAAAGGATGCAAGCAGCATGGGAATGAGTAACAAGAGCAATAATTTCCATGAGAAAGTGTTGCAAATCCTGTGGAGTCCAGCAGTAGTGACCATCTGAAAGATGACCCTCCTAAAATGAATCTCATATATTGGCCCTTTGAGAGTGGTGAAGATGTCTCGGTCAAAGCTCCCCTTTTCCCCAATGCCTAGCAGGTCAAGTGCCTTCTTCCCCTCGCATGAATTTAAAATGCTCAGCTGGGTAGTGCACCCAGGGTGGATGTCTTTGATGAGGTTTCGGACCATGAAGAGGATTTTTTTTTCAGAGATCTGTGTTCGCCAGCAACTCGCCATTGTTGTTACAGCAACATCCCCCCCAAAATTTTGTACATATTGGGGCCCCTCCTTTCATTTTTGCAGAAAGTTCGCCTTAAGAAGCCATCCCAGCTGTTATCTTTGTTTTTCAACAGAAAATATTTTCTATGAAGTCTCCCTGAAGAGTCGCAGAACGGTTAGATAAAGCCCCGCAGTGGCGGAATCCTTTGTCTAAACTCCCGAGAGAAAACTTAGAAAATTTCGTTGGAAAGTTGCGGAAGCCATTGGGAAATCCTTCGCGAAACGGAGGAGTTTTCCGTTCAAACCTTCCGCAAACGCGAAGGGTTTCAGGTTTTCCTCCCGAAAGGCGGAAGCCTTTGTTTAAGCCTTCCGAAAAGGACTTAGAGTTTTTGAAAGTTTGCGAAACGAACGCTGCGGAACCTTTCAGCTTTGTCTCCCGAAATTGCGGAATCTTCCGGGCTATCCTCCCGAAGTGGCGGAAGCCGCTTGTTTAAGCCTTCCGAAAAGGAACTTGGAAACTTTTCCCAAAAGATCGCGGAAGAACTCAAGGAAACCTTCCGAATCTGGCGGAAGCCACTCGCGTAAACTTCCCGAAGAGGGACTTAATTTTTGTTCATAAGCTGCGAGAATCATTGGCAAATTCTCTCCGAAATGGCGGAGGAATTCGAAGAAGCCGCCCGAAACGTGCGGGAGTCATCCGTCTACCTTCCCCGGGGCCGCTAAACGACTAAGTTTTGGCAAATTTTTGAAGTCTCGAAAGTCACGGAAGGCATTCACCAAAGCCTTCCGCAACCGCGGAAAACTTCGCGGGACCGTTCCGAAACATCACCGAAACAAACTTTGCGGAACCTTTGTTTTTTCCTACCCGAAACGGCGGAGGCTAAAGGGCAAAAGCCTTCCGCGATTCTCACGAGCGCGGCCAAAACTTAGAAATTTTCTCGACTTCGCGAGAACCTTTTGCGGAAGCGTTGGCGGAAGTCTTCCGAAACTGCGGAAGCCACTTACGAAAGCTTTCCGCAGTTTCGGGAGCCTTCACGTTTTCATCCCGAAGAGGCCGCCAAAAGCACTTAATCGTCCGCGTGCCAACTTGCGGAAGTAATTCACCAACCTCTCCCGAAACAGCGGAAGCTCCCGCGGTATCCTCCCGAACGAGTTGAGCTTTGCGGAACGTTTTCTCTTCCGCGTCGCGGAGGCCTTTTTCGGAGGCCATTCGCCTTTGTTCCCCGAAACGACGGAAACGTCCACTATATCCTTCCGCAACGACGGATGAGATTCGCGAGTCGGTCCCGCCGGTGGCGGTCACGCACGCAAACCGAGACGGCTTGATTAGACGCCGACGTACCAATATTAAAATCGTTTGTTAATGCGCCACCCACCGTATTAAAACCTCGCACGTGTTCAATTTATTTAAATATACGGTGGGGGCTCGAACCGACCCCATTGCTGTTTGTATCGATTAAACAACTGTTCGACGTTGCATGACAGATCCAGCTCGGCTCGCTCATCCACGTCCATGGCCACCTCAGTCAGCTATCCTCGTTGGTGCCAGGTAGGATCTTAACCATTAAATTGGTCCCTTCTACGCGTCAAGTTGCTATTGCGTTGTCTTTTTTTTGAAAAAAGATAGGAATTGGTTGGATTTCGACGGGCAAAAGGCCCGTCGTAGGCTTTTTTTTTTTTTTTTTGCTCGTCAAATGCGGTCTAGATTTCGTATGTCCTGTCGTTTGTATTTTGGTTAAGAAAAAATGTCAATTTGGACGAACGAATTTATTGTTTTTCTCCAAAGTTCCTCCCGAGGCCCCGTGATTTTTTCGTATCCCCATCCGAAAGCTAAAACCGTACTCACCCGGGCTTTTTCATAAACCTCAGTCCCGGCGTGACCTCTACCCAGTTTAAATCCTAAGACAGGCGCCATCACCCTGTTCAAACCTCCCATAGAGCACCTCGGCAAGCGCCGTAAATGACAATGGCGTTCGAAGCCCTCGCCGGGTCGTAAATAATAAACTGGTTCCCTATTTCGTCACAGGGTTATTTCGCCCCAGACTTCCCCGCCACTAGCCTTTTAAAAGCACAATGACGAAAGTTACCCTCTTCCCCAGAGCTAAACCGAAAGCAGGTTGCTTCCGCAACACGCTTATCCTCACAGGAGCATTCCAAACCTGCCCCTTTAAAGAATTAGGATGGCTAAAATTTATAATTATGTTCCTGTTGAAATGATGTATTTTGTTTCCTAAACATACAACTTCACATTGCATTTATATCATTGACATGTTAGAATAATGATGCTCTTGAAACCTCACAGTATGTTGCTCATGTTTATAATAACGTATATTTGGTTGCTACCAGGGATAAGTCAAAATGCCAAAAGGTGGGAAGAAGAAGGCTAAGATGACAGAGAAAAAACCTGCACCACTTAAAACCGAAACCTCACTCCAGGATACTAGTTGCACCACCGGTGTCCCTCCTGAAATCAGATGGGGTGACATCTACAGAATGATCCGAGACCAGGATATCCCGGACATGTTGTTAGAAGAGGGGCCAATTTATCTAAATATCAAAGCCTCGGGCATAACCAGAGCTGCTACCCGCCCTGAACTTTTCCCCTGTGTTGAAGTAATCGGATGGATACTCCAACATGCCGATGCTGAAGGAAGAGTGCTAAATGACAGCGGGAAAGTGGCCATTGCCTCATTTCAACCCGCATATCTTGCAGCAGCCTACAAATTTCCCCACTCCCATCAATCTCTGACTGATGAATGGCTAGGCCAGATGAACAACGTTGAGATGGCCAAAAAGCTACTAGTAGCAGGCAAGCATCTAAGAAAGAAAGGAAACGACGAATATGACGTACAGAATCTGAGATATCCTTTCAGATTGATCGCCCTGATGCTGTGCAGAATCTTCGGCATGCCCGATGGCACCGTGTATAAGATTCAGTGGGTCCCTATTATTCACTTTGTGGCATTTAAAGGAACTGTTTTTGACTGGGCCACTCTCTTATCAGATAGTTTGGCCTCAATGATAGTAGCGGCAAGAGAAGGACTAGCCTTGAAGAAGGCAGAATTTTTCATGTCCTCATATCTGATTGATTGTGTGTTGACCAAGGTGGAATTCCCCAAATTGGGCTGTACATGGGATAAGGCCACCACCCCGTTTTATACCGCTTTTAGGATGATGTGGGCCCAGAATTACAAGCCTAACTACAAAATCATCTGTGAGGGGTTCATCATGCCCTTATATGAGAAGTTATTCAAGGAGGAGCCCAACTGCCTGTCAGAGAACGCTGTGGAAGTCCTTGAGGATTACGGGGATTTTTACTTTTCAGAGCAAGGCACCTACCTCAGAATGTTTGGAGGGACTAAGCCCCCATACATTTTGCCGCAGTATGCCACGGATTATGTGGTCCTCAAGGAGGCAGTAAGACAAATCTTCCTGGATGGAATTGGAGCAATGCTCCAAAAATAGCATAAGGCTTCCTTTCCCCCTCTACCTTTCTGCATAGGTGCTTACAAGTTCTCGGGGGTTGCCTCGGCCGATGAATATGTTCAAGAGCTGAAATCCTTCCACTTCGGTGAGGTAATCTTCCACAGGAATGACAGGAAGGGAAAAGTTGCTGAGCACTGTAAGGAGATTTATGCTCACTTCGAGTACTCTCACTATCCTGATGCCGAGGAAGAGGCATTCATAGGCATCAGCAACATGGCTGAGCTACGGGTCTGTCGCCAAGGCACTGGAGCAAGCTCTAGCTCAACCAGGGTCCAGAAGACCAACCAGTAGAAGGAGAAAGAAGCTGAGGATGCCCGAGCTCAGGAAGAGCTCAGATTAAGAGAAGAAGCAAGGTTACTCCAGGAAGCTGAGGAAGCCAGACTGCAGCGGGAAGCTGAGGAAGCCAGGTGGCAGCAGGAAGCTGAAATAGCAAGAAAGCAGCAAGAAGCTGAAGTGGAAAGAATGCAACAAGAAGCTGAAAAGAAATCCTGCAGAAAGAGGCTGAGGAAGCCCAGAAGCAGAAAGAGGCTGAAGCTGAGCAAGCCGAGGCAGAAAGGAAGGCGGAAGAAGAGCTGAAAGCAGGGGAAGATGCCCAAGCAAGTGGATCCGTTGTCCAAGACATGGAAATAGACGCATCTCAAGCAGGTGGCTCTGGTACCCAAAAATTGGGAGCAGATCCAGCTCAGGAAGTCCGGACCCCACCTGCTGAAGAAGACATAGACATCATGAACCGCCCAATTGTCCCGTACACGCCATCGGGAAAACATACAGTGTCCAGGTGGAATGAGTTTGTCTATGTCAAGAAAAGGAAAGCAATGGTCCTCAAATCGGAAGAAAGGATCAAAAGTCCCTTCCACGAGGACATCATTACCCACCGAGAGGTCACTATAATGAAGAATACAGATCAAGATCCCTTTGCTATGGCATCCGGAGCTGTAGAAACAGCAAAAGCATCACTGGATAATGTAGGGGTTATAGTTAGAGAAAATGTATTGACAAAGAAGAGAGCTCGTTCGCTACAACAGACCATGGCTAATGAGCAAGCCCACAGGGATCTGGTGGTGAACAAGTATAATTGCTTGTACGCCGAGCATAAGGAGCTGTCAAGCAAGTATAGCCAGCTGGAGGAGGAAAAGGACCAGCTAACACTCCAAATGATGATTGTGGAAGCAGAGAAGAATGGAGCAGAAGATAAAGAATCCCAGCTAGAAGCGGACAAGCGGGCATTAGCTGAGCAGTTAGAGCAGGCTGAGGGTAGAACAATGGACATGTCTCCCTTCCATGAGCTGTCCTGCAGCATCCTGAAGCAAGTGCATGACACTCAGGAGCTAATCACTAATGAGGTTTGCAAGCTCAAGTGCATGGTAGTCAGGTTAAAATAAATTAATGCGGAGGCCCATAGGCTCAAAGCTAAGAATACCCGTGTCAAGGAAAATATCATGAGTCAGATGGCGTAGAGAGAAGGAAAAGGGGGTTTCCCCACGCATCTCCCACTTAAATCTGTGGACGGTTTTAATGAGGACATAGCCCTGTTGGAGTTTGGCAGGAACTGTGCTAGTAAGCTGATAACCATTGTGCAAAGAACAACAGATAAAATTAACAGTCTGTACCAAAGGCTCCAAGGGGTGCATGACAAATGCACATTGAGCTTCCCTCAGACCCTGGAGGACTTTCCGGAAAAGGAGCAACGTTTGTCTCAACTAAAGGAAGAACTAGGCGTTCAAACGGAGTATGTGAGGAGGATTGATGTCCTGGCTATTGATGACCTCCAACAGTATATTGGATTGTCATCACTCCACAACCATCTGCTGAAAGAAGTGCATCAAGCTGTAGTAGCAGAAGTTCAAAGCATCGGAACAGAGCTCGGGAAGAATGTGACCTCTCAGAAAATCTTGTTCCCGGCTGCAGCAAACATAGTCATAAGGGACACAGGTATGTGGTATAGCTACATAGCGGAGGAGGAGGAGAAAGCTGCAGCAGTAGCAGGAGCATCAGCAGATCCAGAATCTTCTCTCCCAGCAGCTACTCCAGCAACCACAGTGGGCTCGATTCCCTCTTCCCCAGCAGTGGCAGAAATTCCAGTGAGCTCAATCCCTTCTTCCCAAGTAGAAGCAGCAGCAACAATGGGTTCGAGTGTCTCTTCCCAGGCAGCATCAGCAGTAATTAACTTGGGTGATCCTCTGCCAGCAGAAGCTCACGCACAGGAGTGAAATCGCTGATTTCAAAGCACTAATTCTGTTATTTTTGTATTTGACTCTCAAATGTGTAAAGCGTAGAAACTATGGGACAGCTGTCCCTATTTTCTTTTAAATAATTTCTGTAAAAGAAAGGGAATCGCATTTTTTGTCTATTATAGGAGAGAATTTTCTGTAAATGACAAGTGGAAGGTGCTAGGTGGCAGCCCAAAGGGCAGATTTGTAATTATAAATAGAAGCTAGGAAGAATAGAGAAGGACTTTTGGCAGGGAATGAAATTGAGAAACCTTTACGAGCTATCTTGTATCGTTTCTGTAAAATCGAATTTTCTAATAAAAGCCAAGGAGATGGACGTTTTGCATGGGAATGTTGGACGGATGTATGTTGGATTATTCTAATGACTTCCGTACTGTAATGTGAGATCATTCTTACTATCTGAACTATTTCTTTGTGTTAATGATTTTTGCTCCTTCCTGTGCATACGATTTTCTCTATTTTGTGAACATGAATGCGTTTCATATTAAATCAGGAGCTAGCTGCTGATTTCTTCATCTTTGCTGTAGAATTCTCTTTTAGATCAAATGGCTAACTGTTCTTTCTTCAAGATAACTCATATAGCTCATTGTTCATGCCTTTAATTTGCTCCTTGCAGGGATCTCTAAATTTAATTTCAGTTTGTTTACATTTAGATCTGTTTCTTCGTTCTTTCCATTTAGATTAGATAATTTTTGCTTCTTTCTCTGTTTCATGAGCAATAGATGCGCTTTACATTAAACTAGAAGCTATCTTATAAGATCCTTTTATCTTGCTGTAGCTTTACCTGTAAGAATTGACAGCTATCTGTTCTTTCTTTGTGTTATCTGTTACAGCCCATTGCTCATCCTTTAAACGTGTTCCCTGCAAGGATAGGTAGATTTACTTCATTTTCTAGATTTAGATCTGTTTTAGTTGCATCTATATCAAATATAAACTAGGCACTTGCATCTCATTAAAAAACATAAAATCCAAAAAGAAAGGTGGATCGGGCCATAACCGGTAAAATCGGAATTAAACTCCAAAACCACGGTTGCCGGAACCGCTAACCGGACGGATTCCCTACACCAAACGGGAGATAGTCTAATTGAGACCATCTCTCGGGGAGAATCCCTTTCTAATTGATGCTACGATATCCGAGGCATCAACACACCCATGTTCCATATGCGGGGTATACGGCCATTATACACACACTTGCCCCCATTTGGGGCGAGCACGCCAACTATGGTCTGATGACACCCAACGCCAAGGGTCGCGGCACAACTAGCGCCACCTCCTCAACCACAACCCATGGTGCTACAGAATCATTTTCCCACACAAGGAATGGCGAACACTCGTCCGTTGGATCCTCCTCAAGGAACCACAGCACCACAACAGCAAATCACATATGCTGCACACACAAACCAACCGATGGATTCATGTAGTCATCATCTCCTTATGATGTCATCGTCTGACATGAATCTCCAAACGCGTCGAAACCAATACGCCCCCACTGCACCGAAAAATCTTCTCCCTATGATTGAACAACCAGTTCAGAATGCACCTACATCATTCGTCTCCATAGTTAGACCCGAATTATACTCGGAACCACTTATGACTTCCACATTCCAATCCATCCCACCCCTTTGAATATAACCGAGATATCTGATTTGTGCACCCTCTCGCAGAACACACAGGTACCAAAACAACAGCCCCCTTTACTCTCGCAACCACCCTCAGTGCCAACTCATGTAGGAGCCACACCAATTCATACTATCCCATTCTTATTTCCCCCTTTAGGCGCCATCAACACACCAGTCATGGCTACACTTAATCTCCCAGGATTAACATTAGGACTACCTGTGTGGTACCTACCTGCCCCAACCTCTCCTCCGACACCGAATGTCATTTTACAACCAATGCAACCCATCAATACTTCTAACCGTCCACCCCCTGGTGTAGCAAACATCCAGAATCGACCACCTCCAACAACGGCCACCGCATCAACATCCAATTATACTCCCCCACCACTTCGAAACACTGGGGGAAGAGGTCCACAAACCTACACCACTGGACCCACAAATCACACCCCCCTAGCGACCCCCAAGTTGGCAAAGAATCCCCCAACAAACTGCATACCCCCCAAGTGCTCTTTGTGCGACGACATAGGCCATGCCACCCATCAATGTCCAAAGTTACCAGCAATTCAAGAACACATGAATATGTTGGATAACGACACCAACGTTCCAGTAGTCAAACTAGAACCCCCCCCTCAACCTCGTGATAAATCATTGCGCACAAACCATCCTTGTGCAATATGCGGAATCTACGGCCATTATTCACATCACTACCCCGATCTCCTAGATTACAGAGCAGCACTGTACGAGTTGAATAACGTCGACCTAGAGATATCCCCTCTTCTCATTGAGGATATTCATCCCCCACCATCTTCCTCCTCGGAAGAAATTAACACCATTTACACGATTTCCACTGGATACCCCTCTGTCCGGTCGGCCCCTTCCATTGATCCCTTTGACACACATTTTCAACCCTTTCAAATCGACGAGGAAACCACATGTCCACAACATGGGGGCAGGCCCAAAACCTTGCCTACTCATCATCATCGTGATTCTCGTCGGAGATACTGGGGGCATCCACCCCACAAGGGGAATCCCCCATCATCATATCATCACTTCAGTATGCCACCATGGCCCACAGCCTCATGGTACACTCCCCCGCCAACAGTTGCTCAATGCCCTATTGATCCCTCTCTGAGACAACATCTGCACCACATTGACACCTCTGAGTTAGGGGGCATAATAGATTACCTCGACCCTGGGATAGGGGGCATGATCAATCATTTTGAACCTTCCCCATCACATCTATCTCATTATTTCAATGACCCCATTGTTCAAACCAACACATATGTGATCCACAATCACAAACCCCATGCACATAGCATGGGGGCAGGTCATTAACCCTGCTGAATTTTTCACATGCGTGATCTCAACCATTTTTTGAGGTCACATATCACTTGTATATTCGATTTGATTTGATACACCTAGTATTCTCCCCCCGCGGGTCATCATTTCTCCCCACCACTGCATCCTTGGCTTAATGGGCTCACATTTATTTGTAGCCATTTTTTAACCTAGTTATTTGCTTTGACCATTCCGGAGAGTCCTTATGACCTCCATTTTTCGCACCATTTGCACCGCCGGATTCATATTTCCGTCCCTGTGATGATGCTTGAGATCATTTCTTGCTATCACAAAAAAAATTTGGGCATTATTTCCATGCCCCACGCCACCTCGATTTGCATGCCACATCGGCTGTTGTCATTTTATTGGTGATTTTTATACCATCGGATTCAGTTTTCCGAACTTGTGTTGATGCTTGAGATCATTTCTCGCTCTCACCTCCAGATTTTTCAGGTATTTTTCCCATGCCCCCCTCGTTGCCTCGGTTTGCGTGCTACATCGGTCGTCGTCCGTTTCTGACGAGTATTATATCGTCGGATGCAGTTTTCCGCGCTCGTGATGACGCTTGAGATCATTTCTCGCTCTCATGCCCATATTTTTTGGGCATTTTTTCCATGCCCCCTCGTCACCTCGGTTTACGTGCCACATCGACCGTCGTCCATTTTTTACAAGTTTGATATCGTCGGATTCAGTTTTCCGCGCTCATGATGACGCTTGAGATCATTTCTCACTCTCACGCCCAAATTTTTTGGCATTTTTTCCCATGCCCCCTCGTCGCCTCGGTTTGCGTGCCACATCGGTCGTCGTCCATTTTTAACAAGTTTGATATCGTTGGATTCAGTTTTCCGCACTCATGATGATGCTTGAGATCATTTCTCGCTCTCACCCCATAATTTTTGGGCATTTTTTTCAAAATTCCACTCATCACCTCGGTTTACGTGCCACATTGGTCGTTGCCCCTTTTTGACAATCTTTATGTCACCGGATTCCGTATTCCGCACTCATGACGATGCTTGAGACCTTTTCTCGCTCTCATCAATCCCTTTTTGTTCGGTATAGTTTTACCCCTTTTCGGGCCGAGCAATCCCTTTTACGAAAAAGGCACTTAGGGAGTTTCTGTTAAGCTCTTTTCTGACTCCTAAAACAATGAAAAGATCGCCGAGCAACCTTGCTTCCTTTCATGCTCTCTAAACTTATCAGAAAGGGTGTCTACATGGTATAAGTTTACCCCTTTTCCGGACCTTGTAGACTAATTACGAAAAAGGAATACTCTAGTCACATCGGCTAGAAGAGTTCTCCATTTGCATCATTTTATGCTTTTTTCGGGCCTTGGAGACTAACTTACGAAAAAGAAAACCAATGGAGTCCACTTACCGCTTTCAAACTCTCTAAACATGAAAGCGACCACGAGCAATCACCATCCTGGGATCGTAAAAACCCACAGGATGGTACTCACAACCACTGCAGAGTCTTCTTATCGTTTTCAAACTCCTTAAAAATGAAAGCACCCATGAGCACGAACAGTCTTGGGCTCAAAAAACCCACAGGACAGTACCATTTCAAAGCACACTTTTATCCCTTCTTGTAGCTCATTAAAACTACGAAGAAGGACCCAATGGTGCTTCTCGGCGCCACAACAGATCACGTCTACTCATATGGTAGCTTCCCCATTTTGGTCGCCTTTGTTCAGAGTATTCTGCAGTATGTCACCATGAGAATCCCTCGACAGCACCCATCAGCTCATCCCCCCCGAGAGTTAATACATACCCTTCAGTCCTTAAAAGCTATGATCCCCACACCTACAAGTCAGTTCCCTACGCTTCCAGGTCAACCATGTCATCATGCTCTGAACAAAGGAAGTTTGAGTCTACCCACTCTATGACCCCAGTTACTTCCCATCCCCACAAGTATGTCAGTCCTACCGTCAGTACTACCACACTTCAGTTCTACACCTCATGCTCCTATCAAGGAAACATCATTGCCTTGTTAGTTGCTGGTCTCCCTCTGTCGACGACACCCAAATTTATTCCAGAGGATAGACCTAGAGGTCCCTGTGTCTTGGACTCATCACCATTTATGATGAGTGCCTACGAATCATTTCGATAAGAGTCCTCAGTGCCTCTCCAAATGGTTGTTTCTCACATGCTCGACTTCACCACCTTGATTGCATCGTTGAGACTCGCACAAGGTATTGGTCCATTCAGTTATTTGTTGAAGACCCCGGATACCACCTGACTCTTCCACATTTGAGAGTCTACCTATGGAAACAACCAGTTACATTTTTTCTATAGATATCCGGGTTGCACATGGCGACAGTATTCTGATGTACCCCAGTTTTATACTCCCTCGAGTATACAGTGACATGTACTTCTCAGAGATGACTCACAGTCATTGAGTCCCTACAGATATTGGACACCTTCAGTTTCAGCAGTTCATCAACCCTTCTGAGACCTTATTCAGAACGGTTGTCGCTTTATTCCAGTGTATCAGTTATTGAGATCAATCATGTTATGATCATGAGTACATCCCAAAATAGTGTCGCCTTTGGACCATTATGATGTACCAGCAGATTTTTTATGTCTTATTTAGGTCCCCCTCCTTGGGACTAATTGTTATGTATATGTCTTGATACGAGCATGGGTATGCCCGCCTCGTCCATTATCAGAGATTATTCCTCATTCATATTGAGGCCATGTAATATTTTTGTTTTTTGCAGCTTCCAAGGGCCGTTGATCCAGTCTCCAACCGGTCTCTTCTTTTTCCCAAACCCTAGGAAAAAGACAAAAGAACTATGATGTCTATCGGCCATACGATGAGCTCCTGCCCTCACACATCAGGGGGCAATCTGTTAACACCCAAAAAGTGCTCACTAGCTCATTTCCTTATTCACATGACCCATTTGTCCACTTTTCCACCATTTGAGCCTCTAAAGCCACCAAAAAGTCACCAAAAGACCATAATACACCCATTTTTCCTCTCAAAATAAATATTTTTCCTCAAAAAGCATAAAAAAAACCCTCAAAAAGGGTCCAGAATTCCCAAAAATATTAAAAAGGGAATAAAAATATTCAAAATATTCAAAAAAGGAAAAAGGAGGGAAAAGGTACCTAAACCATTTTGGTCAATACCATTGGTTTCCTCAAAACCATAATGGTATTCCCCACCACCAAAAACTATAAAAAGGTGGTAGGGGCTCCTCACTTTCCATCCATCCATCATCCTATCCTCATGCTGTCAAAATCTCTCATGAGTTCTTGACCATTGTAGCAATCTTGGAGAAGAGACCATTGGAGCCTGGAGCATCTCACCCTTGGAGCTGCTCAACATCACAACATCCTCACCATTTGAGGTATCATAATACAAAAGTTATTTTTTATTTGATTTCTTGTTCTTGTTCTTAAATCTTTTCAGGTTTATTGTTATATGCACATGTTAGATTCAGATTTATAATTGTTTTTTGCTTTCAATATTTGAAATTGCTATCACTTGTTGATAGGTGCCCATTGCACAAAGCTTGGTTGCAAAACCAAGCCAACACCCATGCTGAGTTTTTCTCATAGGCTCGGGAGCCTTTTTAGATTTACCATGACTTTGAGAAGAAGCCTCATATCTTTCTTCCTCATATATTTCTGGCCATCCCTGATAAGGCTCCCATCTTCGTGCTCAAGTTTCATATGCATCTGTTATGATCCCACTTGCGCTAATGAGCCTGATGCCAGCTTCCATGCTTTTAGCTTGTTGTATAAGCCTCCATCTCTGATCTCATTTCCGCTAAGCCCTGTATCATTTTGCCTTCGTAATTTGACACCTTTTACCTGGAGGAGACACACCCTGAGTGTTCTTATCTTGCTTGTGTTCCTTGCATTAGGCACAGCCTTGTTCCATGCGCTTGGAGATACTTTCGCATGTCCCTGACACTTGTCTCCTCCCATTTCGAGCATTCTTCTACCTTTACTTTGAGCTCGTTAAAAACAGTAAGTAGGTTACGGGCATTCTTCCACCTTTACTTCGAGATCGTTAAAAACAGTAAGTAGGTTTCGAGCATTCTTTTACCTTTACTTCGAGCTCGTTAAAAACAATAAGTAGGTTTTAAGCATTTCTTCCATCTTCACTTCGAGCTCATTAAAAACAGTAAGGAAGTTATGAGCATTTTTCTGTATCTCCTTTGAGCTCATTAAAAACAGTAAGGAGGTCACGAGTTTACTTTTTCGGGCTTGTTAAACTTTTACGGAAAAGATCCCTATGGAGTTCTTTTAAGCCATTTTCAGACTCAAATAGGAAAAGTTTGCTGAGCATAGTTGTCTTTTCGGGCTCGTTAAAATAACTGAACCGACATCCACTTAGGTATAGAATTACCCCTTTTTCGGGCCTTGGTGGATAATTTACGAAAAAGGTATACTCTAGGTATACTCTGGTATGCGCTAAAAGAGTTCTTCTTCCATTATTTTACACTTTTTCGGGGAAGGAGACTAACTTTACGAAAAAGGACCATTGGAGTCGTCTTTAGGGTTTTCAGACTCTCGAAATGTGAAAACACCAAGCGAGCATTCACCTACTCGGGATCGATGTGAAATCCACGAGATGGTTGATAGAGGACTGTTTAAGTTTTTCAACTCTATAAGCAAGAAAACACCACCGAGCACAGACCAATCTAGGCTCGATATAAAATCCACGGATAGGTGTATGGAGTTTTCTTCTAGGTTTTTCAGACTCCTTAAATATGAAAATATCGTCGAGCATGCTTTAGTTCTTTGTCAAGCTCATTAAAAAATGAAAAAGGAAAGGGAAGGGAAGAATGTTAAAATATCTTTCAATATGATGGTAGCAAGTCAACTACCTCCTTGAACAAAGCACTTGTTTTGAGTCTATCAAACAAGTTGGGTTCTAGTGTTGGCCTCAGGATAAACCTGATCTCAAAGTTCTTACTCCTCCGTTTGGTTAGTTTCCAATCATAAGGAGAATCTGTTAATGTCTCCTACATTGCAGATTTGCATCGTGGTCTCTTTGTGTTAAAAGATGCCTAAGTCACTCTTGTGTCGTGCTCACTGTTCAAGGATTTAACCGGTGTCGGCCATTCTGCAGTTGCCTTGACCTCATGCGTCGGCCATTCCTTGGTGTTAGTATGTTTCATCATGTGTTTAATCCTACTCTAATCAGCTCATACCTGTTGAGTGTCCCTCGGGTTGGATGATGGAGGATGCCTTAAGGCCTCCCTTCCAACGGACTTCTTCCCTTCGACTTCAACTCATTGTGCTCTAGGAATGAAGTTTAGAGTTTCGGTTAGTACCTTGGGGATTGCAACCATTAGTGGCAGTTTCCCTCGCTATTGGATAGATGGGAATACATCAATGTCTCCTATCCGATAGATTCTTCAAGTGTTCGACGGCAAGACCACTTATTCGCACTTGTTTGAATGTACTAGGTACCTTGGGTTCCATTTTCATTATTGGTGGACACCCTCACATTTTTTAACGGTATAAATCAATGACCGGTAATCAAATGATACCTCCCATGTTCTACATCAACTCATTTGTTCACATGGATAGGTTTGTACCTTGGGTTGTTTTTGGATGAAGACCTTGGGATCCTCGATAGCATCACCTTATTTATGTTATCGCCCAAGTTGCGCAAGACTGAGCCACACTCTTTTTGGCTCTTGATGAGACATAGATCCAGCTTGTTCTCTATGACTATGTTCTCCAGTTTTGACATAAATCCACCTTGTATTTATGTGGCTATGTTTACACTTATGTTCCTCATGGATCCACGCTTGTATTCTAGTGGCCATGATATATGCATCAGTATTTGGATCATTATTGTATCCTCTTGGAGGTCATGTTACACTATTTGAACATGGACAGTTACCCAAAGGATGAGTTTGTCTAACATTGCCTTTGATTTCAGGTACTTCATTTGAGCCTATGATTCTTGGTTTCTCCGGTTACTCCTGTGATGCACCTGCAACAATTAATTAATACGAATATGCGAAATAGCAGAAATGACAGAACTCAGAATCACTTTTATATTGATCACAGGCCACTTCGAGGGGGCAACCTCCTATGAGCAAGCTCAATACAAATAACTTCACGGTGCCTTCATAGGTCTCAACACACACTTATATACTAAGTCGAGGCGCCAATACTATGGGTCAAAACCATGGGCCACTACAAACTATGGATCAACAAATACTACGGGCGACTTACAAAGCATATGCGCCAACAACAATAACACAAACTATTGATCAACAAATACTACGGGACGACTTACAAAGCATATGCGTCCAACAACAACATACTAACAAAGTAAAGACATGGGTTCCTAATATCCCCTCCCCCTTAAAAAAATCTTTGTCCTCAAAGCTTTAGATGTGGAAATTGTTGTTGAATCTGAAGGAGTGGTTCCCATGTAGCATCCTCTGGTTGCATGTCGTGCCAATGAATTAAGACCTCTGTGATAGAGCGAGAGCGAATCTGACGCGTGCGCCGATTGAGGATGGCCTCTGGCTCCAAAAGGATGGATCCTTCATTATCCAGTTCGGGTAAAATCATTTGTCCACTGATGTTGGTGCCAAGAATTTTCTTCAGAAGAGAGACATAAAAGACTGGATGAATGCGGGAAGAAGGAGGAAGTTCCAATTTATAAGCAACGGACCCAATCTTTTGAAGAATCCGATATGGCCCATAGAACTTTGGAGCGAGCTTATGACTCCCTTTCAGTTTCAAGGAGGATTGTTTGTACGGCTGGAGACGAAGAAAAACCATATCGCCGACTTGAAAAGTGCGCTCAGAACGGTGCTGATCAGCTTGTTTCTTCATGCGATTTCTTGCCATGTGAAGATTGTCCCGCAAAATGCGATGAATCTAATCGCGGTTTTGAAGGACCGTGTCAACTTCCTGAACTGGTGATCTGGTGGGGGTGTATGGAGGAAGAGCTGGAGGTGCCTGACCATAGACTGCTTCATATGGGGTCATTTTAGAGGCAGTTTGGTAAGAGGTATTGTACCACCATTCAGCGAGAGGGAGCCACTTTTCCCACTGATGTTGTTGTTCCGAGGTGAAGCAACGAAGATAAGTTTCCAAGCATTTATTGATAATTTCAGTCTGACCATCTGTTTGTGGCTGATACCCTGAACTCATCTTCAGTTTGGTGCCCGTGTGGCGAAATAGTTCTGTCCAAAAATGACTGGTGAAAGCCGCATCACGATCCGAGACAATGGAAGAAGGGATGCCATGAAGACGAAAGATCTAGTCCAGGAAAATTTGAGCGACGGAGGAGGTTGTATAGGGATGGGTGAGAGCACAAAAATGACTATATTTGGAGAGGCGATCAACCACAACGAGAATCACTGTCTTCCCAGCAGATTTAGGTAGCCCTTCAATGAAATCCATAGAAATATCTGTCCAAATCCATGTAGGTATGGGTAAGGGTTCAAGCAATCCTGGAAGGAGTGTTGTTTCACCCTTATTGCGCTGGCAGGTATCACATTCGGCCACCATCTATTGAATTGTCCTTTTCATGCCCTGCCAAAAGAAGTTACGCCGTGCTCGTTCATACATTTTGAGGAACCCAGAGTGCCCTGCCGATGGAGAAGCATGGAGTTCATAGAAGACATCTTGTTGAATATCTGTGCTCTGGGGAAGCACCAGACGACCCTTGTATCGCAGAGAAGCACCATCCCAAGAGTAATGTGGTACAGCAGAAGGGTTGTTGGTCAAGCGTTGGATGATTTAAGATAAGGAAGAGTCATTGACATAACCCTGTTGAACAGATTGCAACCAATTTGGAACAGGCATAGAAATAGCTGAAAGAGAACCTTGGGCATCAAATGTGCGAGAAAGAGCATCTGCCACAATATTTTCTTTACCCTTCTTGTAAGTGATCTCATAGTCATAACCCATGAGTTTGCTAACCCATTTCTGTTGTGCCGGGGAGGAGACACGCTGGTCCAAGAAATATTTCCGACTCTGGTAATCAGTCTTGATGCAGAAATGATTCCCTAATAGGTATGGGCGCCACTTCTGTACTACATGCAAAATAGCCATCATTTCCTTCTCATAGGTAGAGGCAGCTAAATTCTTACCTGAAAGGGCTTTGCTGGTGAACGCAATGGGGTGTTCATCTTGAAGGAGAATAGCACCAAGTCCATTGCCGCAAGCATCACTCTCAATAGTGAAGGGCTTGGAAAAATCGGGCATAACTAGCACAGGTGTAGTGCACATAGCTTGTTTTAGTTTGTCAAATGCACACTGAGCAGCAGGTGTCCATGTAAAAGCATCCTTTTTCAATAGAGCAGTTAATGGAGCTGCAATCTTCCCATAATCCTTGACAAACTTGCGGTAGTATCCAGTCAACCCCAAAAAACCACGAAGGCTCTTGAGTGTCTGAGGATGCGGCCAATTGTTCATGGCATCGATTTTGGCAGGATCCACGCGAACCCCTTGTGCTGAGATAATGTGCCCGAGATACTCAAATTCCTTCTGTCCAAAAACACATTTACACTACTTGGCATGGAGATGATGGTCAGAGAAAAGTTGCATGACAAGATCCAGATGCTGGAGATGTTCATCCCATGTTTTACTGTAGATGAGGATATCATCAAAGAATACCAGAATGAATTTCCGCAAGTAGGGTCGAAATATTTTATTCATTAAGGCCTGGAATGTGGAAGGAGCATTAGTGAGGCCAAAGGGCATGACCAAAAACTCATAATGGCCATCATGTGTGCGGAAAGCTGTTTTAGGGATATCATCCTCATGAACCCGAATTTGATGATACCCAGAACGAACATCCAACTTGGAGAAAAAGTGAGCCCCATGAAGCTCATCAAGAAGCTCATCAACAACAGGAATTGGAAACTTATCCTTGATGGTGAGGTGATTAAGTGCTCGGAAGTCAATGCAGAGGCGCCATGACCCATCTTTTTGCGGACAAGAATAACTGGAGAAGAAAAGAAACTAGTGCTTGGCAGATTAATACCTTGCTTCAATAAGTCCCGAACGAGCATTTCAATCTCCATTTTTTGGTGAAATGGGTAGCGATAGGGCCTGATGTTGGGAGGAACGCTTCTAGGAAGGAGATGAATACGATGGTCTTCTGGCCTGGAAGGTGGCAATCCCACTTGTTCAGCAAAGACACCTGTATATCGATCCAGAATTTGTTGTAGATCCAAAGGAGTAGTGGAGACTGCTGATGGTTGCATCTGAATGGAATGGATATGAGCGATGACACCATGTGAATTCTTCTTGAGGAGTTTTTCCATGCGATGTGAACTGATGATGCTAAGAGAACCTGGTTGTAATCCTTTCAATGTGTGTTTTTGTCCATTAAGGGAAAACTGCATCCAAAGTTCAGCAAAGTCCCATAAGATAGGGCCAAGTGTGCGTAGCCATTGAGCGCCCAAAACCACATCACATCCACCTAAGGGTAAGGAAAACATGTCAGAGCGCAAGGTATAATCTCCCATAGAGATACGCACATTTCGACACTTCTGTTTGCAAGGTAAGGTGCCCCCATTGGCAACCATGACTTCAAAGTTGGAGCAAGGATGGATAAAACAATCAGCTTGTTTGGCGATCCGAGGGTCAATGAAATTATGAGTGCTACCAGAATCAATGAGTATTGTAAGAGGAAGCTTCTTGAAGTAACCCCTGACCCCAATTGTTTGGGGGGTGGTGATTCCAGCTAAAGCATGGAGAGATATCTCTGGCTGGTCATCCTGAGACGGAGGGTCAATAGGCGGTTCCTGAATGTCGACCGGAGCATCCAGTGTTTCTGGATCTTCGTCAACAATTTCAGAGGCAGGCGGAGACTCCACATCCAAGAGATAGAGCTTTTGCTGAACACATCTATGTCCCCGAGTGAATTTCTCATCACAATTATAGCAAAGCCCCTTTTCTCTGCGTGCTTGCATCTCTGTTTCAGACAAACGCTTGATAGGATTCGGTCGAGGAGCCTGCGGTATAGGTGGTCGCTGACAACCCATATTTCGGAAGGGAACAAAAGTGGGCTTGGAGCGTTGTTGGGCTGCAATCTTGTCTTCTACCAACTTAGCCAACCCTAGGGCTTCCATCATTGTGGTGGGACAGAACATTTTTACCTCAGAGCGGATGGCATCCTTTAGACCACTGATAAAACAACTCCGGTAAAAGTCATCAGATAATCCTGCGGTGTGGTTGGCTAGGTTCTCAAATTCAGTTTGATACTCTCTCACAGTGCCAATTTGGCGAATTTTAGTGAGGGCTCCGGTGAATTCATCAAAAGCACTAGGACCAAATCGTTGCAAAAGGAGATGGCAAAAGTCTGACCATTTGGGCTCTGGATGAGCCTTGATGTACCAACGGTACCATTGAAGAGCTTCCTGTTCCAAGTGAAAGGATGCCAGCGGAACTTTTTTGACATCAAAAGTATTATGCAGACTAAAATACTGTTCTGCACGATAGATCCATCCAGTTGGATCAGTACCATTGAAGCGAGGAAAATTAAGCTTCGGACCACGGAAATTGCTGGAAGAAGAGAACCCATTGTCTGATGAAGACTCAGACTGCCGTTTGTTGTTCATAGCTGAATGTTCAAGATGGAGGCCGAGAAACTTTTCATCCAGATCCTGGAGTTTGGCTTGGATGGCTGCAAGTGCTTCTTCCATGGTTTTTGCTCCTGCGCAGATGACAACCATAACCAGGAGTTTTTTTTTTTTTTTTTTTGACTGCGTAGGAAAACAAAAACAGAAACTGCTTCAGTAAGGGAAAATCTGGACTTGGGAAAAAATCTGAAGGGTTATTGGGGTTTGACTAGGTGTTGGACACTGTCGACTAGACAGGGAAGCAAAAATGAAGATTTCAGAAGCGGGGTGAAAGAATGGGAAAATTTGACAGAGGGGGACAAAGAAGCAGAATTCAGAAAGGAACTCTGTGGTAAAATTTGAAGGTGATTGGGTGAAATCTGAGGAAGTTATGGCAAACCCTAAAAATAGACAAATGTGGGCTTTCGGGCTTTGGGAAGGGGAATTGGGGATAGGGTCCTCAGGAATGCAATATGCAGAATGGGATGACAGGGGTTCCCCGAAAATTTTAAAGGAAACAGAGTGAAAACAAGGAAACAGAGTGAAATTTTTTTATTTTTTTTTTCATTCAGATTGGAGCGGCTACGGCTCGGAAGGGATCTGGAACAGTGCCGAATGGATTGAAAACGGCTAGATCTGGAACGGCTTGCAAAATGGATCTGAAACGGCGCAGTAGTGATCGACAATAGTTCAGCTGAAAGTAGATATGGACCCCAGGTATGTGCGGCTTCCTAACAGTTCAGGGGTTTCACTCGGCCACCAATGCTGTCTGACGGCTTGCGTATTGGGGCAGTACCCCTCACTCCACGGCTCAGGTAAAACTGATAACCGCTTTGCCACAAACGACAGCTCTTGGTTTACCTCACGGGTGGGAACTAGTCAATCAGGTAGGGGTCGTTGCCCTTTTCACTGGCAGGTCCTCTCAATGGGCCAGCTACTTCGCGGTTCCTGTGGTACTCCTCACAATGAGTTTTAGGGCTTATGCCCAAGTACTTCCCACAGTTAAGCGGATAGGGATTATTCCCAAATCCGAACCTGCAACAGATGCGAAAAAAAAATTGGCAGAAATTTCACCCAGCGAGCCCAAGAAAGTGCTCTGATACCAGATGTGATGCACCTGCAACAATTAATTAATACGAATATGCGAAATAGCAGAAATGACAGAACTCATAATCACTTTTATATTGATCACAGGCCACTTCGAGGGGGCAACCTCCTATGAGCAAGCTCAATACAAATAACTTCACGGTGCCTTCATAGGTCTCAACACACACTTATATACTAAGTCTAGGCGCCAATACTATGGGTCAAAACCATGGGCCACTACAAACTATGGATCAAAAATACTACGGGCGACTTACAAAGCATATGCGCCAACAACAATAACACAAACTATTGATCAACAAATACTACGGGACGACTTACAAAGCATATGCGTCCAATAACAACATACTAACAAAGTAAAGACATGGGTTCCTAACAACTCCGCTCCCATGATTCAACTCTTTGTTATTTATAATGTATTTCGGCCATCGTTTCCCTCACTCCCTCTGACCTCATACATTAGGGGGCATCTGTTATAGCTTAAAATGACACTTCTTCGTCCGTGACGACACTTGTATCGCTTGGTCGCATGACGACACTTCTTGAGATTAAGTTTAGTCACACAACGGGACACTTGTGGATTGAAGGGTCATTTATGACACTAAACATGGTTGAAATTACCTCACTCTATGCAGAGAGTAGCACCCACCTTGAAAAATGCGCTGGTTTGTAGTAGGAAGAGTAGGGCACTTTCCTGAATCAGTTAAAATCTCAAATTTTGGTCAATTTGAGTTAGTTGGGGAACCTCCTGATCGGTTATAATTGCTTTTCCTCTCCTTCATTGACTATATGAGGAAGGTAGAAGGGCCATGAGAGGGGACCAAGTCCATAACAATGTTATGCTGGAGGAAGGGAGACCCTCATCCCCCTCTCTTGTGCCTCAGTTTTTGATAAACCCTAGAACAACTGATTAGAGGCTGGGATCCTTGGAGAACAAAAGCAGGAGACCTTGAATCTAGGTTTCATGAAGTGCCAAGCTTGAAGGAAGGTATAACTTTATGTACTTGCTTCATTCATTAATAAATATCAGACGTTCTTCCCTTTCCAAATATGACCTATTCATGTGTGTCTTAGATTTGATTACAATTTGCTTATAGTTTGATGTCTTTTACTATCATGAATATCAGTCTTATATATGTAGTCAAATGTATTTGAGAAAGGTATGAAGTTGTTTTGCAGCTGTGGGCATTGAGACATTGAATGGCATTGAAGAGCAAGGAAGAGAAAGGTTGGGATCAACCTTCTTAATAAGGTACACATCCTCTTTAACCTTTATCTCTTTGCTTACTAGTTTTACTTGCAAAACATTTGTAGGTCTATCTTTCATCCCTGTAAGTTGGTAGTTTCTCCCCTAAACTATAGGTGTATTTTCCTCACAACAATCAATAAATAATACATTGAAGGAGAGTATCGTTCAGGGAGTCTGCTTAACCTGGTAGATCTTCTTGCAGTTGCAGGAGTTTCGGGTATTTACTATTGTTCTTGATTTTCTGGCACCTTTGGAACTTCATTTTCTTTAATTTCATCAAGTACTGTGTACTCTGTGTTTTCCTTTTCCTGTTTCTTTCCCTGCAACTGATCTTTATATATGAAATTTTCATTGAATATGACATCTATACTTCTAATGATTTTGTGATTTTCATAATCCCGGAAACGATAACCAAAATCATCAACCCCATATTCAATAAAGGTACATTTCTTGGATTTAGCTTCAAGCTTTGTTCTATTGTCTTTATCAATATGGACAAATACTTCACAACCAAACGTTCTCAGAAATGAGTAGTTTACCTTTTTACCTATCCATGCCTCCTCTAGAATACCACCATCCAAAGCACTTGAAGGTCCTCTGTTTATTAAATAAACAACAATATTTACAACATCTACCCAAAACTGTAAAGGCAATCCTGCATGCAATCTCATACACCTTGTACGCTCCATGATCATTCTATTCATCCTTTCTGACACACCATTTTCTTGTGGTGTTCATGGAACTGTCTTCTCTCTACGAATCCCATGGTATGAACAGTAACTATAAAACTCCTTACCGCAGTACTCACCTCCATTATCAGATCTGAGACACTTCAACCTTTTTCCTGTCTCATTCTCAACCAAAGCTTTCCACTTCTTAAAAGCAGCAAACACATCAGATTTCTGTCTAATGTAATAAACCCAAGTTTTCCTAGTTGCATCATCAATAAATGTAACATAATAATGAAAGCCACCAATAGATTGTACCTGAGCCAGTCCCCATACATCTTTATGCACAAGCTCTAACTTTTCATTCTTCTTCTGTTTCCCAACCCTGAGAAATCTAACTCTCTTCTATTTTTCATAAACACAGTTTTCACATAATTCCAAACTTACCTGCTTCAAATCTGGTAGCAACTTCCTTGAGTGGAGAATCTACATCCCCTTCTCACTCATGTGACCAAGCCTATGATGCCACAATGCTGTATCTGTTCCTGTGGAAGCTAAAGAGATAGAATGGTCAGTATTATGAGGACATAAATTCAACGTACCTACCCTGTCTCCTTTTGCTATCACCATTGATCCTTTGGTGATCTTCCACCACATTTCTCCAAACATAGATAGACAGCCGCCATCTTCCAACTGCCCTGTTGAGATCAAATTTCTTTTCATAGCAAGAATATGCCTAACATCCTTCAGCAGCCAATCAATTCCATTCTTAAATTTTATCCATACCTTACCCATTCCAACAATTTTACATGGCTCATCATCACCCAATAAATCATGTCCAAAATCACCTTAAACATAATCATAAAAATATTTCCTATGGAGTGTAGCATGACATGAAGCCCCTGAATCTAGTACCCAATAATCACTAGTATTATCTAATGCAAGAATCAAATCATCTTGTAACACATCACCTGCTACATTTGCTTCCTGGGTAGTTTCCCGCTGTGCATCTCCTTTATTCTTTAGAGATCTGTAGTCTTTCTTTAGATGTCCATTCTTTCCACAGTTCCAACACTCTATTTTTCCCAATCTAGACTTGGATCTGCCCATTTTAGACTTGCCACGATTACCTTGGCTCTTTCCTCTCTCCTTTTGTCTTCCCCTGCTCTCCATGGTCAACGCATTACCTGATGTCTCACCTGTGCTTTTTCTTTGCATTTCCTCGCTAAGAATAACACCAATAACATCATCAAATTTCAAGGTGTTTGAACCAGAGACAGATTTACTTACAGCCATGACCAAGCTATTCCAGCTTTTTGGCAATGTACACAAGATTAGAATAGCCCTAACCTCATCATCAAAGTTCACACTTACATAACTTAGTTGATTTGTAACAGTATTAAACTCATTTAAATGATCAGTAATAGATCCACCTTCAGACATCTTCATATTAAATAAACGCTTCATTAGAAATACCTTGTTGGAGGCCAAGGTTTTTTCATACAGCTTACCCAGTGCACTCATCAAACCCTCCGTTGTCGTTTCTTTTGAGATATTGAAAGCCACCGACGAAGCCAGGGATAGTCATATTGTTCCTAGTGCCTTTCTGTCAAGAACCTCTCATTCTTTGTCCTTCATAGCCGCCGACTGCTTTTCTCTTCCTCCCAACGATAGGAATAGATCCTTCTGGTACAGATAGTCCTCCATTTTCATCTTCCATAACTGGAAGTTTTGGCCGTTAAACTTCTCGACCTTAAAATTTCCTTCTTCTGCCATTACTCCCACTCGAACCAGAAACCCTAGCTTTCTGCGGGTTTATCTGCCAAATAGACCTTTGGCTCTGATACCAATTGTTAGAAAAACAAGATCGCAGAGAAATAACAATAAACATAAATGCAAATATAATCAAACATACACATTACAAGAGACACACAGATATATCGTGGTTCACCCAAATGGGCTACGTCCACACTGAACCAGTCCTTATTATTATACCGTCCAGCAAAGTTAAGGGATACAACCTGCAGCACAACCGCTGCACTTCCTCTTCACTGTCTCACAGTCTCTCTTCTAATCTCAGAGGTCTTTACAATGCATAATACCTAATACATCAACCCTAGCCGTATTACAATGTCTTTCTTTTATAAGGGAAATACAATGGGAAAATACCACGGGTTACCCAAAACCATGGGCCCGTAAACTGTTTGCGAAAACAGCCCCAAAAGTTTTTCCTCTGAGGTGCATGGCTAAGACAATATCATTTATGAGACTGGAAGATCTGGCTCCACAACCAACACTTGATGCCCCTCGGAACAAGAAGGAAGTACATTCATTCATAGGAAAAATAAATTTCTTGAAAAGGTTCATCTCTAATCTAGATGAATTGATTAAAACCATTACCAACGAGCTGAAAACATGTAATGATGTCAAATGGAATAAGGAAGAAAGGGAATCATTTGAAGCATTGAAAAAGTCTATTAGGGAAAAACTAGTACCAATCAGTCTTGATTATACAAAGCCATTTCTTGCGGGGGTCTTGGTAAAACCCCCCCTAAAAAAAAATTCATACATTTGGAGGCGGTTTTCTAAACCCGCCCCCAAAAGTCAAATTTCAGGACTTTTGGGGGTGGTTTTTTTAAAACCACCCCCAAAAGTCCTGAAATTTGACTTTTGGGGGCAGTTTTGGGAAAACCCCCTCTAAAAGCCCAATTCTCATAAATTTTGGGGGCGGTTTGTCAAAACCCCCCCTAAAAGTCATGAGAATTGAACTTTTGGAGGCGGTTTTTTTGGAGCCCCCCTTAAAAGTCCTGAAATTTGAATTTTGGGGGCGTTTTTGGGAAAACTACCCCTAAAAGCCCAATTCTCATAACTTTTGGAGGCGGTTTGTCAAAACCACCTCTAAAAGTCATGAGAATTGAACGTTTGGAGGTGGTTTTTTTGGAACCCCCCTTAAAAGTCATGAGAATTGAACTTTTGGAGGCGGTTTTTTTTGGAACCCCCCCCCTAAAAGCCCAATTCTCATAACTTTTGGGGGCGGTTTGTCAAAACCCCCCCTAAAATTCATGAGAATTGAACTTTGGGAGGCGGTTTTTTTTGTAACCCACCTTAAAACTCATGATTGAATTGAACTCTTGAGTGATGATTAAGGCCTTCAGACATCACATAATCTCTAAATAGTGAATCTAATTTAAACTACAAGTGGGATATGTTGGTAATTTTTAGATCTGTAATACCAAAAATGAAAATTTTCTTGTCAATTTCAACATGCTAGTAATTTTCATTCTGCCATTACCCTTTCTTCTCATTGTTTTCCCCTTTTTGTGAAGGGTGACTCAAGTGGATTCCAATGAACAACAATGGCAACAAGAGAGCATAACATAACACACACATGCCCATATCCAAGGCCTAGAATATATTTTAAACTAATGAGTTGAGTGAATTCAAGATGCAATTACAATAATTATTAGACAAAGCGTTCAAATGACCAAGTGCATCACCTTGGATAGAACACATATTGGTAGTCAATAACAAGGATGGAACCTTTTGGATGTGCATTGGTTATTCAATGTTAAATAAGGTGACAATTAATTAAGAACAAGTACCTCCTACCCAAATTGATGATCCTCTTTATTAACTTAGATGGGAAAAGGTTTTTTCAGATTTGGAGTCAAGTTTTGGGTATCATCATATGAGAGAAAAGACTCGTGGTCTGCATTATTTAAAATGTGCCACCACCTGTCTGTAATGTCCCCTCCTACCATACCAGCAGGATAGAGAGGACGTGGTGCTCAATCCGGGCAATTAGCCCCATATCCATTAATTAAACTTATTGATACAAAGACATGTATATGTGCATGCTATGGAAACACGACGGAAATTAAATAAATACTGTTGATGTCTAATATACATTCAAGATTTCTGTGACAACCATTAAATAAATACCTTTGCAGAATTATGAAAGATCATATGGAAATGCATATACTTTTAAAAACACAGCGTAAGTAAATTCATTTAACACATCCACATACATTCATAATATTCATCAAATGATAATTGCAAATTTAACACAAGAGAATACTTATCTCAATAAGGTAGTCCCAAGCAACTGGCTATGCAACTGCAACGTTCCACCCAACCATAGGCCAGTTGTGCTTATCAACCTCTTGATACAACTGCCACCCCCGAGCTGGGCATGATCTCTACAAGGAACCAGGGAACAGCAGACTCACACATAGCCAAGCATACACCAAGATGAGCCAAGCCAATCTGCAATTGGGTTTATCAGGATGCTAGGACATGGAAGGGAAGAATTGCTAAGCTAGTGATCTCAATCACAGAGCTATGGGTACCTCTCCCAGATCTATTCAGCTTGGCACTCACAATGCCTACACACCCAACACATGGAAGTATTCTCTTCACTGCCACACAGTCCCTCAAGCCATACCTTCCTTTCTAGTTCTCTCAGTATAAGCATAGAAAAGTAGCCATCCCTCTTGATCTTCTTGAGAGGTTACTCCCTACACTAGGTTTATCAAGCCAATTCTGTCCACTACCACTCCATTTTCTTGCTCACAGGTTCACATCAAAACAAGGATGCACATAACAGCAACCTACACTTGCTGAGCATGAGAAAAACGTTTCAACAGTGGGATGCATGAGATGGGGTTTCCTGAGCTTCAGAAAAACGTGGGTAGACTCAAAACGTATGGGCACTTGGAAAATTCGACTGGGAGAGCAAAACCCATTCAAGAAAAATGCCCCAGGGGCAAAAACGACCTCTCCCTGTAATACCCCCAATTCGACCCTTAGGATATATGAGTCTTTAATGTAAATAAGTGTACATGTGATGTATGTTTTCCTAGCGTGGAGCTCAAGGCCAAGGCCCCGTTAGTGAAAGCCGAAATTTATTTAAAGGGCAAGTATTTGATATTTTGATACCATGTGCTCTTAAGCCATGGAAATTGTAATAGGATGTAAATAAACATCAGGCAATATAAAATGTCCAAAGCTGGCTACGGAGGCAACGAATGAGAAGGGGCCACGTGTATCCACTAGGGAGTGGTGAGGGGGCTATGGGAGTGAACCATAGGTTGCCATATGTATTTATGAGAACCCATTTGACTTCCTTAGGTGACATTAATGCCAATTGTAAGGGAGTGGTTGAGATTTCAGCCCATGACTTTGATGGAGTATGGGCAGCCCTGAAATTCGTATGGGAAGGTATGGGCTCTTTTGACTTGTCCCACAAGTCACTCTACACCTTGGGGGTTGCTCCATCCTTATCCCCATTCCATTGTGGAACTATGGGACATCTTTGCCCAACCAAAAACGAGCTCCCAGCAATGAGAAAACCAGAAATCGCGACTTGAAGGAAACCCACGTTTTGGGAAGCCAAAAACGTCCCGATTTGGTATTGGACAGAGAAATCCAATGGAGGATCCATTGGTAGGAACCTTGGGGCGAATTTGGAAGCAATAGCTACCCCAAAAGCCATGGGAAAACCCAGTTTTTGCAGCTCAGAAAACGAGTGACGGATTTGGGTTATTTGCTGAACGAAGCTGTGAGAAATCCGATTGTGGATGTGTGAGCAGAGGATGGGATTGCTGAGTCTAGCTTGAAGAGTATGTGGCTCTGGGATTGAGCTTAGTGGACTAGCATCCTCCTCCATCTCCTATTGCATGCTTGAGAAACCCAACCGTGTGTTGGCTTAGTATGGCTGTTTGAGTGAAACCCTGACTGTGAGGGAGCCATCTAGTTCCTCCTTAGTGGATACACAGCCCAGCTCGGGGGTGATCTCTCAGCTGAAAGAATACAGGCTGGACAGAGATCTATGGTTGGGTGGAACGTTGCTCTCACGTAGCCAGTTGTTTGGGCCATTATAATTCGAGATAAGTATTCTTGATGTTAATTCTATGCCCTGCAAGCATTTTAAATAATGATTGTTGTTTATATGTTGAATGCATGATAAAACTGTGTGCATATGTATTGTTAATTCCGCTGTGTTTATATTGAAACGAATTTGCATATAGAAGTTTTTAAAATGTTAGTTATTTCTATGCAAAAATATTGGGGCTAAATTTACAAAAGCCCGGTAGGTTGATAATGTTTTCCTTCCCTGTTGTTCTATGGGGAAGGGGACGTTACAGAGTGGTATCAGAGCTCTAGGTTCAACCCTACGGCTGTTGGACCCTTCACAGAAATTTAAGTCATTGTGTGTGTACATGAATTTTGTATTTGAAACAAAAATGCATTAGAGAAACCTCAAGATCGCATGACTGTTTGGAGATTTTTGCAAGCTGCTTGCATTAGTTGCATTGATGGCATTCTATGAAACAGAGAAAGGAGCATGGGCAATCTCTGTCATCTTAAGCTGTTTTATTGTTTCGTTGTTGTTGATTATTGTTAAGCATGGCTGGAAATGAATTCTGTTTGTTAATTTCCTGAATAAAAGCATGAACAGTCAGTTGTTAGGAAAGCTTGCAAATTACGCCTTATACTCATGAGTTTCCTTGCCCATGATTCTTGGTTGTTTGGAGATTAATGGTGAATACATTGGTTGGATTGTCGAATGATAAATAAATGAAAGTTTTCAATTTTCGTAAGTCTGCTTGAAAAATCCGTTTAAGTCTGTTTCGGAAAGAATTCCCGAATGACTTCCGCAGTTGCGGAAGCATTCGGCGAATTGCCCCGAAACTGCGGAAGCATTCCGCGAAGTTTTCCGCAACGCGGAGGAATTCGGGAAGTCGCCCCGAAATTTGCGGAAGGAATTCCCTTCCGAAATTTTCGGAAGGAATTCTCTTCCGAAATTTGCGGAAGGATTCCGCGAGTTGTCCCGCAACGCGGAAAAATTTGGCGAAATGCTCCGAAAAAGAAGAAAATTTTTCTAAGTGTTTTCGAAAATTTTGTTTAAAGTTGTTTCGGAAGGAGTTCGGGAAAGTCTTCCGAAACTGCGGAAGGATTCCGCGAACGGTTCCGAAACTGCGGAAGAGTTCGGGGAAGTCTTCCGAAACTGCGGAAGGATTCCGCGAACGGTTCCGAAACTGCGGAAGAGTTCGGGAAAGTCTTCCGAAACAGCGGAAGGATTCCGCGAACGGTTCCGCAACTGCGGAAGAGTTCGGAAAAGTCTTCCGAAACAGCGGAAGGATTCCGCGAACGGTTCCGCAACTGCGGAAGAGTTCGGGAAAGTCTTCCGAAACAGCGGAAGGATTCCGCGAACGGTTCCGCAACTGCGGAAGAGTTCGGGAAAGTCTTCCGAAACAGCGGAAGGATTCCGCGAAGGGATCCGAAATCGCGGAAGGATTCGGGAAAGTCTTCCGAAACGGCGGAAGCCTTCGCCGAATGGCTCCGCAATTGCGGGAGCATTCGCCGAATGGCTCCGCAACGGAAGCCTTCGCCGAATGGCTCCGCAGTTGCGGGAGCATTCGCCGAATGGCTCCGCAGTGCGGGAGAGTTCAGCGAATCGCTCCGCCATTGCGGAAGCATTCGCCGAACTGCTCCGCATTGCGGAAGCGTTCGGAGAACCGGCCCGCGCGCACGGGCGAGAGAGAGAGAAAAAAAAAAAAAAAAAAAAAAAAAAAAAAAAAAAAAAAAAAAAAAAAGAGAAAGAAAAGAAAAGAGTAAAGTGGCTAAAACTTGATTTTTTGATAGCAGGAGCATCCGGACTCAGAATGCGATGATTCCTGTGGGGCTCGGAGGCCATTGACGAGGGCCATGAAAAGACCGGTGAAGACCCGTAGCCCATTACACTCCGATTTGACAGAAAATGGATAATAGTGACTTTTGAAGGACAGAGTCCCGAGGCTTGACAGAAGGCCGGTTTAAGCTGAAATTGATACGAGGCAGTCATGAAGCAGGCACAATGTTAAGTTCCGAATTTTGGAACCCAACTCCAAAGGATTTGGAGTCGGGGTGAACAAGAAGGCCAAAAAGCACTGTTCCGGGCCACTTTTTCGGGATTTTGAAAAGCTTGTGGGCAGTAAAAGTGACCATAGATGTGGGAATCAGAAATTTTACTGAACTAGACATTTCATATTCTCATTAAGACGGACAACTTCCGTTAGACGAAGATTTTCCAGAAATGCACCTTTTGGGAGATAGCCGTTTTTGGTCCAAAATTTGGAATTTTGGAAAAATGTGAAAAGTGAGAAGTAGTGAAATCCAGAAATTCATAGAAGATGAATGGTGCATCGGAATTGAAATCCGTGAATTGCTGAGTATTCCTTGTTATATGGACTAACTTCGCCCGATAGATAAGTTTTTGTGATTCCTCATAGATTTTCTTCCACAGGTGGCTGAAGTTGGCATTCGGGACCAAAATGCAACTATGTAAAATGTGCAGAACTGGAGTGAAAGTTGTCATTATTGAAGGGATGCAGTTTCCGCACCTGATGTCGGAATGAAGCATGAAGACAGGCATTGGAAAGCTTTTCCAGCAGGGAACAATGATGCATGGCCAGAGTTTGAATGAGGTCTATAGATATCATAGTTATTTAGTGCAGAAGAGTACCAGCAGGTGTTTTGACAAACAAATTTTGTTGTCAATATGGTCAATTTCTACAATTGCATGATATGGAAGAGAAATTCCATGATACGAGGAGGGATCGAAAAGGGAATAATTCCTTAAACCCCTGTTTGTTATCATACTTATAATTATGAAATTGTCATATGACATAAAAATGTTAAAAATGTAAGGGATTACATAGATGTATATGCACTAGATGACACCCTAACAAACATTGCATAGTGCATATGGAAATGCTTGTGCATGAATGAGATATTGCATATTGGTAAAAGAATGAAGTCTGCATATGCAATGAACCGCTAATAGAGAATATTGTGGTTGATAATCACTATTGATGTTGGTATTGGTTGTAGGACCAAAGATAACAAAGAGCACGGCTAAACGTGTTGGGGATGTTGTTGCATGAAGCCAGCAACCTTATGCAGAAAGGATGGTGAAACAAATCTATAAGTTGGAAAAAGGACCGAGCAGCCTTGGTAAGAGGCCAACTGATCAGGTAACATCAGGCGGTGTTAATAGTAACCATGCAGGTAGTGATTATTGGTGCCAAATTGCATGAATGTTGAAAGAGGATTTGGTAAGATCCCTTCAACTATGTTTGAGCTATGTTGAGATAGTTTGCATGTGATATTGAATACTGATTGGGACTGTTAACCTACCAAGCTTGGTGAGGTGTGGGTAAGTGAAGGAAATGATCCTTACACCCTATAACTACTTAGAAATCTCAATGCATTCATATGAATTTATATCATGTCATGTGTATGTTGGTTATGTGCTTAATAACCAAACCAAGTAAAGACTGGTGGTCCTGATTATGATAGTGCAAGTTATATGAGATGGTCATGTCTGGATCATAATATGCTTGAATGCATAGTACTCATGAAACAATGCAAGGTAGCATTGAGTAGATGTGCATTAAGAGATTTTATAAATCTTGTGATGCATTGTATGAATGCATAGGGATGATGCATATGTTATTGAAAAATAAATAATGAATGAAATGACGAATTAATGATAATTCTAGGATCATTTCATGAGTTGTTGATGCAAAATAGTAAGTGCATGAAGAGCCCAATCATGACCAATGAACTGCTAGAATACTTTGTGGAAGGACAGAATTGTATGAATGATATGACTATGGAATAGTGAGTATTTACGATTTATTTAAGTTGCATGGATATGGTGACTATGTCTTGAAATTATATTGTGATAAGGACGCATATATAGAAGTGTATATATATATTTCGTTGCATTTCAAATGTTAACAGCTGAAGGTGTTTGAATTATTGAGTGTTATAATTCTGAGATCACCTTAGTAATTGTTGTGGCAATGAAATGATAATATGCATAGATACTCATGACATGTTTGGCTGATTGAAGTTTCAGTTTCCGATAGGAAGGTCTTACATATGGCAATGAGGATAAGTCCATAGTAGAGACCAAAATCTACCCCATGTAGAAGCCAAAGGTTATGAGAAGGCTCTCATGGTTGAGAGCTCTAAGTTCTGTTAGTAAGAACAGTTGTAAAGATCAGATTTGTAAATGTTTTGGATTTGAAATTTTACTAATAATTGCTAATGACTGTTTGGCTTATATGAAAATGTGTCAGGAGGACATGCTGTAAGTGGATGCTCATGTATGGCAGCAGGCATAAGACCATAACGGGTAGAGTGGTGTCACTTACAAGAGCCAAACAATATGAGGATAGCCTGATGGATAAGAAAACCAATTTCTGTAGTAGACAGAGTTGCAAATGCATACTGAATTTAATTATTAGTGCCATGGATTGGTTATGGAGCAATCGGATTTGAAATTGTATTGCTAAATGTTGCTAACTGTTTGGCTGTTTAATAAGTGTGCCAGGAAGACACATTGCAGTAAGACCATGACAGAGGTCCTACAGAATCCAAACTTCATGGGAAGGGATTCCATGATGTGAAAATGGGTTCCAGGTGGAATGCCATAAGACATTATTAATGTTTCATCTGCACTGCATGATTGGTAAACAATATGAGTGAGATGGTAAAGGTTATGTCAGTAAGACATATGAAGGATATGTAACATCAAAAGGAATTGGGATGGCCAACCGAGGGACTGTCAACTCAGAGAAGGAGCCTCCATTCCTCATTAAAGAAGAGAAATAACATCGGCAAAATGGATAAGTTTTCCATAAACCCTGAATGATATATATATATATAATTATTAGAGTTAATATGCAGAGCATGTTTTGATTTTATTCCATCATGAAAGACTGCTTGAGGTATGATTAGGACCTTCATAGCTCACATCAGTAAGGAGTGCACGCCTTTCTGGTGCTAAGTTATGTTAGGGATGCCAATATTGACTACGCCTTAAGGCAATGGACGCATTCCTGGTGTTTCAAGGTTGGATAGAGGATGTTATGAAATATGTTTACAATTCTAAGGCAGCGATACTAATGAGCTCGCTATCCATTTGGTGTTGACAGATTATACATATGAAACTAAGTGTTTCACCTGAAAGAGAAAAGTGAAGAAAATAGTACTCAAGAAGACTGTATGAGCAGTGGTAACCCTTGCATAGGGTGAGTGGGTATCATGGGGCCATGATAGCCTGCAGTTAAGAAAGTTACCTAAAGAATTCCTTAATGGAACCGCCGGCTTACATAAGAGAAGAAGTGCCACCCTTGTGTGGGTGAAGAATTGTTATGCGCATTGAGGGATTGTGATACCGTGAAAGGCTGATGCAAGCCTAAGGCAGAGTAGTGGAGCCTTGACCTGTAATGGTCGGTGGCGCAGTTACCTTCCATTGGTCGATGACCCAGACGTATGTGCTGGCTCGGCAATGGAGAGGGCCAACCAGGTATGGGACTGGTTGGGCACCACCAAATGCTTGGTAAACCCAGTCGGCGTGAAGGTGTACTGGTAGGGCATTAATTATTTGATGATTTGGAACAGCCTGCGTGCTGGCCAAACATCTTAGTCCGCAGGAGGATCCCAAGGCTTATAAAGTAAAAGCAGGACCCTGTGGACCAGAGAGGAAATGCACAGTACAGATAAGTATTCATTTTCATTCATTTCTTATTTGAAACAATGAAGGTTTCAAGCATAAATCTTGTAACAGTGAGCTGATGCATTGTTGTTTCTTTGTTGGAAACCTTGGTCAATACAGGGAGCAAGGACCCTGAAAGAACTAAAATTTGCTTGGTAAATCCAGAAAGTGGCTGGTTGAGCGAGATTGTTGATGATTTGGAGCAGCCTGCGTGCTGGCCAAACATGCGAGATTGTTGATGATTTGGAGCAGCCTGCGTGCTGGCCAAACATGCGAGATTGTTGATGATTTGGAGCAGCCTGCGTGCTGGCCAAACATGCGAGATGGTTGATGATTTGGAGCAGCCTGCGTGCTGGCCAAACATACAAGGTTATTTGATGTTGTGGAGCAGCCTGCGTGCTGGACAAACATACAAGACTGTTAGATGTTGAGGGGCAGCCTGCGCGCTGGCCAAACACCCAAATCCATAGGTGATTCCAAGGCTTGTAAAGCAAAGAAGGACCCTATGGAATAAAGTGAAGACATCTAGTGCAGATAAGTATTTGGTTATCTTGTAATTTCTTGCTTATGAATATACATGTGTATATGATTTGGTTATGATTTCCTATGAAAATAAACTAAACATGCGAATTAATTCAATGCTTGAGTGTAGGTATTGTTGGAAGCAATGATTATGAAAACATCTCAGGGATGCGTGTGGACATGTAACCACCCTAAAGAGCTCAGCATGAGCAGTAATGAAAGATGGAGCTAGTAGAACGGTGTGAGTTCTAGCATCCAAGAGTTTGACCAACCAAGTGGAGGGACTCCATGGTTGAAAGATATGGAATAGACCATAGACACTACGTGTCATAGCCGAGAAGGGCAAGTCGAGCATTCGCGTGAAGTGAAAGAGGACAGGAGCATGAAAACCACAGTGGTGGTGTGGGTTCCAGAATGGAACAAAACTAAGAGGAGAAACTCTTACTGTTCCCTCTCTTTCCTTTTTATTGATGCATTTATAGAATTAGAAAATTGTTGAATGCATGCGTGATTGAAAGTAAAAGTGGGTTTATTTAATTGTGAATGCTAATTAATGAATTTCCTATGAATGGATGAACATGAAGGAATTCATGTGTATGTTGGGCAAGCATAAAAAGTGTGGAAGTATCATGAGTAAAGCATGGACTATCCATGTCAACTGGGGATAAACCATTGACTCATTTTTAAATGTTCGGGTTATGCTTGGCCTAACGAGAATCATAATGATGAATTTCACAGGTGGAAATTGAATCGATTGGTTGCAGCCGGTGCAGGCAAGTGTTGCTAGTGAAAAAAGTGCGGTCAGTTGTTTCCATTGACCATGGCAGCAGACCGAGGGCTATTAGAATTGGCTAGAGGCCTTCTTCAAACAATTGCCAAGACCCAAGAAAATCTTGGAGAGATGCTCAAGATGCAAAAGCAACAGAACGAGATGAACCACAAGGTCTTGCAGGACACTCTTCGTTTGCAGAAAGAGGTAAAAAGCATTGTGAAAGCAATCAGCAAAGGAGAGAAAAGTGGATCAATGAAGAAGCATTCATCCAATCGTCCGATTAAGAAACGCTCCAGGTGGAAAGACTCAAAGGAAATTGAGCATGCAAATATGAAGCAAACAGTGAAGTGTTGGAAGTGTGGAGGGGATCATTGCCTCCGTAACTGTCCAACAAGAAAACCTCAAGAAGGTAGCGGCCGTAAAGTTTTCAGACTTGTGGACGAGCTGGAAGATCCGAATTAGTAGGAGCAGCTCGTGAAAATCAAAGGACTTGGTCCTGAAAGTTCAAAGTAAATGATAGAATGCAGAGCAGATCTGCAAAGTTTTGAAGTTTTGGACATGTGTAAATTGTATATGTATGCCTAAGTCTTGGAACACCGAGGACGGTGTTGTTCTAAGGGGGAGGGGAATGTAATACCCCCAATTCGACCCTTAGGATATATGAGTCTTTAATGTAAATAAGTGTACATGTGATGTATGTTTTCCTAGCGTGGAGCTCAAGGCCAAGGCCCCGTTAGTGAAAGCCGAAATTTATTTAAAGGGCAAGTATTTGATATTTTGATACCATGTGCTCTTAAGCCATGGAAATTGTAATAGGATGTAAATAAACATCAGGCAATATAAAATGTCCAAAGCTGGCTACGGAGGCAACGAATGAGAAGGGGCCACGTGTATCCACTAGGGAGTGGTGAGGGGGCTATGGGAGTGAACCATAGGTTTCCATATGTCTTTATGAGAACCCATTTGACTTCCTTAGGTGACATTAATGCCAATTGTAAGGGAGTGGTTGAGATTTCAGCCCATGACTTTGATGGAGTATGGGCAGCCCTGAAATTCGTATGGGAAGGTATGGGCTCTTTTGACTTGTCCCACAAGTCACTCTACACCTTGGGGGTTGCTCCATCCTTATCCCCATTCCATTGTGGAACTATGGGACATCTTTGCCCAACCAAAAACGAGCTCCCAGCAATGAGAAAACCAGAAATCGCGACTTGAAGGAAACCCACGTTTTGGGAAGCCAAAAACGTCCCGATTTGGTATTGGACAGAGAAATCCAATGGAGGATCCATTGGTAGGAACCTTGGGGCGAATTTGGAAGCAATAGCTACCCCAAAAGCCATGGGAAAACCCAGTTTTTGCAGCTCAGAAAACGAGTGACGGATTTGGGTTATTTGCTGAACGAAGCTGTGAGAAATCCGATTGTGGATGTGTGAGCAGAGGATGGGATTGCTGAGTCTAGCTTGAAGAGTATGTGGCTCTGGGATTGAGCTTAGTGGACTAGCATCCTCCTCCATCTCCTATTGCATGCTTGAGAAACCCAATCGTGTGTTGGCTTAGCATGGCTGTTTGAGTGAAACCCTGACTGTGAGGGAGCCATCTAGTTCCTCCTTAGTGGATACACAGCCCAGCTCGGGGGTGATCTCTCAGCTGAAAGAATACAGGCTGGACAGAGATCTATGGTTGGGTGGAACGTTGCTCTCACGTAGCCAGTTGTTTGGGCCATTATAATTCGAGATAAGTATTCTTGATGTTAATTCTATGCCCTGCAGGCATTTTAAATAATGATTGTTGTTTATATGTTGAATGCATGATAAAACTGTGTGCATATGTATTGTTAATTCCGCTGTGTTTATATTGAAACGAATTTGCATATAGAAGTTTTTAAAATGTTAGTTATTTCTATGCAAAAATATTGGGGCTAAATTTACAAAAGCCCGGTAGGTTGATAATGTTTTCCTTCCCTGTTGTTCTATGGGGAAGGGGACGTTACACTCCCTCAGTCCCAATTCGCGTCCCTCCTTCCCCAGCTATTGCACAATACCAAAAACGAGTTCCTGGGCATGGAAAAACGCAGGGTTATGGTGAAAAACGTGAGGATAAATTCCAGTGAGCTCTGTCTGCGTGAGAGGAAGAACGTAATGGATGAGGAATTTCCTTAGGCAGGATTTCGTGGGTGGTTTTCTTGCCCAGCAAGCCAAAAATACGATTTTCAGGTTGATGGCTTGCCCATGCACGAAAATATGACTGCCATACTTCTCCAATCCCAAGACATTAACTGCCCCAACCAATCTTTGGAAGAATTAAATGATTGGGTGCATGAGACAAAAATGGATAGTTAAGAGTTCATGGGTTTTCTCATTGACACATGGGCTAACCCTAGTGGCTCAAGGGTTTGGTTATTTGCCCTCCCTATTCCTTGGAGAATCATGCCCCATCTCTTTGTTGCATTGCATAGCTAGTTGTGGGTATTTGTTTTCATTAAAATTCGTATTTACATGATGTCTTACTTACATTGTGCCCATCTCACACAAGAACCATAGGCATCTATTTTTAATTGCCGATACATAAAATGCTAAATCAATGGTGGGGCCTTGGCCTTGAGCTCCTCACCATGATCAATTTACAATATTTACATCATTTACGATTTAATACAAAGGGGGTCAAAATGGGGACATTACACTGTCGCCTTGTTGTAGACACATGCCGCCTTGCTGTAGACCCATGTTAGTGCATATCAGTACTGACATAATTAACTGCGTGAAGAATGAGCTCTCCACCATCGTCATCGGTGCCTATGATCGGAGACGGTCAACGAAGAACTGTAGGTTAAACATGCCCGATAATGGCATGGTTCCGAACTTTACATGTATTGTTCCTGAGGATTTGTTGTTAACACAAAGCTTTGGACCCAGTCTAATAAAATACGAGGAGACATAATTTTAAAGTTAACCAAAATTTAAATACATTGGTCAGGGTCGATGCTATATATTAAGATTCATCAGTTTCGTTTCATCAGTTGCCATGTGTGCCTTAAAACAGTGAGTGGAGGCGTCTTTCACCAAAATCTCGATTCCACTTTGATCCTTATTTGTTGCGCCATCGAAGAATCCCATGGGTGAATTACCAAATAAAATTGGTCGATTTATCAAAAATTTTACTTTGTCTGCACCTGGATCTATGATGAATTATGTTGATGCTTTAATAATCCTTCTCCCAACCTCCTCTAGGTTTTGTCTGCAGCCTTAAAAAAGAATGGCATTCATTAAAATCCATAAGCCCCATGTGACGATAAAGGGAATTGATTTTACCTTGGGATTTGTTAAAAACCAGAGCTTTAAATTTTCTTAAAGGGGCTGCAAATGCCAATTATTTTTGACTTAAGAATGTTGCAAATCAAAGTCCAAAGCTCTGAGTAATGTTGAAATCTATTGAAAGATGTTGTATGGTCTCCTCACTGCTCAAACATAATGGATAGGCTGAAGGTCCAATTCCACCCCTTTCTCTGTAAATATCCCCTGTTAAGACTTTATTTCGTAAGCATAACCACATAAATAGAATTGATTTTGGAGGATCTTTGATTTTCCATATCACTGCATACCACCACTTCAAATCATCATTCTCATAAAGATATATAAATGCATTATAGGCCTCTTTTACTGTCTGCACAATCCCTTATATTTTGTTCCAAGTCCAAGCCAACCTATCTGGTTCTGTAGACAGAGTGATCCCATTTTGGTAAATTCCCTGTATGTATGTGTTCCATTCACTGGCTCGAGTTCTTGTGAGTCCAAGATCTTATGCAGAGAGCCAAATACTAGAACCTGTCAAGTTGGAGATATTTGTCTTATGTATATATGCAATATAATAAAGGCTCTGGCTATGTAGGTGTGGTAGTAGTTCTTCTGATAGTATAAAGCCAGATCCTCCACCCAGAAAAGGATCCAATCCTAAAATAACTCTCGTACCTGTACCAACCTTCCAATCAATCCACCGCTTAACCACAAGTAGTGTAGTCAATATATTTTTCCAGATAATGGAGGCTATTGGGAAAGCAAATTGTTTCTTCCTCAGCCATGATACAACATCAACTCCTTTCAAATATTTCCTTCTCATAGTGACACTCTGTTAAGTCAGTAAATTTTCCTCCATTTTTTGAGTTATTTTCTCCAATTTTGGTTTGTTTTGAATCTACCTCAATTAAATTTTTGGTTTTGAGTTTTAAGTTTTAATCTCCTTAAGAACCTTATGAATGATTGAATAAAGTTTGAACCCAGTCCTTTCAGATTTCATTTGATTTTGGTCATTTTTTATATTGAAAAGTGGGTCAATGAGAGTTATATATTCAAAAGGAGAATCATTAATGACTTTAGAGAGTAGCTAAACTAATGTCCTAAACCAAATAGCTGCCAGAATCTCCGAAAAATTAGCAGAAATTGAAAAAACTGCTAAATTTTAGCATAGCAGTTATTCCTGTAGCGCTGGGCAAAATTTTAACACAGAGCGCGCTACAGGAATATCGTGGCCTGAATTTTTTGTCAATTTTCGATCTGATTTCAATCATCATGCAGAGTGAAAGTATCTAATCGCATTGTGTGAAGTGTTTAACACGTGTATGCAGCATTTTGAGCATGATGTTAGTTGGTTGTTATCACAAAGAGAAAACAAGGGCATCATTACAGGTTATGCCGGTTCAGTTGCACAGAGACCAGCCCAGTCAATTCCGGGGTTAGCTGTCAATTTTCTCTTGTCACACGCATCATCACTGAGGAGTTAGTGTTTGAGGAGGAGACTTCACTGTTGAACGTTGGATTACGTTACTGTGGAAGGAGACTGCTGTTTTCTGGCGCCATCAAAAATTTAGGGCTTTTGAATTCGTTCACTTGCAGCCAAAGAATCGTTAGGAGGACACCTGTGCTCGAAGGAGGACATCATTGACACCTCAAATTGAAGACATTAAGCCACGACAGAGGAATAATTGACAGGTATTACGTATAACCCTTATAGCTGGAGAATTTGGGTTTCTGCTGCTGCGTGTTTTTCTGAAAAAGTTGGTTGTTGAGGAAGATGTAATAGAGCGTAAAGATGAGGAATTCACCACTGAAGTAGTTACCTGAAGCCCGTTAGAAGGATTTTGCATGATGGTTTCTCTCATGACCTAATGTTTTAAAACATTAGAATATACAGAATAGGGCATCGAAAAGAATTACAGAATTATTGATAGAACTCAGTTTCTACACAGCAGTGAGTCTGCTAGTTGGTAGAGGTCCTACACAGGAAGGTCTGTAATTTGTGCAGGTGTTTTAAATATCATTGAAATTGTTATAACCTGGAGAATTATTTGCTCAGAAAACAGCTTATAAGACATTTCCGAAACCTAAACTAGTCTGTTCCTGTTCTCTGAAAAGAAAGATAAGGGAACAAAGCAGGCAGCAGATGAAGGACAGAATGACAGTCAGCCTCAGAAATTTTCAGAGCACAATAAGGTCAAGTTCTCATTGTTTGATGACAAAAAGGAAGAGGAATTTCTTGAAAAGAAGTCATCTCCTATAGCAGATTTCCAAGAAGAGAAGAAAATTGACATCAAAGTGATTCCTGTAGCCAAAGAAGAAGTTCATAATCAGCCAAGAAGCCCCATCACAGTCCTCTCAGATGATGAGGGCTATATGTTAGAAGAAGAGCAGTTTATTCCTGATATCAAGGTTAAAACTGAGATTAAAGAAAATCAAGCTATAGAAGACAAAACCACAAAGCCTAAGAAAGTCAAAAAGCTGGAGGCGGTAGAGACAGAATTCTGCCCTATTTTTCCTGTTTTGAGTTATTGAAGTCAAATGCAGACCGCGAGCTGATGGAGAGGAATTTTTGAAAACCGAAGGAGGTTTTTGTTCCTAAGATACTCATCTACAAAAACCTCTCTCATTTTTGCAACAGCTATCAAGGTTTGAAAGATTCGGTTTAATCTTTGCTGCCTATTTTCCAGGGATTTTAAATATTTAATATTTTCCTTTTTTAGTGTTCATTTTGCGGGGCCGATTCTGATTGATTGGAGATGAATTTTGAAAAACCAAGAGAGGTTTTTGTCCATAACGGACCCATTAACAAAAACCTCTCTCAGTTTTTACACAGGTGTCACCAATTGAGAGATATGGAAGCTTCTTTGACACCTATTTTCCAGAAATTCGCCACATTTGCCAGGAATCCGATTTGCTATTTTTAGTCAATTAGTTGAGTTAGTTAGTTAATGTAACTGCTAGGAAGTTTGAATTTCGACCTAATGAGGGGGAAATAGAATGAGGTCTTTGTAATGATAAAAGAGGGAGAAAAGACATTGTAAGGGTTCGAATTTTTGGAGAGCTTTAGGAGGTCTGCAAGCTGTTGATTCTTCCAGACTTGTTCACTGCTAAGTATTGCAAACTCTCATATGCATTTTTGATGAAACTATGAATATATGACTCCTTATCTCACTTATGATATGTATTGGCTTCATTTTGAACTTATATAGTTTCTTGATTGACAAATTCATTTCTGGTTTTATGTGTAATTTCCAGTGGTGCTTGTCTTTTATTGTATGAACTTCATTGCAATCTTTTGTTGGATTTCTGAGATATATATGCATCTTCATGGATATATGTGTATGAATTAGTTTTTACTTATCTGCTGAATGTATTCCCTTATGCTCTTGAAGTTTCTAACCAAAACCTACAAACAAAACCCTAAAAACCTAGTTTGGATTGATTTTATTTTTGAGATTGTGTTGGCTTGTTACCCTAGCCTTAGTAACAATTTCTGACACAAACACACTCCAAATACCATCATGAAAAAGTGCCCTCCACAGTGATTTGGCAGCTAGGGCCTTGTTAAAGAGATTGAGATCTCTTATTCCCCAACCTCCCTTATTTTTTGGCTTTGCTATCAGACTCCATCTTGCCAAATTGTAACCCCCCTGAAAGTCCAACTGGTTGTCGCAACACAGTTCCATGAATGTCAGACAAAATTTTAGAAAAAAATATTTAGCTCTAACATGATCCAGCATAGTCTCTTGAAAAAACACAACATCAGGTTTAACTGTAGACAAAAGCTCCTTGAGGGCTGGCATCTTGGACTAGGCACCCACAATCCCCCTAATGTTAAGAGAGATTAAGACTAGCATTAAGGAACCCTCATATCAGGGTTCAATGCTCTAAGTTTCCCAGAACGAGAAGGAACAAAAACAGGGTAATTTGAAGAAACCATTATGGGGTATGTTGCCAACCCTCCCTCAACAACCCCATGTCTTTTTTCCTGTTAGTGGAATTGTTTTTAGGCTTCTTCCTGATGGTGACATTTGCAATATCCACAAGGCCAACTCCGTCTACAAAGGATTTATAGGTCTGAAGAGGCGCTTTATTAATAAGAACTTCTTTGTATGAGGGTTCCGAGGGTTTGGTAAATAAATTTGTATCCAATGGAGGGGGAGAAGCCAAGGTGCATTCACTATGTAAATGAGGGGTAGTGTTAGGTCCCTCAGGAGAGGTCTCAGTCAAAATAGGGCTTTTGGGATCTGTAACAACCAACAGTTCTGTCAATGAGGGGGAAATCAAAGGAGGGTTTTATGAGATGACAAGGTTCCAATGAGAAGTAAAGGGATGGGAATTGTTAAAATTTTCCCAGAAAATTTCCCAGAAACCCTCAAAAATATCAACCAGCCACTCCTCATTACTACTTAGCAAAAGAATGTCTTATTCAGTTAAAGAAGTACTAAAGAAATTCGGAAAGAAAATATTTAACTTAGCAATGAAAGATTCAGTATAGGGGAATTGACTGGGCACCTCCCTTTGAGCATTCTGAGTCGACCTCCCATTTAAGTCTTATTCTCCCGCTTCTGAAACCAACTCCAGCGACTGAGCCTCTCCAACCACTGAAGGACAATTTGTTTTTATATGGCCAGTGGATCTTCATACATGACACCGAAAGGGTTCTCTCCAATACTCTAGGGTTTGAATGAAGGACCCCAAATTTCCTTTGAATGATTGTAATAGTCCCAATAATGAAAGAAATGACATTGAAGAGATACTTCCTTCTTTTCAAGAAGAGGGGAAACAACAAGAACACGGTATGCGCATTAATTATTAGATTTTAACTTTGTGATAACTTTAAATTTTTCTATTAATCATTGCTGAACACCTTTACAATTCCTTCTTCTATAGATGATGTTCATGAACAATCATGCCAAGAATATATTAACATAGAAGGGGATGATCCCTCTACACATGCATTGGCTGAGATGGTCAAGAAGAAGTGTAGAGGACCAACAAGATGTGCAGACATCAATAACTTGGAGGCTCCGCTTGAAATTGAAATTAATGAAAGGAACCAACCAGTTGGTCCAAACTCTGTGAAGCTATCGTCATTACTAGGTGTACTTGCTAGGTAGATGGTTCCAATCACATTATTTGATTGGTGAAAGGTTCCAATTCCACTAAAGGATGACTTGTGGAACATCATCAATGTGAGTATTAGAACTTTGTATATTTGTTCTCTACATTTGTATTTTTGCATGATTTCAATGTTTATTTTCAAACAATGGATGACATATAGTAATTCACTTCTTATATGTTGCAATCCAACTTCATAATCCCTATATGGAAGGGATAAGCCTCCATGAGGGTCTCCTTCGAGAGACTTATAGAAACTTCTCTTTTTCCTCTTCGTACAGGCACCGACACACCCTATAGACTAGCAACATGCGTCAGTGACGCGCTTTGTAGTGGAGCAAGGTAAGTCGATAAGGAAAAGACGCACTTTACTAGAAGGCAAGGTGCGCCAAGCTCTCTAAACAGGGTTTTTACAGGGAAAAAACCTCATGACTCATCTTCTAAGGATTTTGGTCAAGTACTTCAGGTATTTAGGCAAGGATAAAGTGTACTTGGTTCATAATCATGATGAGTACAAAATTTCTGTGTAACAATGAATGAACTATAACTTCATCTCTCGAATACATAGAGTTAAAACCCAAAAACGTTACTATAAAACGTAATTACGAAGAAACCAAGGTGCCTTCACATTGTAACGCCATTGGACTTATCACATTTATCCTAATATATTTTAACTTGTTCAAGCCTATACCTAAAGTGTCTAGTCCCTTTTGATCCACTACACATGCATTAAAACCCTCTATAGGGTTGTTAAAGGTGACCTCATACTCCACTCCTGACCCGCAACCTAAGTTTTTTTACAATGGAACCAAAGGTCTTCCACACCACCCCTTGTGTTGTTTGACAACATGCACACTAGGTATTCGGTATTCGGAGATGAGATGAAGATTTGATCCTCTATCAAAGAGTCCTTTAGATAATCCACAAGTAGAAATTTTGCCTCCATCCTCTCATTCATTCAAACAATTGGGCAGGCCAACCTCCGAAATGGTATTCATACTTTTTTTCTATATTTTGCATAAATTTTGTATTATTGACTCCTTTTCTAGTTTCAAATAATTAGCTACCTAAGTCTTTCTCATTAAACTAGTCATGGTTAAATTTGAATGGGGTTGGGGGCTTCTTGTCCTCATTCTCATTTTGAAACAAAATAAGTAGGTGATTAGAAGACCCACCATAACCAACCCAATATTTCAATTTTGCAGCCTCTTCCACAACTTTTTTTGCCACCATAAATATATATAGCCTTTTGAAAATCCCAATAATGACCCTTATAGAATTTCTCCATGTTGGAACTAACTGAACAGGTTCAACATATACCAACTTTAACTCCTCAAACATATGAGAGAAAAAATATGCTAAGAGGTTTGGTCTAGCCACTTCCCTCCATATTTCCCTCAAATTTAGGATTATATTTAAATTCCCTAAACAATAATTTTCTCCCTTGCTAGGGAACCTTAATCCCTTCACATCTCCCATAAGACATTCCTATCTCCATAAAAAATTAACAATATTGAAAACTTTATCTAAATATTTAGCTTTAAACTCAAGAGAGGATTAATAGTTGAGTTCCACCCTAAAACTATTTGAAATGCCCTCAACATCAATTGAACAAAAATTCCATCCCTTCAATTTTTTCGAGAGAATTTTGACAGCTTTGTTTCCCAAACACATCGCTTCTTGAAGGAAAACTATGTCTAGTTTGTAAACTAAAAATAATATCTTTAGGACTTGTTGTTTGAGGGTACCCTTGACCCCCTTTACATTAAGTGAGAGTACAATAATTAAGGACATTTATTTTGGGTCTTCTTGGCTCTAAGGACCCCACTTATAGTCATTTGTTTTCCCTCCTTGAATTATTTTGAGGATTTTGACTTTGTTATGGCCATATGCGATTTTCTTCCCATCCTCGATGACTGTATTGTATCCAAGGCTAGTCCTCCCTTAAGGAGTCTTTTTCCTCTAGGAATTATGATTTCCTAGTTTTCAATGAATGGTTAGATTTGTGCAAATTTTTGGGACTTTAAAACTTGGTTGACTTCACCATTAGAGTTTTCAGAGCATAGTCTTGAATTCTCGCTTCCCCTAAAGAGGAAGCTTATCAAAGGAGCCTTTGAGAGAGAAAAATGATATATGGGTTATTGGTTAAAATCCCTCTTCTGGATTGGTGTTTTCATGCCCAAAAAATTTGAATAGCATTGTTAAAACCTACTTTTTTAGATAAAATTGGAGCAAGGGCGGGCTTAACTTATAGGATTGATGAGTGGTTCTTCAATTTTTCCACTTATGAGCCATTCAAAGTCGCCATGGCTCACTAAATTTCTCTAGATATTTTAGTTGCTTCAATATTGATGTCTCCCCCTCTATTTGGAATTGTTACTTCCACTTTTGAAACTATTTTCTTCTGTCTCCATAACTTTCAATCCATGATCATTTTTACCTTGAATCTCAACATTCTCTTATGGGGATTTGTAGGTTATGTACAGGAACTGGGTGTTCCCCGAAGTACTCTGTATCAATAGTTCGAAGTTCTGCACAAAATTCTAATGCTGATGGAACTACCTCTGGCCCATGTGGGTCTATCTCTTTCCCAATTTTGGGTTCACAAATTGAGCATGCCCAAGATGGGTTGCCCCGTCAGTCAGCTTGGGCTTCGGGAAGTCTAAATTTCTCAGTTGGAGGGAATAACATTGATGTTCCCACAAAAGGAAACTCGACAAGCGGTGCACCATCCACAGCACTAGGAAGCCAAGAAAGAGAATCCATGGAAGTTCAGGAGAACCCTCATCGTGTGCGAGAAAGCAAATGGATATTAGGCGGTGCAATTCAAGGTGTAGAGGTATGTTCAGGAAAATCACCAGAAGAGGCATCTGGGTCTGTAAGCTTAAAGCCCTCTCATATCAGTAACCAACAGAAACAAAGGGTTGGAACCAGACAATCCATGGAAGTCCAGGAGAACCCTCATGGTGCGCGAGAAAGCAAAGGGATAGCAGGCGGTGCAATTCAAGGTGTAGAGGTATGTTCAGGAAAATTGCCAGAAGATCCATCTGGGTTTGTAAGCTTAAAGCCCTCTCGTCTCAGTAACCAACAGAAACATAGGGTTGACGGTTCCAACTCGGTCGTGATGAATAAGGGTTTACCGACTAGTTCATATTATCAGGGTTACAGAGGGAACAAATAATAAAGTTTTGATATAAGCAGAGGAGGCAAAGGAGGAAGCAGGGGAGGCTATGGATATCAAAGAGGAGAAAATGATAGGAGATCAGGGAATGAAGTGGAGGGTGGAATAGAAGTAGAGGAGGAAGAGGAGGCAGAGGGGGATATGGCTCTCAAAGAGGAGAAAGTGACCACATTGATGCTCTGGGTCGATTGCTGTAAGGACTTTTCTTTCTTAAATAAACCTTTTTTTTCTTGGTTCATGTTTAATATCTGCGTTTTGTGATTTCCTGGTCTTTTGTTTTGAATTCAACAACAAATCTTATTTAGACAAGCTTCCCAATTTTGGGATGTCGGATTCATATTCTCCAAGGTATGACTATATCTTTTGTGTCCACAAGATATGGGGGAGGTCGACACTTGAGGAACATTTAGTAAACAAGTATCATAAACAATTTTGGCACAAACTTGCATAATTGGTGTGAAGTGTTCCCAAGTGTTCATGTTGTCCTTGGCCTTTTGTTTGATATTTTTTATGCCACAAATATCAACAGTAATGGCGTCTTTATAAGAAGTGGGTGATTGCAAAAAATGAGTAATGGTGTGTTTGGTCTTCAAAAGCAGAAGTTCGTTGTCATTCATGAGTTTCTCAGGGTCTTCAATTGGCTGAGCAAGAACATGGCATTCATAGATCCCTTCCTTTCCTATATAAGATGTTCCTTAAGTTGTGTGAAGAATATCCAAGGCCTGTTGAAGCAATGCCTTGTGTCCATTGGTCTTTTTCAAAAAATCATCAAAGTATTCTCCATAGATTTTTTTTCAATTTCAGCCATCCTTAATCTATGTACGACAATTTTCTTAACAAGTACTAGAACAAGGGTAACATTTTCTGCAATAATTCTCTGTTGTTGGAAAAATGGAGTGAAATGACTAAGATACTCAGGCTCCTCTTGTAGATGATGTTCTACATTACTGACTGGCAAAGATTGTTGACAAATAATTGTCATTGTTGATCAAAGAGTCCACAATAATAGAAAGTTGTATGATAGGATTGAGGCACTTGTATGATAGGATTGAGGCTATGCCTATTCTTGAGCTGTAAGTTGATTTGCTTTGTGTGTTATGTTTTCCATATGTAGTTGCCTTCTGCATTTATGGTGTTTGGTTGAAGCACATCTTCTCCATCTGGAATGGTTGATGGGATCAATGTATATGAACTATAAACAATTTGACTTGACTCAAGTAGAATGGCATGGCTTGGGAAACTAATTGCATGAGTTGACTAAGGGTTGAAAATAGTGTTTGACATGATTTCCTTGAAATGCTGAAGCTCCTGTCAAAGAGTTTGTGAGTTCCCAACATTGGTCTTGACTAACCCAGACTTAGGTCGACTAACCAGTTTGTGGAGCCAAAGGGTATTACCATGAAGTTCGAACACTTGAGAGCAACATTTTGACAACTTCATCCCTTTTTCCACGGAGTGCATGAATTTTTGTTTTGCTTAAGATTTTAGATATTCATGTCTTCACTAAATTAACAACTTCATCACTCCAGTGCTATTTTTCATCTTCTGTGCTTTCCTATCTAAGATTTCATCATATAGAGTCAATTAATTGACTTCACCTATTTTAACTCTTAATGATGTCGATTTGTTTATGGAGGTTCATGTAGCCATATGTTATGTCATGCAATATTGATGTTCTTGGTAAAATGTGATTTTCCTGGCACATTAAAAAAATTATACTATTTTCATGCACTGAAATTGAAAGGGGGATCTTGTTGTCATTATCAAACATAACTCCTTTGTTTCCACAGTCAGACACTATCGCTACCCTCATGTTTGTCTATATCAAGCTTCATTCCCTCAATCAACAGACTTGCTTTGACTTGACTAAACCATGTGAAGACTTGGGTTACCTATAACTAGTTTCATTGTGAAATTTTTGGCTTATCTCTTCCATGGGAATAATGTCTTCTTCAAGGGAGACGTCTTTAGACCAAGCCATGTCATACTACAAAAATGAAATGAAAACATAGCTCTAGTCTTATGAGATCATAAAGGAGCATCTTGGCTGAATGCGCATTCTGATCAAGATAAACGACTTATGTTTACCACTAAGTTGTGTTGCATCCTAATGCTCTAGACTCATGCTAAAGAGCATCTGCTGTCATCTTCATTAGAATTATTGAAATAATCGCTCCTTTCTGTTTTCTTCTTTCTCTGCTTGTTTGGCTGTGCATATTGCTCTTGTTAGTGCTACTTTGTTCCCTTCTGTACAAAATATTCCTTCTTAAGCATCCAATCCAAATCTTCCATGGGTTGGCTGTCATGTTTTTCATATCAACCTTTGGATTGTTGTAGCAAGGGCACCATGATGCTTTATTATTGTACATAGGTATGTTGAATATTTGTGAACCTGTAGCAAATGTATGCTTTGTCCAAATTCTCTTCATATCAAACTTTTAACCTTGACTCAAACTTATCTTAAGGAAATCTCCCTTGTGTTGGAGAAGAACAAACCTAAAGTGAAAGGGAAGAGCTGCTGAGGTGACAATGGGAAAATTTCGTGAGTTACACAAAACTATCAACTTGGTGCTTGGGACTTTATACTTTTATGGGTTCTAGATTTCATTGTAAAAGTATCAAAATCAAAGAATTCATCCTTGAGTGTGGATTGTACCCATTGATTCCCCAAAATAGTGCATCCCGTGTAGGAAGAACTATCCTTAAGGTAAGAATGTTTAGTATCTCCTCTATTGAATGAATTATTCCTTCCCTCACTCTGAAAATAACTTGTGGCATCTTGGACATAACCATGTATTGTATTAAAAAAAAAACATTTTTCCCCTGCAGTACAGGTGTGTGTTCATTGTTGAGGTTTCATTTAAGATGGAAATACCTTTCATAAGAAGTATATGGAGATAGTGTTAACAATGCAACAAAATGGAATTGATTATAATCAAACAAATAAAGCTGAATTTCCAAAGTAAAATTGATTATATATTACAGAATGCAACAGTAGCACATGCATGCACGCACGTAAATATATCTGAACAAGCCATAAGGTTTAAGGCCACTTAGCATTACTCTGATACATAGGCTCCAATACCATGGGAAGGTGCACAAGTGCAGTCAAAAACATCATCTCTTGGAATTATCCATGTGTAATAATTTTGAAGTCTCAAATATTCTTGATTATTTTGTTTTTAAAGCTTATTTCTCATTTATGTCTATTGTCTCTATTGGATGGCAGATGATGCAGCCCATGGACTTAACAGTGAACTCAGAGAGATTCCACAAGTGGAGCAATGGACACTTCCTCTAATCCTGAAGAAGGTATTACTATAAGCAATTGTAGTTTATTTTTGAAGAGTGAAGCCTTTTTGTCTAGGTAATTTTATTGAATTATGTCTTCATTAGTATTACCGTGAGACATTTTTTTTTGAAGAGAATGATATTTCTATTGATTGAAAAATTTACCCACATATAACATTAAAAATATCCCAACTCTGGTAGAGATGGGGACGGATCACACCCTGGATAATATTTGGGGACACCATCATAATTAATATCTTAAACCACCAATCTACTGCAAACATTTTCATGTGACAGGTCACTTGATCTTCAGAGTTGGAAACATCTCCTACAACATTTGGTTTCAAAAAGTGAAAACATCACCTAATTCCTAATATGGAATTTCCTATATGCTTAAATCAGTAGCAACGTTCCTGCTCAGGAATTTATTCATATTATTAACCTTCCAAATCTTTTTGCCGGTAATTTGTATGTGTTCAACCTGCATGGTATTTTTTCAGGCTAGTGTACATACTTACACTATTACATTATACAGAGCTATTATTATACATACATACTATACATACTTACTTATTATTACATTATACATACTTACACTTTGGTTGACATAAATACACAAAAACATTCTTACCTAAGTATGCAAGTCTGAATGTGTCTATGAGGTTTTGCATGTATATCTAGCCTTGGGTCCATTAATCTACACAAATGTTTGTCAACAAATGTCTTCTTTACTTGGACTTGAGATAGGAAAGCATATATAAGAAATATTATTTCAAGGTAATCCAGTCATTGTCAAACAAGCACTACCTTTAATGATGTAATGCACTCCACCATAGTGTTTTGGATAGCCTTCTCTATTTCTTAGTTTCACCCGCTCCTCTGCTTCTTCCCCCATCATTTTCTGCCAATTTCTCTTACAAAGCTACCAATGCCTCAAATCTTTTTTATATTCCACAGTTATTAGATAAATATTTTTGTGGGCTCAAGATTCTTCAGGATCATGCTGCTTGGACATTTCACCTCACTGACAGAATTTATGGCCTAACTCTAGGGTCTTGTACCAATCCTGAGCAGATTTAGAAACATCAATAGGGGTCCCATCGACAACCTTTTGGTGTAGCTACTTCATGTTCAAATTGGGCCTTTGTTGGCCTGGAAGTTACACTCTAGAGTTGGTTCAACAACCCCGCTTTCTCGGTTTACAATTCTACTCCACAAATTTGTAGGAAGCAAACAGACTAGGGTATAAAACAGACCAGCGGGACTAAAGAAAACAAATGATTTATTAAATGGTATCCATCATTCGTTAGACCCAACAAAACTTTTCCCTAACACAATTAATGTAGGTAGGTGGTGGGGGATGGATAGTCATTGACATAACCTTCCAACATGATGGATAATTCCAATCATTCAATTTTAAAGGCCGCACTCATTCCAACTTGGCCTTGATTCACCGGAGTAGTTGATTGAGTATTAACCATTGACCAAGGTTCCAACCCTCTTGTGCTCTACCCTGCATGAATGGCATGTCAGAAAAAGGGAATATGTTGGGTGGAAGTCCTTGGTGAATTGGTGGAATAGATGCCCTCAAACATGGTGATTAATTCAAAGGAATTTTTTGTTATGTGGCTCAACCTCCTACCTTAGGCTTTGTTTCTTGAAGAAAATTCCTAAAAAGAAAAATAGGTGGTGCTAGCTAAAAATAAAAATCTAAGCATTCAGAATTTCCTCATTAATGCCATCAGATTTTGCCATAAAATGCCCATTCTAGACTTTATGTCTATAATTGTATTCTCTAAGGTGGCCCAAGTAATACACATTAATTTTGGTTCTCTCGTCTTCTTGAACTATAAACAATTCAGCTTCTTGAGGGTTATTTACTTCCTCAGTTTTTCTACTTGGTTTTCTTATCCAACTCATTCTACTGTTTTGTGGATTACTTTGGTAACCCGAAACTTTGACCAACTTTATAATATTTTTCACTTGGTGTTTCTATTTTACTAAGAATTTTAACTTAAAACACTTGACATAAAAGATAATTTAAAATTTTAATTAATTCTTCCTAACTTTCAAATGCTTGCTATCAATTTCTCTTGACAATGGGGATTTTGGCATGCTTGGTGCCATTGAGTTGAGAGCAAGGGAATTTTGATTCAAGGCATTATGCACAACTAACCCATACTTTGCTTACACTTGGTCCATCGACCTTATAGCAAGATCATGCGCAATATGAGACATAGTTGTTCATCTGATTGGTTTGGTCAATTATTCACCATTTTTATGAGGAACAATAGAGCTATGTTGCCTAAAGGTAGTGCTGGTTATGATACTTTTAAGACTGATTCCATCATTTGAAACAAGGGTTAGATGGTTGACTCACTCATCATTTCAAATGTATACCACATTGGTAATCTGTAGGAACAATTTGCTCATGAGTCAATTATTCCTTTCTTAGGAATTAGCTGTTGAAAGTACCAATATATATGGTGTAGTATGGTCAAGGAGCACGCATTCCCAAAATCCATTTTATTGGGATGGGTAAGATCGAGTTCACTAAATGTAGACAATGGAACAGGTGTTTGTAAATTAGGGACAACAACCTTCTATGGCTGCTAAGAGACCTTGATAAGTGGTTGAGGCATTAGGAGAAGTGCTCCAATAGTCCTCTTCAAAGTGGAACATCAAATCTCAGTCCCATATAGTCTTTCCCTGATCATAACTAGTTTTGGTGCCATAATCATTTATTTGCTAACAAACTTAGATATCTGTTTATTCTAGGCATTTTGTTGAATATTGTGAATATCTCTTCCTTAGAGAAAGTACCTTGCGTGAAAATCAATAAACAAAAGCTCTAAGATGCTTTGCTCATCTTTGGTGATATAGAAGCATTATGCATTTGTTGAGTCTAGAGGTGTTGATGAAGCTATCCATGCAAAAGATTTCTTTCAAGGAAGGCTCTTTAATGAGCCTATTATACAAGTTTTATATTCAAATATTAAGATTGGGTTTGTGGACGATCCGCAAGATAATCTACTCCTGTTTTACATCGAGGCATTATGCATTTGTTGAGTCTATAAGTGTTGATGAAGCTAGCCATGCAAAATATGTCTTTCAAGGATGTCTTTCAAGGAAGGCTCTTTAATGAGCCTATGATACAAGTTTTATATTCAAATATTAAGATTGGGTTTGTGTATGATCCGCAAGATAATCCACTCTGACTTCATTTTGAGAATCAATTCCATGTGATACTCCAAATACAAGTGGATTTTCGTTTGGTTCAATTGAAAAGTTTAGGTCTGTGGGAATGATCATATGGTAACCATTTTGCAGTGGGTTTTTTGACATATGGCACCCTATACCCATATCTAATTTTGCTAGAACTCTGAGTTTGCTAGGATAGGGACAACATTATGGAGGTAGAGGAATGTTGTTGCTAGCAAGGCACACTTGTTAAAGGTGGAACTCTTATTTGTAATTAGTAGGTAAAATAATTGAAACTAAATTTTTAGAGGTAGTGATTCCCTTTACAGGAAGAATCCTAGATATGTTCACCAAAAAATTATGAGTGATGGCACAATGTTTTTTTTAGTGCCTCAGCATTTTCCAAGTGTGTTTTGAAGGCTCATTGCACCAAGTGTTTGCAGTTGGCATGCAATGTTATGCAGTAGAGTTCATCACATACAAAAGTTTCACGTTATATCTAACAGAGATTTGCGGAGTTGTTGTTCTAGACCTCATGTTTCACATCACCAACCTTACAAATAGAATACTTGACAATGCAGCTCCAAATGGTTCCATGGCAAGGCTCCCCCCTTGTACAATGCAACCAGACTTGCATGATTTTTTCTCTCCATGATTGTGAATGTTAGGAGAGTTGAGCTCACTCACTCTTGTGCTCCACTTGAGAATCAAGTTCATATAGCCTTGGCAACACCCTGAAGGACATCATCTGCCAGTGTTATGATCAATTCATAGTGATTAATGGCTTTGATGAGAAGATTGTTTCTTGCTCTTCATACTTGTCCTCAACGGCCAACTTTGGTACTTCTTGACATCATCTCTTTTGATAATATTTGAGTGTCTTTTGCTTTTGGTACTTTACCTTATTTGCATCATCTTTTCATCTTTTTGTGTACCCACACATTGCTCCTTATGCTTCTTGATTAGCTTGGCTAGATTTATTTGCTAGTTAGCTGGTTATTTAGTTGTTAGTTATGAGATTTGTTCTTCTGATTTTACCATTGATCTAGCAGTTGCTTTCCCATTCTTTCCTTGTAACCTAGTTTTTAGGTGTACTTTTTAGTCTCATTGGCCTTCATTAGTGCTCATTCGTTGGACATCAATAAAATTATCTGATCTTATCTTATCTTAGGCTTTGTACTTGAATGGCGGCCCACTGTAGCACAAGCCCTTCTACAATTGTGGCTTTAATGTCGAACCTTGGCTTCTTGAACCATCAGTGCCATCTGGACACATCTAGAATTGTAATAAGGATATCCTAGAAAATATTAAAGTGAGAGTAGAGCAAGGGAGATTGAAGAATGTCAAAGTAGCAAGTAGGAATATTGTCCATAATTGCTAGAATTAGAATCAGACAGGGACCAGTGGGCATCAAAATCATGAACCGTACTGAAACAAGGTTGGGACCTATTAATAATTAGTATTAAAAATGATGGACCAAAAAAATGAAAATTATTCAAATTTTGATTTAAAAGAACCATGATGTGTTTCAATGCAAATCAAGGACATTAAATGCCAAATATTTAAAGTTTTCTTATGTATATAACATGTATGTTTGAAACAACAAAATTACATCGAGATAGAGGTTTTGACTCTTAGAGATGCATACAATTGAAATTTTGAAAGAAAAGACATAAACATTGAGTCACACTCCTATAAAAGGCAAAAGAAAATATAATCTAAGATGTGAAATATAATGGCTAGAGAAGGATATGTGTTGTTGGAAGATCTGGAGTGATGTATGTATTATGTACTACTTAGGGCTAGATTCGAAAAACCCTGAAACCACCCATTAACATATTTCATGCTTTAACATGGAATGAGAGAAAGAAGAATGTATGCACTAGTCTGATCTTACACTTTGGAAAATTTCATGCAAAAGCAACCAAGCATTCTCGCTTTTTTTGAACTTATCTACAATAAATAAGAGGCATAAAAATTTGCAGCTCCATCCAAGATTGTTGTGTGATGATCAGTTGAAAACTTGAAACAAAATCCTCAATCTTTCAGTTGAGACACGATCCTATGGATATATTTCTTGTCTTGTAAAACTTTTAATGACTTCCCATTCATCTGATTGATAGCATTCAATAGCAATATCATAGTTGTCAAAATTGGTCGAATCAGTACTGAAATCATTTAGTTTGAACTGGTCTATTGTAACTGGTTGGAATCAGTGTTTCAAAATGCTTTGGACTGGTTCCTGAACCAGTTTTTTTAGACTCTAGAGTCTCGAAATATGAACAGGTTGTACAGAATCAGTCAAAACCAGCTGGTTCTGTACACGAGCGCAGGTCTCCCAAAAAATATAAGAAAAGGAAAAAGTGCATAACCCCTTCTAAAATGTAATCATACCCTCTTTATAGATGCTCCTATCACATCTTGCCAACCCCTATTTTCCTCCCACCTTTTTCACTGAGCATTTCTGAGTTTATGGAAACTTTGGAGCTGTAGCAAAGAGTCGAGACTACAGAGGTGTTGATTCAGAGTGCTTCTTCAGAAGATTTGGATCTGTTATTGTGTCGGAGCATTGATTTGAAGTGATTCTTGGGAATTGGATATAGGCGATCTAAACTCGTATGATGATGAGAATGCTATGTTGTGACTCTGTGTTTTGATTGTGTTGTGAATATTTGGTAATATGTTGCTCTGTTTCATTTTGTGGTTGATATTATCTGTTACAGTTTGTTGATGACAAATGTTATATGTTGAAACTTGAAGGTGGATGTTGTTGTTGATGATTGATCATTTGATGACAATGTTATAAGTTATAATTGATAGATGATTGGTGTTATATGTGTACTAAATGGTTGATGCTTCATATGTTTTCATGTTTCTTGCAGCTAGCTAATTTGACATTCTGCATGTTTTTTGAATATATATGTTGTTATGAATTAAAGTATATTAAAATATGTATTATATAAAAATATGGTCCTAGAACTCTCCACTACTGGAATCATTTTTAAAATTGTGCTTCCTGCTTTCGCTCCCTTACACCTCCACTAGCTTCTTTATCAAAAGTGTTTTTTACACCTTATCCTTAGCAGCAGCCTCTATCAGCACCTTCATCATAGTTTCCTTATGCATCCTATTCTCAGCAGCCTCAACCAACATCTTCATCACATGTGATTTCTTTAACATATTCTTAGCAGCCAAGACCTGTGATTAATGAGAATCTACCTTCCCAAACTGTCAATGTGCCTACTATTGCTGGTGTATGGGGTTTGAGAATGCCCCCATCGTCATCCTTTATGATACAATTTATCTTTACTTTATGCAAACCAAAGTAGTTATTATGGGTGAGTTTTCTTTGTTTTTTGTTGTAGTATGGTAGCTTTTAGCACTTATATTACATTCTTGACTAACTTGGAATTCCCCAATTTTGAAAGGGTTCTAGCTCAATGGAAGAGCGCCTGCCTTACAAGCAGGAGGTTGGTGGTTCGATTCCTCCATGCCCTATTGATATTGCAATATTGGTATTTTTAATAAAATATATTTTATTATGATTTATGATGGCTATATAGGGGGTTTCAAACTGTCTTTGTATGTTGTTACGAGGGGGGTTCTAAACCGCCTTCATATGTCACTACGAGGGGGGTTCCAAACCGCCCCTATAGGAATCTATGAGGGGGGTTCCAAATCGCCCCTATAGGGTTCTACGAGGGAGGTTTCAAACTGCCTCTATAGGCCTCTACGAGGGGGGTTCAAAACCACCCCTATAAGCCTCTCCGAGGGGGGTTTCAAACTGCCTCTATAGGCCTCTACGAGGGGGGTTCAAAATCGCCCCTATAGGCCTCTACGAGGGGGGTTCCAAACCGCCCCTATAGGACTATACGAGGGGGGTTCCAAACCGCCCCTGTAGGTTTGTATGACAGGGCTTATGAGGGGGGTTCACAACCACCCTCGTAGGTCTCCATGAAGGGGGTTCAAAACCGCCCTCGTAGGTCTCTATGAAGGGGTCTACGAGGGGGGTTTAAAACCGCCTCCGTAGACCTCTACGAGGGGGGTCACAAACCGCCCACAAAAGTCACTTTTGGGGGCGGTTCCAATCTGGTCAAAAACCGCCCTTAAAGGGAAAAACTTTTAACATCGGTGCCTTTAGGGGCGGTTTTGCCAAAACCGCCCCCAAAGCCAACCCCCCCCCGTAGGTCACTTTTGGGGGCGGAAGACAACCCCCCCTAAAGGCCAAAAATGTAGTAGAATTAGTAAAGCTCTCAGGGATGTTGAGTTGAAGTATAATCTCATGGAGAAACAAGCATACCAAAAACCTCCAAGGTTTTTAGGCCCCAACCTCCACAACTCTCAGGAAGAGAAATATTATCCCACTTGGCCATTATCAGACCCTTACGGTCTTTACCACCTGACCATAAAAAGTTGGAGCAAAGTTTCCTAATATTCTACAAAACCGAGCTGGATGCTTTAAACAAGGAAAGCCAATATACAGGGATTCTGGTTAAGATGGCCTTTACCAGGATGAGGCGACCACCGATGGATAACATTCTATTAGTCCAACATTGAAGTCTGCGTTCAATTTTTTTTAAAATCCATGACCAATCTTTAACTCTGTAACTATTAGGCTTCGGAAGATACCCAAGATACTTAAAACCATCAACTAGCATGTGAAATTTAAAGGGAAGGACATTTTGTAAATCCATGATCTAAGATTCCTCCACCTGATGCTAATAGAGGATAGATTTAGCATCACTAACCTTCATACCCGATGCGCAGCAAAAGACATTGATGGTGTTCATATAGCACTCCCATTCATTAATAGAATCTGACCAAGCAAGGAGCACATCATCTACAAATAGTAGATGAGATATAGAAAGTTCTTTGGATAGCTTTATACCCTGAATACATCCATCAGATTTGGCTTTATGAAGCAACCTGCTAAAACCATCAATAACAAGCATAAATAAAAGAGGGGACATAGGGAAACCCTTCTTGATTCCTCTCGAGCACTTGAAGAATTTGGAAGGCACACCGTTAACCAAAACCGCAATATTAATGAATAAACACATGCCATTATCCAATTGAGCATTAAAGGTGACAAACCAATTTGGATTAGAACAATTCTAAGAAAGCACCAGTCGACACGATCATAGGCCTTCTCAAGATCCATCTTGAGAAAGCAAGCTTTCTTTTTCCTCATCTTTATGGTATGAATGATTTCCTGCAGGATGCCAACAACATCCAGAATTTTCCTGTCATGTAAAAAATCAAACTGTTCAGCAGAGATGAATTTAGAAAGCCCAAGTTTGATTCTCACAGCAATGATCTTGGAAATAAGCTTATATATTAGGTTGCATAAAGCTATGGGCCTATAATCTCCAAAGGTGTGAGGCTTATTGCTTTTTGGAATCAGGGTCAAGAATGTAGAATTCAGAGCACCGAAGATGAAGCCATTAATTCTGGAGAATTCAACCATAGCAAGAATCTCGCCCCCCATAATGTCGAAGAAATGCAGGAACATCTCCACAGTCCAGCCATCAGGACCATGACTTTTTTCTTTTGCAAAAAGTTTTAAAGTGTCTTCAACTTCCTTTAATGTTACAGCCTTCTCCAAGTCCTTCACCTCTTGATTGCTGAAGAATACAGGGTATAATCTAGCAATCTCTAGCTGCTTCATAAGGTTGCTAACTCCAGGATCAATGAAAATATTACCATAGAAAACTTTAGCTGCATCCTGAAGTTGAACTTGCCCAGAAATATTATTTCCAACTCCATCCTCCAAATCCCAAATGGCATTGGAATTCCGTCTATGAGAAGCATAAGCATGAAAATATTTAGTGTTTTTATCCCCTAAGTCCAACCATAATGCTCGGATCTTGAGTCTCCAATCGGCTTCTTCATGTTTCAATATAGCTTCCTTCTTTTCTTCAAGAGATTTAATTAGGGCTTGATCATCCATATCTTCCATAAGATCAAATTTCCGATAATACACTTCTTGTGTCCGGATCTCCAAGGATCTATACTCTTTCAGATCCTTCTCCTTTTGATTCTTTATCCATTTTGTTACCACATCTTTCAATTTCCTGAGTTTTAAAATAAGACGATCCATAGGGTTCATCTCAACTTCAAGAATAAAACTTAACCAAAACTGTCTACTTGTTGCACAGAAGTTGTCATTATGTAGCCAGGAGCAGCTGAACTTAAATGGAAACTTCTGTAAAAACACTATATCATCACATTGAAAAAATACTGGCCAATGGTCCGAAAAGATGGCCTCCCCATTCCATGATTTGTAGCGCTGAAAACTATGAAGTAAGGACTGACTAACCAGAAAACGATCAATCCTTTTATGGATACCTTATCGACCCACCCTATCGTTTGTCCACGTTGGAAGGAGGGTAACAGGAACGATATCAACCAAGTCGAAATTAACCATCATAATGGAGAAATATTCAGCAAGATCATCCTTGCAATCCAGCGACCCCCAAACCTCAGTAGAGCTTAGGGAAAAGTTCATATCTCCTGCCATGATAATATTTTTCGTATTTAAGAGACCTGAACTCATTAAAGAATCCTAAAATACCGTTCTGCCAGAGTAAGGCTCATAGCAATTAAACACAACAAAATTAAAATTTTGGATAAGACTCCGACCATTCATCAATAAACCCCAACTGGTTTTGAAGGTGTTGAAATGAAAGAGACGAGGATTCCATCCAACAATAAGACCTCCCAACCTACCCAAGGCACTAACAGCAGAAAAATCCCAACCTGTTAATATATTGGCGAGCTTCAGAATAGCAGAAGAGTCCTCACACATAGTCTCCTAAAGGAGAATTATCTCTGGGCTAGTAGCATTAAACAATCTAGATAAAGCCCTACCTCGGGTAGCCTTACCTAGACCCCTAACATTAAGGGAAAGAATCAACATTAATCAATTATGACAGAGGGTTGCACCACTCTAAGTGCCCTAGGATTCGAAGACCTATCAATAGAAGAACCAGCTTCATCAATTCTGACAGACAAAGGGATAAAAACATCACCCATCGCATCCTCAAATTTCCCCTTTCCCGACTTCTTAGACTTTCTAACATTAACATTTTGGAACCGCAGACAATCAAAGGGTTTCACCTCATTATTTAAAGGAGGTTTTTTAGAATACACAGTAAATGGTTGGATACCAGGATCCTCGGAACTTGGACAGTATCCACTCTTAACAAGCACAGCCTTATCCTCAAAAGAGAGAACCCTCACGACATTAGACTGATAGGTACGAGCAGAATTAGGGATTTCCACCAAAGGAACGTCAGGCTCAAGCATTAAAATAGGAGGAGACATCCTACCCGCAACCAAGAAAGGGGCATTCACAACATTAAGATTTAGTGACAACTCCCCTCTAGAAATACGTTGATCCAGTGAATTCTCCACATCAACATAGAATTTAAGTTCATCTTTAGACATATTTTTATATGGAGTTTCGTCAGGAGAAGGCTTACCCGAATAGTTCTGAACAAGAGAAGGAAGTCTGGATTTAGGTCTCGAACAGACATGAGATGCATCCAAACCCGAACCAGAGCCATGAACCCCAATCGCCTTCATGGAAAGAGAGGGATACTTTGCAATGACCAATCTGCCGACAGTTGAAGCATCAAAAAGGTATCTTGAAATAATCCAGTCGTTGGCAAAAATCCCAAGAACCCCAAGTGACATTAACCTCAGCCGGCAACCCTAAGCTCATATCAAACTCCACCATAACTTTTGCAACTCTCCAATCAAACCCAAAAAGGGTTTTCTTATCCAAACAAATGAATTTGCCAACAGAATTGGCTAATTCCATAAAAATGTTCTCGATCCAGAGTTCAATCGGAAAGCTCGACAGCAGCATCCGCAAATGATGAAACCTCTGCTTTTCACGAACCGGGTCAAAACCTACATGCCATTTCTTTAAGCAGAGCGAGCCATCCTTAAATAGCCAAGAATGCTAGACGATCTCATCGACATGGGCACTGGAAGGAAAAACAAAAAGAATCCACCAATTAACCAAGAGGTTAACCGGGGGAGCCAAGCCCACTAGAGGGGTCCAGTGAAAATTCACCCATGCCAGAATCTCCTCACGGCTACTCGAAGTAAACTCCATACGCCCAACCACCCCACGAGTATCCAGAAGCTCTACACGATCAATATTGCAGTTAGGGTTAATGACAAAATGTTCTCTGCCATCTCTGGCCTTAACAGATTTAGTGAATCGACGAGCCCTAGCTTTAGCCCCAAAGAAATTAGGGTTAATACATCTTGAAACAAAACCCTTCGGAGCCATGCCAACTAAAGTAGAACTTTCAACAGGCGAGAATACCTTGGATGGGGTTTTTAGCAAGGGATCCATGGAATACATGTGCCTACCACTGTAGGAAAATACAAACCCCAAAAAATAGCCACATGTCAAGATTACGAGATGCAATGACCGGGAGAATGGGTAGGCCCACAACAAAAACCAACCACACACAAACCCCAAGTCAAAAAGAAGGAAAAGACACCACCAAAAATAAAATAAAAAAGCCGCAAAAAACCAAGATTTTGGAGCTATAGATAGAAATCACATTCCCACTTTTTTAAAACCTTGGTTGGTACCTTAGTTGGCCAAGAAAGCCAACTAGACTCCAAGTTACTGCAGCTCAACAAAACCTGCTTTACGGCGCAAAAAAACCAAAACTACAACACCGAAAACCTCCAAACCACCTCCCCAAAACCCTTGCCATCTAGATCGTAATAACAATATCTGCATGGAGTTTTCATTTATTAGAATGTTCATTGCATAATCCACCTCACCCACTTTCTGGCACTTTATATGGTTCATAAAAATTGGGTTGAAACTTGTTCTTATCTAATTGCCAAAGGGTTGCTTGTTTGTGGGGATTAAATCATATAAAGACCATATATCCAAATTTCTAAAAATAATTATTTAAGCGATGTTGGTTAACCTATTATTTCATTATGTTTACTTCCATAGACAAGTTGTCTTTTAAGATGTCTAAGATGTTTTGTATCTCTTGCAGTGTGCATCAATTGTAGCGACGGATTTAAGATTATGATGACCTGATTCTTAAGTGGTGGAGGTTCATAACGATGTACTACCTTAAATATGGTCATTTTTACATTGGTGGAGTGATATTTAGTGTTATTTCATTTACTTTTCGTATCCCTTGTGTATATATGAAGATATCCTTCCAATAACTTATTAGTTCTACCTTTATTTTCCATTTGTTTTTAAGGGTGATAGGTAGTTCTTATATTGAAAGTCACCGGCCTTCCTAATTTGAAAAGTCATTTCTAAAAGTGGCTTACAAAATCCAAATCCTTGTCACAAATTATATATTGAGGGAGTCCATGGATCTTATAGGCATGCTTAAAGAATAAATCAATGATCCTAACAGTTGTAAATTTGGTAGTAAAGGAATGACATAAGCATATCTAGTTAAAGGGTCAATTTAGTATACAAAGATAGCAACCTTACCTTCACAGAGAAAAAATAACTATGATGAAGTTCAATGATCCCTATTCCAAATTCTATTTGGAGATCAAATTAGTTGGGAGAACACTAAGACAAGAAAAACAATCCACCTTATCATACTAGAATATGTCACATCATGCCACAAAATACTCAATGTTAGCATTTATTTTGTCTAATAAAGTTGGGGGAGACATTCTTATAAATTTTGTGGAAATCCCCCTAATTCATAGAAGGAGAGCATGTTCATGTTGAAAATATTGTTATATAATAGGAGATCCATGTTAAAAATAGATCTAATTTTTAAAGAGGATGGCACCATTCATGATAGTCCAAGGTTGGCCTTTCTTACCATTGATAGTGTCCCCCTGAACTTGAACTATTGTAGTTCCCACTATGCTCAACTACTAGATCTTGAGCCCAATCCAGATAGATTATTGAAATGGATTTCAAGTTGGGTGGTTCATCCCACTGAGATATCGGATTTGGGACAATATTTTTTTTACCCTTCTTATAGATGGCCTAAAATTCATAGGCTTAAATCTGGTCAATCCATTTTTGTTGTTCCCCTATTAGACTGTCTTGATTCAATAAGGATCTCAAGTTGAAGTGATCATTTTTAATAAAGAGATTATAATTACCAAGGAGGAATTGACCTTGGTTAATCATTGCATGAAGTATATCCAACAATGTTTATCATATATTGACATGTATCACTATGCCATTCAGCTTCTTGCTTTTGAATTTAAAGGGTACATGATCCCATGAGAGTACAATACCATGTCTAAACCCAAATGAATTGCACTCATTGATGAAGGGATGGGTGAAATCAGGTGTTGCACGAATTGGAGTCCATGTAAGGGCTTCCTTTATACAATCAAAACCTATTGTGCTTTATGCATGAGTTAAGCAATGAAAAACATCTTTCATGGTTAAGTTGATGAAAGGATGAACAATGGTGGATAATTTTTTGATAAAACGATGATAAAGCCTACAAAACACAAAAATCCATAAACATTCTTAAGGGTTATAAATGCTTCCCATTCTTGAATGGAATTTACCTTTGCAAGATTGGTGCAAACACCCTCTACAAAGAAAAAACACCCACAATATTTTAGCTAATTCTTGGAAAATTTGAACTTGGATTCTTTTTCATAGAGATTATATTGTGCTATGTTAGTCAATAAGATTTCCAAATGCTTTACAAATGTTCTACTATATATGATGATATTATCATATAACACCAATTCAGAGTTGTAAATATACTTACCATACACTTCATTCATGGTGTTCTTAAATGTTGCAAGAGCATTATGGAGGCCAAATTAAATCACTTGAAATTGGTAGTAACCTTGTTGTGTCTTGAATGCAGTTTTCACTTGGTCCTAAAGTTGTATAGATATCTAGTAATAGTCAAAGCCTATGTCAATCTTAGAAAAAAAATCTAACATCATGTAGTACATCCATCAAACAATTGATACAAGGCATGTGAAATGTATTTTCTATGGTGATTTAATTATGTGTTTTATAATCAATACAACGCAAGGGGTATTAGTAAAAGTTATGACCCTAGATTCCTATATTCCCTCCCCAATCCTTTTAATCTCATGCCCTAAAATTTTCCATATCCATAAACATCAACCACTATGGGGACCTTTGATGTTGGGTAAACTTCAACAACATGTTCCATGCCACTATCAAGTGGAAGTTCTATGGGTATCACATGGAACACCACTTTGTACTTTTGGAGTAAGGTAGGCATACCTAGATTATGGGTTTATTAAAAGAAAATCTCCCATACAATACAAGTGAACCACAAAAATAATCTAGACATTATTTCATTTAATGGTCTAAATAGTTTTAGGTGGAAGGCCTTTCACAATAACTTCAATATCATCTTGCTTAACGTAGAGGTACTTCCACGATTGGTTGATGGAGTGGGTCCCTATGAAAATAAACTGTTAAATACCAAAATGGCATCTACTCATCCAATGTATGTGACATTGAAGTCAATATTAAGGGTGTCATATTCCACTATAATTTCATTCGTAACATATTTTTATGACCCAAAACATTGATGGGAAAGTGCTCAAGTATATCAAGATAGAAATCGAATTGATCAACTTATTTCTTATCAATAAAGGCACTACAAGAAACAACCAAAACAAGGAACCTTTCTTTTTTAATTTGGCATAAAACTCAAACATGTCAAGACTACCTAACCTACACCTAAAGGTGGATTGAACCTACAAAGTTGAGGAATGGAACAAAACATTTCTTATAACCACCAATATATTGGTTTTGTATTGATAAAATGAGAGTTGCAATTAAGAGGTAGAAACCCTTTTTTATACTAACATGAAGATACAAAACTTTTAATTAAAGGTTAAGTCTTAATAAAAACCTTAAGACTCCCATTACATAAAAGTGACTTTAAACAAATATATTTAACTTAACTTTGGACTTAGCTAAGTTTATTATTCTTTATTTTGTATTATTGTTATGGAAAAAAAATCATTTTTACACTACATGTATAAACTTTCCTTTCATTTTAGTTTATTAACATTACAATATATAACACATCTCATCTATATTGAGTTGTAGACAACACCTTATGCAATTACAAACATACAAACAAATTAACTCAACTACACATAATTCAATACCCTAAAACATCAAGTATAATGCCCAATGTTAAGATTAATAAACAAGATCCTCAAGATCGCAATTACCTCAATTGTTTCTATCAATGCAAGGGTAGGTTTGGTCAACACTTGATAACACCCTTGAAAATCAATGGGAAAGTGGGGATAATACCCAGTTGGAGGGATACAAGGCTAACACCCAGTGGGCCTACCATTGGGTAAAGGTTAATATTTCCCTAGTTGACATAAGCACTCAATAAAATCAAGTTGATGCTTGAAACTACATCTAAAACTAATCTAAATGCTGAAAATAAAGAATAGAAATCTAAGCATGCATCTAGATTGACATTATGCATGCAATATGAGTGTTGTAATGTGCTTGTAGCAAACTATATAAACCAAAAGATTGATGCTTTAAACTACACCTAAAACTAATCTTAATGCTAAAAAATAAAGAAGAGAAATATGAATTTGGTTGTGATAGACTATGTAAACCAGTAGATTGATTCTCTAACAACCACCATGAAAGACTACAACAACATAAAACAAGAGCAAATATATAGTTTTTAAATTCAAATTAAATGGTGCACACCATGCTTAAATCAAGGAGCAATTAGCTAGCTATAAGAGGTTGTGATGTAAAACAGAAAATTGATGGTAATAATAATCTCACAAGGACTAAAACTAATAATAGATTAATTAACTCAAATAAAAGGAACAATATTGAGATTTATTTAGATTTGAAACATTGAAAGACTATGCACATTCATAGAATAAAATGTCATGGAACTAGTACATACAACCAAGGAAATCAACAGTTCAAGTAGTTGATTCAATTGTCTGCAAGCAAGATGTTTATAAGACCATATATTGCTTACACAAGTTTGGTCTAAACTTAGGTGAGGCCTTAGACAATGAAGATTTTTGTGGCCAACCCTTCACTCCAGTTGTCTTGAGGTTATCTTTGAGAGATAATACATTGACCCTCACCCTCACCCTCACCTCATTGTGGAACTATAACTTATAGCTTGTTCCACCCCCACCCGCCTTTGCATGAGTTCTCATTCTACCTTTATAGCAGTCTCAGTAGGCATATGAAATGATTTAGGTGTCGATTGAGTTATTTGTTGATTGTTTCCCTTCCCTCATGGGTTTGGTCCAGGCTTAGGGTAACCAAAAGGACATAATGATTATATTAGAAAGGCATGGTCACCTATGTGCCACTAGAATACTAGTGTACATCTCAGCAAACGTCATAAATAATCATGGCATGCAAGTAAACAACGTAGCAACCAGTATCAAAGAGAAACCAAACATGAAAAAATGATCTTCAAATCTAGATAGTCAATGTATTCTATCATAATCATATTGTGTCACATATATAAATTAAGTTTCAAAGCACCAACTATAAACATGAAATATTATTACTATTAATGTTTATTCAATATGCGGTATCATCTTATATTCAGTCAATAGTGATGATATGCTCCTCATTGAGGACATACCATCCTATTTTGATCAATGTCATCCTATTTAGACCACAACAAGTCTCATTGGGCATGGTGATCTAAGCCCACTCTAGGACTGCATTTTCGAATGGAGGTACTTCTTTTGTGATCTTGGGTTGACCCTTGAATTTTCTTGGTTTTTGTACGTAAAGTGTGGAAGCTTAGATTTTATTTCTCTACTTTTGTAACCTCGTCATCAAACATTAGCTACTCACACACACACAATCTCCTCTCTGTTAGTATTCCATGCAATCTCTAGTAATAAACAATTGAAGGCATAAGAAAGAAGACATAAATGAAATGGTATGCTCAAAAGATCATTGATATATTCCAAAATACTTAGCACAAGCCCTCATTAACAATCAAATGAGGCTAAGGATCTCAGCATCATAGAGTAAGAGTTTAATTATAATATATGTACTTTGTGAACCACAGCATGAGGTTTACTTATTTTTCTAGAATTATAATAAATAAAAATTCATGTAAAAAGTACTCTTCTTTCCCATCATAACCAACAATTAGAAGCTATTTAAGCCAAATTTTGTTGTGGTGATTATTTAGATATAGATAGCATTTTAGGGCTTGATAAAATGGACTCTTTTATTGATACACATTACATTTAGATATGATAACTAATGCACAATGTACAAACCTTATGGCATCCTGCCCATATCTACCATAAGCATAAGAACAAGGTTGCAAACACCCATGTCTTTGGGTCAATCCCTTGTTTTGATCCCTAGTATGGGGGTGAAATACAAGAAAACAAAGAACGGATATATTTCTTATGAAATCTTGCAAAGATAAGTCTATAAATAATTGCGTTAACATCTTTGAAAGCATAAAATAACAATGAGAAGATACCAACGGTGTGATTTACCTCCTTGGATGTTGGTTAGGAGTTAGATCCTTCCATGGGCACTTTACTCGTGTTTACTTTGTGAATAAATCAATTGCAAGATGTTTTTTATTGTCCTCTAAGTTAAATCAATGCACAGGCATGTTAGAGGATGATTTGTCTTGTGTGCAACATGGGGGGATTGTAAGATTGAACCCACGGCATTTAATGGGCCCCAATGCACTGAGATTGACCCCAATGTAACTTGAATCATCCTAAAAAACCCACAGGTCGCCCTTAATGCACTCAACATTCTTGGTGAGTCCAGGTTGCATAAGAGAAAGTATTCCTTGCCTTGGTTCGATTTGGTGTTTAAATCCTTAATGAGAGGCTCGAATTACTCAACCCCAATTTTTGGCTTTGCTTGAAGAGAAATTTTCCTCCTACATAATATTTTCATGGACGTAAATAGCCATTGATTGCTTATAAAAATAGAATAAATCATGGCATGAACAGGTTTCCTTTTGTAGCCATTCCAGTCTAATTACAACCACACAAAAATTCCATATTAAGGTGCATTGCATAGTATCCAAGGAAATGGTTATCTTGTTGTACTCAACAATTTTGATTTTACACCAATAGGAGTGTTACCCTCCCTATCCTCTACAGTGTGACATATAAAATGTGACAAAGAGGAGGGGTCCTTTTTCATTGTAAAGGCCAATTCGGAGCTTATTTATGTAATAGTGTTGGTCTAGTGGGGCTCAAGACCCTTGGTCTCGTCATGGTAGGTCCTCTTTTTTTTTCATTGTTAGGAACCTATGTCAACCCTTCTCTTTACTATGTTAGTATATTGTTGTTGGACGCATATGCTTTGTAAGTCGTCCCGTAGTATTTTTTGATCTGTAGTTTATATTAGCCATAGTATTGACCCATAGTATTGGACGCATATGCTTTGTAAGTCATCCTGTAGTATTATATGTCCCATGGTTTTGACTCATAGTATTGGGCATAGACTTAGTATATAAGTGTGTGTTGAGGTCATTGAAGGCACCGTGAAGTTAATTGTATTGAGCTTGCTCAAAGGAGGTTGCCCCCTCGAAGTGCCCCATGATCAATACAAAAGCGATTCTGTTCTATTATTTCTGATATCTCGTGTATTTGCATTAATTAATTATTGCAGGTACATCACATCTGGTATCAGAGCACTTTCCTTGGCACAAGTGGGAAATTTTTTTTTCTTTTTTTGGGCAGCGACTTTCAGATCAATTTCTGAAACTTTCTGCACAAAATCAGAAGAAACCGATTGCATATCTGAATTCCTCTTTCAAAAATACGCAGTTTCAAAAAAAAATCATCTCATTTGGAGTTCTAAAAGTGGAGATATCGCGGATTTAAAATCAGCAATTTTTCAGAATTTCGGTGACGGCTGCGGAAATTGCGGCGAGAAAATCTTTTGACCGAGTGCCCAGATTTCTATTCCGCTTTCAAGGGTAGAAGCAGAGTGGTTGTTCCAGTTCCGGAAACATGCTATAATAGCGATTCTGAGCAATATAGATCCGGTTTTTGAACATTGGGTGGAATTTCTACCCAAATTTTTTTCTGTTGCAGGTTCGGATCTGGGAATAATCCCTATCCGCTTAACTGTGGGAAGTACTTGGGCATAAGCCCTAAAACTCATTGTGAGGAGTACCATAGGAACCCCGAAGTAGCTGGCCATTGAGAGGACCTGCCAAGCAAAAAGGGCAACGACCCCTACCTGATTGACTAGTTCCCACCCGTGACGTAAACCAAGAGCTGTTGTTTGTGGCAAAGCAGTTATCAGTTTTACCTGAGCCGTGGAGTGAGGGGTACTACCCCAATACGCAAGCCGTCAGACAACATTGGTGGCCGAGTGAAAACCCTGAAATGTTAGGAAGCCGCACATACCTGGGGTCCATATCTACTTTCAGCTGAACTATTGTCTATCACTGCTGCACCGTTTCAGACCCATTTTGCAAGCCGTTCCAGATCCAGCCGTTCAGCATTGTTCCAAATTCCTTCTGAGCCGTAGCCGATCTAGTCTGTAAAAACCAAAAAAAAAAAATCTCCAAGCCGTAGCCGCTCCAGTCTGAAACAAAAAAAAAGGTATAAAATTCAGTTTTTTCTCCATATCTCCCTTGTTTTACCTCTGTTTCCCTTGAAATTTTCAAGGAACCCTTGTCATTCCATTCTGCATATTTCATTCCTGAGGACCCTATCCTCAATTCCCCTTCCTACAGCCCGAAATCTCACATTTGTCTATTTTTAGGGTTGCCATAACTTCCTCAGATTTCACCCAATCACCTTCAAATTTTACCACAGAGTTCCTTTCTGAATTCTGCTTCTTTGTTCCCCTCTGCCAAATTTTCCCATTCTTTCACCCCGCTTCTGAAATCCTCATTTTTGCTTCCCTGTCTATCCAATAGTGTCCAAAACCTAGTCAAACCCCAATTACCCTTCTGATTTTTTCCCAAATCCAAATTTTCCCTTACTGAAGTAGTTCATGTTTTTGTTTTCCTACCCAGTCAACCAAAAAAAAAAAAAAAAACCTGGTTATGGTTGTCACCCGTGCAGGAGCACACACCATGGAGGAAGCACTTGCAGCGATCCAAACCAAACTCCAAGATCTGGATGAAAAATTTCTCAGCCTCCATCTTCAGCATTCAGCCGGTGAACAATACCAGACAGCCAGAATCTTTTGCAGCCACCGGGTTCTCTGCTTCTAGCACTTTTCGTGGGACGAAGCTTGATTTTCCTCGCTTCAATGGTACTGATCCGAGTGGATGGATATACCGAGCAGAACAATATTTCAGTCTGCATAATACTTTTGATGTTCAGAAAGTTCCACTTGCATCCTTTCATTTGGAACAGGAAGCCCTTCAATGGTACCGTTGGTACATCAAAGCTCATCCCGAGCCAAACTGGACAGATTTTTGCCAACTCATTTTGCCACGATTTGGTCCTAGTGCTTTTGATGACTTCACAGGAGCACTCACTAAACTTCACCAAACTGGCACAGTGAGAGAGTATCAGATGGAATTTGAGAAACTAGCCAATCACACAGAAGGATTGTCTGATGAATTCTACAGGAGTTGTTTTATCAGTGGTCTCAAGGATGAAATCCGCTCAGAGGTCAAAATGTTTTGTCCCAACACAATGATGGAAGTCCTAGGGTTGGCTAAGTTGGCCGAGGACAAGATCGCAGCTAAACAACACTCCAAACCCACCTTTGTTCCCTTCAGAAATATGGGTTCCCAACGACCTCCCATCACGCCTGCTCCTCAACCAACTCCTATCAAGCATTTGTCTGAAATAGAAATGCAGGCACGCCGAGAAAAAGGGCTTTGCTATAATTGTGATGAGAAATTCACTCGGGGACATAGATGTGTTCAACAAAAGCTCTATATCTTGGATGTGGATTCTTCGCCTGCCTTAGAACTTGGTGAAGAAGCTACAGATACAGTAGATGATCCGGTCGACATGCAACACCCGCCTGTTGACACCCCATCTCAGGACGACCCACCCAAGATCTCTCTCCATGCTGTAACCGGTGTCACCACCCCACAAACAATGCGGGTCAGGGGATACTTCAAGAAGCTCCCTCTTACCATACTCATTGATTCTGGTAGCACTCATAACTTCATTGATCCTCGAATTGCCAAACAGGCTGATTGTTTTGTCCATCCTTGCTCCAACTTTGAAGTCATGGTTGCCAATGGGGGCACCTTACCTTGCAAGGGGAAGTGTCACAATGTGCGTATCTCTATGGAAGATTATAACCTACGCTCCGACATGTTTGCCTTGTCCTTAGGCGGATGTGATGTGGTTTTGGGCGTTCAATGGTTACGCACACTTGGCCCCATCTTATGGGATTTTGCTGAACTTTGGATGCAGTTTAAAGTCAATGGGGCACAACACAAATTTCGGGGCTTACAACCAGGGTCTCTCTGCATCATCAGTTCACATCGCCTGGAAAAAATCCTTAAGAAGAATTTATATGGTGTCATCGCTCAACTCAATTCCATTCAGATGCACCCATCAACAGTCTCCACTACTTCCTTGGATAGATATGCAGGTATCTTTGCTAAACCAATGAGCTTGCTGCCTTCAAGAGACCTTTCCGGTAAGAATGTAACCACATCTACCTCTCAGCGGGAAATGATGGCTATTTTGCATGCAGTACAGAAGTGGCAGCCATACCTATTAGGCAATTCTTTCTGCATCAAGACTGATCTCCCAAGTCTAGAAAATTTTCTGGAACAATGGGTCTCCTCCCCAACACACCTGCAATGGGTTATCCAACTCATGGGTTATCCCTATGTGATCACTTACAAGAAGGGTAAGGACAATATGGTGGAAGATGCTCCTTCTCGCACAATTGATGACCCAGTTTCTCTTACAGCTCTTTCTCTACTTGTTCCAAACTGGTTGCCATATGTTCAACAGGGATATATCTTCTATGATCTCCATGCTTCTTCATCAATAGGGCACTCTGGGTTCTGCAAAATGTATGACCAGGAACAATGTAACTTCTTTTGGCTGGGACTAAAAATGACAATTCAACAGATGGTGGCTAACGATGATACTTTCCAAGTCAACAAGGGGGAACCGACACTCCTTTCGGGATTGATCAAACCCTTTCCCATCACTACACAGCTTTGGCCAACTATTTCTATGGATTTCCTAGCAGCACTCTAGTGGTACAATACCACATCTCAAAGGACACCATATGAAGCAGTCTATGGACAAACACCGCCAATTCTTCTTCCATACACCCTTAGCAGTTCCCCAGTTCAGGAAATTGACTCGGTTCTTCGAAACCGCGATCAAATTCTTCTCATTCTGCAGGACAATCTTCACATGGCCAGAATTCGCCTGAAACAACAAGCCAATCAGCACCATTCTGAGCGCATTTTCCACGCAGCTGACAGGGTTCTTCTTCATCTACAGCCTTCCAATCAATCCTCCTTGACACTCCAAAGGCGTCAGTGGCCCGAAATGCAAACCAAGGATGCTACCGGGGAACCACTCCTTCAGATTCTGCAGCAATTTCTCCAACCAAAGCTTTGAGGACAAAGCTTTTTCTAAGGGAGAGGGGATGTTAGGAACCTATGTCAACCCTTCTCTTTACTATGTTAGTATATTGTTGTTGGACGCATATGCTTTGTAAGTCGTCCCGTAGTATTTGTTGATCCGTAGTTTATATTAGCCATAGTATTGACCCATAGTATTGGACGCATATGCTTTATAAGTCATCCTGTAGTATTATATGTCCCATGGTTTTGACTCATAGTATTGAGCATAGACTTAGTATATAAGTGTGTGTTGAGGTCATTGAAGGCACCGTGAAGTTAATTGTATTGAGCTTGCTCAAAGGAGGTTGCCCCCTCGAAGTGGCCCGTGATCAATACAAAAGCGATTATGTTCTATTATTTATGATATCTCGTGTATTTGCATTAATTAATTATTGCAGGTACATCACATTCATTTAAAGGAATATTAGCTTAGTGCCTTTGTTGACTGCCCCTTGATGTGGTGGAATTCCCCCATCATGTTGGACATTTATGCCATGGGTTGGTGTCTGGTGCTTCTCGGGATGACACCATTAGGACACATGGCTTAGGGGCTCCTAGCCATGCTTGTGTTTATGCTTTGTAGAGGTGATTGCGCGTGTAAGGGTTGGCGTGCCCATTTTAGCACACTTCATTCATTCCCACTTCGACCTATTTTTGTCATGTTTTAGCCCTCCTCTTGGATAAAGTATGTCAAATTGATGATGGCATCATCCTTTTGGAGAGGTCATACTACCTAAAGGAGGAGGGTGTTGAGGGAAAAAGAAAACCGTTGGGGTTAGTTCGGGCATGATGTCCTCCTTCCAAGATCAATGTTTCATCATGTTGTAGCACTTCACCATTTTTTCATTATTTTATGTTTTATGATGTTTAATCCATGCATTGTGAGTGAAAAACCCTAAAAAAATCATTTTAAGTCATTTTAGGTAGGTTTCCTAATAAGGAGGTTAAGTTTGCCTAAAAAGGAATATAAATAAAGTTAGCCTCCTCATTTTTAAAACAAGATCATGCGATCATATAAAGTCTTATTATTATTTCTCCTTGTGTACTTTGGAAAAGTGGTGCACACCTCTTCTTTGAGCAAATCTTTGGTTTCTAAGGGTTGGAATGTGATGTGGAGGCTTGTTTACTATCATTTCAAGGCTTGTGAAAGGTGAAAGGACTCTTGGGAGGGTTACTATCTTCTATTTCTACTTCTTTGTGGTAAGATCTCTGGTTCTATTGCCTTGCACTGTCAGAGACATCTAAGGTAAGGGAAAATTAGGGTCTTTTATGCACAACAACATAGTATTGTAAGTGAGATGTCTCTCCTTGGAGAGCCTCTCTTATATTTGGACTTGGCTTCTTTATTTTTCCCTAGTTAGGTCAAGATCAACACAACCTAGGGTTTCTTGATTTTTCCCTAACTCATATAAAATTGATTTGCCAAATTCTTAAAGGCACATTGATCATGATTCCTTGTTGCCCGGAGGAATAAGACCTAGGTCTTATTTCCCTTTTCTTCACAAATATCTTTTTACCAAATTCTTGTATTATATTATGCCAAAATACAAAAAGCCAAATATTGTGAAACACTCTACAAATTATATAGTTTTGCAAAAATCCAACAAAAAATTCAATCCCTAGGAGGTTTGAGGAAAATTTGTTCAAATCCTGAGGGGGGAATTTGAGGACAAAAATATTGTCAGTTCATCTTGACTGCAGAAAAATGCAGACCTGAATCAAAAACCAGCCCCAAAGCATCCCTAGCCTTTCCCAAGCAAGTGCACCCTAGGGGGGGCTGGATTTGCATCGATTGGAGGTCACCGAAAGGTAAATTTTGTGTGATTCTTGTGGTTAATTTGGGATATATTTCACATTTTATATTGTTGGTTTGTACTGCAGAAAATAGCATAATCATATTATATATTCATCATTTCTCTTAGCCTTCCAAGTCAAGAAGCATTTATTGCATATATTTCATTCTCTGATAGGAATTGGTCTACTGACCATGGGAAGGTTTTGTAGGGGTAGAATATTGTCTTCTATTGTGTTTCTTATAGTTCTATCCTGACGTCATTTTGGGGATCCTCATGTGGCCTAAGGAGCAAGGCCTAAAGAGAAAGGGGGTTGCATTGAGGTGACATTGGGTGTACCTCCTTGAAAAGTTGCCAATCATAGCACCTGGTCCACTGGGTCCACCGGGTCCACATATATCTATTGAGTCCACATACCATCAGTTGTGGGAGGGTGCTAGCTTTTTAGGTAACAATGAGCATGATCACTTTACTATCCTTGGGAATGAAAACAACCTTGCTATTGAATTGGCATGATATCATATTTTCATTCCATATCATGTATCCAATCAAACAAAACAGACTTAGCCATGTATAATACCAACAAGACATATATGCACCATACCTTTGTGAAATCCTTTTGAAGTAATGTTTAGACTGCTTGACATATTGTACCAAGTTTGACATGGATGCACACTAGGAGGGCCTTAGCATAGGGACATTAGGGAGTGATAGGAATTATAATTGTGTTTTAGCACCCAAAATGGGCATGAGTTTAAGATTGCAAAACTTTGCATTGGTTATTACGTCAACATGAATTTTTGTCAACACATGGATATTCCACGTAAGATGTTCCATTTGTTGGAATATTGGTCAATACTGAGAGGGGGGTGAATCACTATTGTTAACTTTTTACCATTTTAAACCACTTATTAAACTTAATTAAAACATGGAATCAACAAGATACACAGAACACATATTTTTATCGTGGAATCCCAATTGGGAAAACCACCAACTCTTTCTATACTGCAAAATTATATTTACAATAAGTTTATGCCTGCTACTATAGACAAGGATGCTACTACACCCTAGTTTCTTCCTACTACTACAGACAAGGATGCTACTACACCCTATTTTCCAGCCACTACTGGAAGGAGGCTACGACCCCATGGTTTTATCAGCTGCTACTTAAAGGATGCTTCGACACCCTTATTTACCAGCTACAACTGGAAGGAGGCTACGACCCCTTTGCAGGAATGTAGCCTTCCCTAGCACCACCATACCACCCTAGTCTAATTCTTATCAGTCTTCCATATCTTCCTCAAATTCTATCACTAGTATTTTTCTTCATTCACTTGGTCTCTGTCGCTTCTTATTGTTGCTGCTTGGATCTGGACTTCATACAGCTTCAGTTCTTATCTTTATTTCTCTAGCCCCTCACTTCCTTAGATCTTCATGCATGATGGTTCCATATAATTTTTATCATTCTCCCATGAGGTACGGTGGGAATTTTCCCAAGGCCACCTAAGCCAGTTTTCCAACACTTAGTCATTTTCAGGAATTTCTCCAAAGTTTATCATGAAACCCTATTTTGGCAGATCCATAACTTTTTCTTTAGACATGCTTAATGAAAATTGAGACCATGGATAGGTAGACAAATCAACAGAATACAGCCTAACCATATGTTGCGGGAATTTACTTTAACCTATGATTTATGGCGGGCATTTTCCTGGGACCAATTAGGTAGTTTTACTTTCTCTGGTGCAAAACCTTGTTTTGGCAGACCTATAATTTTCTTCTCAGAAGTGATTAAGGCGAACTAAGACCATGAATAGATAGAAACTTCAACAAGCTAAAGCATGGTATGATGGTGTGTGCATTTTTCTCAAGCCATGAATTATGGAGGGAATTCTCTTAGACTAGTTTTGACTAATTTTTCCATACTTAGTCAATTTCCTTATTTTCACCAAATTGTCATATTTTCCAGAATGATGTCAGAATGCAACAATGAATTCCAGATAGCACCAGAACACCATTAGATTTATTTTCAACTTCATGCCACATCATCATACATTCCATTCCATGTCATCATATTTGCCACATCATCATACAAGCCATGTCATCACTCTCTTAGTTATTCTTTTGTCTTTCACTGAGTTTTCCTTGCCATCATGTCCTTGGTTATTCCTTTGTCATTATTGAACTCCTTTGACATCAATGACAACCATATTCAACATTCTCCCTCTTTGGAATTGATGGCAACATCTAAACATTCTCCCCCTTTGACAACAATGACAAAGGATAACTTGCTATGCCCTTGCTACAACTATCTTAACATAGAATTTCCAATCATTCTCCTTTAGACAGCTGCCCTTCTTTTTCCAATATACTTCTTCTTACCTCTTTTTCTTCTCTTCCTCTTGTTAACTTGGACTTGGTGCTAACCATTTTGAGTGATAATTTAGTTAGCATCCTTCTTGACCTTCTTGTAGCTAGTCTTTGAATGAGAATTTGGATGATGAGTTCCTAGACTCCCTCTATCACAGTGCTCCTCCTCTTTCCAACACATTTTCTTCTCTTTGTGACAAAGTTTATACTCATTAGTTTATCTTTGAGTTCTTTCATTCAACCCTTAGTTTTCTTCCATAGATTTCTCTTTAAAGATACATCATATAACTTGTTCTTCTTTAAGGATTCTTCAATGCCATACAAGCAACTTCTCAATTTTATGTTTTTGCTCCCCTTTTTTTTTACCAAAGATCAAAATGGTATGCACTAGCTACATTCACACTATACTCTTCTTCCAATGTTATTGATATCTCTCTCTTTTATATACTGAACCATGATACCAATTGCTCCTTCGCAATCTTCAATTGTTGAAGCTCTGGCTGAAGTTCCACATAATCTGCAAAATTTGAATCTACAACCCTCTCCTCTTGATTCCTAGGATGCAATTTTACTGCTATTTTTACTCGTCCTGGCACTTTCCAACAAAAAGAATTACTGTTTATAATTGCTCCATCATATAGTCCTTAATATTGTCTAAATCTGCTCTTGTATTAATCTTTACATGTTCTCATCAACCATGAAGGCAGGATTATCAAATTCTCCAAGTGTAAAATGTGGAAGGTCATCCCAAACCAATGTAATCAAATGAATACTTTCAGGATGGACAAAGTTTTCAATTAATGTGTCATGGCTTCATATTTTGTAGAATCATATAGCACCAGCAAATTGCAACCATTCATCATTCTAGAAAACTGTAGATGAACCAGCTGAACTGAATAATAAGGATAATCCTCATTTTGGATTACATACTTCATGGTATCCATGTATCTCATGGATCACACATTTTAATATTTTCATGTTACTTACACTTTGTTCTTTGCCAACCATACACTAGTCTTACGATCATCTCCTGTCTTTTCTAATTCTTCTTCTGACTTTATTACACTTCAGCTATTTAGTATACTTCACTTTGTCACATAGATTGTCTCTAGCAAAGTCTTCTTTTTCAATTTGTCACTTCTACACATCTTCTTGTCTTTGAGGAAGATAGCTTTTACCAAGTACTCTTATGACTCTTCTTCTTCTTGTTTTGATGGCAACCTCAAAACATTCTTTTCTTCTTACCAAAAGATATTTTTCAAGTACCTATTGCAAGTTTCTGATATTAACTCCCCCTGAGTATATGTTCCCTTCTAATTCTCATTTCAGGGTTCTCTTCTAGGTCATGAGAGTTTTCAGAAAAGACATCCATCTTCAGTTCTACCATCATCACTAACTTCTTCTTCATCTCCATCGATGTATTCTTTTACATCTTCATCTTGCTTTCCATCATAATGAATGTCATTCTTATCTACAACACTATTATGCTCCTCATCATCTTGGGAAAATCCTTTGATGTTTGAAATATTTGTTTCTTCTAAATATTTGGAGTCTTCCTTTCTTCTCCATATCTTTCCACGAGGTACTCTCCTTATTGGTCTTTAATTTCTTTGTCTCTTGGTTTTTATCTTCCATACCTTTTCTTGGGTTTCCTTAGACTGTCTGCATGTACTGTTCTTGCAATGTTTTGCAAAGTGTGCCACATTGTGACATATGAAACATGTAATAAGTCTTTCTCCATTTGAGATGTTAGTGTCTTCTTTCTTTTTCAAACCTTGATCTTCTTCTTTGATTCTACAATTAGCAGCCTTGTGACCAAACTTGTGATAGCAATGACAATATCCATAGAATGTCCCTTTATATCTAGAAAATCTTTGATCTTTCTGCTTGTAATGATTCTTCTTATTGGCATATCTTCTGAAATTTTTCATCTTAGGATAGTGAGCAGAATTCTGATGACTGGAATTTATCTTCTTGTGATTCTTCTGCTGCCTAGGTATATCTTTTGAAGCATCATCCCAACATTTGACCTTTTCAACATCTTCTTGAGTGATGGAGCTTGATCCTTTAATGCCATGTTCTTGATCATATCCAAGACCAGTTTTATCCCTAGGAAATATTTGTAATTTGAGGACCTCATTAAGTGCTTCAGTGCTTTCTTTGCTTCTCAGTAACAGTCAGCTGATCTTTTAGCTTCTTTACTTCTTCCTTGTATTCAGCAACTTCTTGTTTTAAGCTCTCGGCCTCTTCCATGCTAGCCATCACTAGTTGTCTTGAATTGTGCAGCTCTTCTTGGAGGGTCTCGACTTCCTCTTCTTTTGACTTCTGCTCTTCTTGATACTTTGACAATTTTATTTTCAAAGAATTGTTCTTCATCCTGCTCTTTCTCAAATCTTCAAGGGAACTTATGAGTTTTGCTTTTAGGTCCACCCCTCCTTCCACATATGAATTATCTTCTGAAGCTTCATCTTTACTTGTTTCTTCATCTTCATCTTTTGGAATAGTAGGGCTTACTTGTGCTATATCTTCAATTGAATAAAGCTTCTCCAATTTGACCCAGAGTTCCTTGGTTGAGATACATGGTCCAATCCTCTTTTTGATAGATTGAGGTAATCCATCCAATATGGCCTCTATTGCCCTTGAATTATTTTTCTTGGACTCTTTCTGAGATGAAGTCCTTATTCTATTTGGTGGGATGTAATCAGAGATCATTGCATTCCATACATCATGTCCCAATTCCTTCAGATAACTTTCCATTCTTGTACTCCAAAATATGTATTCTTCTTTTCCAAGTACTGAAGATCGATTCACTGTGAAAATTTCTTTTTGTTGATCCATAGTGGTTTTTAATAGGATCTTCCTTCCAGTGGTTAAACTGTGGTGAAGGATCCTGCTATGATACCAATTGTTGGAATATTGGTCAATACTGAGAGGGGGGTGAATCAGTATTGTTAACTTTTTACCATTTTAAACCACTTATTAAACTTAATTAAAACATGGAATCAACAAGATACACAAAACACATATTTTTATCATGGAATCCCAATTGGGAAAACCACCAACTCTTTCTATATTGTTCTCTGTTTTACCTTCTCTGGGATCTCTATCCTACACTGCTTCATATGCTCCTATTTTATACACATAGACACATCAGTTTCTGTTCCTTACAGGACCTTCAATCTGAACTACAGAGACATCTTCTTTCTTCTTCAAGTGTTTGCTTATATATTATTTATTTCATCTTTGAAACAGTGTAGCTCTTCAATCTGAATATGTGTCTTTTCACACTCGTGTCTCTTCAAATCCTTGTTATTTTAATCTTTAATTTATAACTCTGTATATTTATGATTTATGTCTTCATTTAATCTGTAGCATTCTATTTCTTTAATTAATAATAATATACTCATTTTTGTTATTTATCTATGTCTATTTAAATCTATGTTTTGTTACAACCATGTTTTTCTTCCTGTAGAATTTATTCCTGTAGGTTACAGCTTTTAAATTCTTGTTTTTATGTTCTTGTAGCTTGTCCCTGTAACAATAAACATTCATATTTTTTTCTCTCAATACTATGACTGATATTTTTCATCATATTCTTGTAGGTATAGTTCTCTTCAAATGATTACAGTCACTAGTTTGTTTTCTTCATTATGTTCGAAATGAGTTTTTCTGGTAATACTTCATTTATTTATACTGTCATAATTTTTCTCAATTTTGGCAAGTTAATTTCTTGCACATTTGACCACCAAAGAGTAAACTAAAACCATGAATGGATAGACTCATCACCAGAGAACATATTCATGCCATTAGATGAATTTATTAGCACAATGAGAACATCTGGCAGGCATTTTTCTGAGGCAACTTAGGCAGATTTACTAGTACTGAAACAGTGCAAAACCTGCCAGAAGGCACTTTTGGAAAATTAATAACTTCATCCTCAGAGACCCTTTTGACAAGATGATGATATGGTTAGGTGAACCAATCAAAAATCTAGAGGAATGTACTTTCATAATAATTTAATCCATCAAATAGAAATTATGGCGGGCATTTTACAGAGGCCACTTAGGCAGTTTTACCAGCAGATTTTACACCAAAACCATGAACCAATGTTACCAGATGTTGTATAATATCTCACTAAGCACAACACAACTCATTTCACCTTCAGACTCTTCTTCATTTTCCCTAGGCAGGCATTTTATTGAACTTGGTGCAAAACTCTCTAAAACCTTGTTTTGGCAGATCCATTACTTCTTCCTCAAGCACTTTCAAGTCAAAGTGAGAATAGGTTCAGGTATACAAAACAAACACCTACAAGATGAACATATGGTGCAGTAATTTCCTTCAACCCACGAATTATGGCCGGCATTTCCTTGAGGCCACTTAGGCATATTTGCTACTTTGGTGTAAAAGCAATATGAAACCCTGTTTTGGCAGGCTGTTAACTTTGTCATCAAACACCTTCTGTGCAAAATAAGACCATGGAAATATAGCCTCTTTGACAAGATAGATCATTATGGTTCCAAATAATTTTTATCATTCTCCCATGAGGTACGGCAGGCATTTTCCCAAGGCCACCTGAGCCAGTTTTCCAACACTTGGTCATTTTCAGGAATTTCTCCAAAGTTTATCTTGAAACCCTATTTTGGCAGATCCATAACTTTTTCTTCAAACGTGCTTAGTAAAAAATAATACCATGGTTAGGTACAAAAATCAACATACTACAGCCTGACCATATCCTGCAGGCATTTAGTTTAACCTATGATTTATGGAGGGAATTTTCCTGAGATCACTTAGGTAGTTTTACTTTCTCTGGTGCAAAACCCTATTTTGGCATACCTATAATTTTATCCTCAGAAGTGGTTAAGGCGAACTGATACCATGAATAGATATCAACTTCAACAAGCTAAAGCATGGCATGATGGTGCGTGCATTTTTCTCAAACCATGAATTATGGAGGGCATTCTCTTAGACCAGTTTTGACTAATTTTTCCATACTTAGTCAATTTCCTGATTTTCACCAAATTGTCATATTTTCCATAATGATGTCAGACTGCAACAATGACTTCCTAATAGCACCAGAACACCATCATATGTATTTTCAACTTCATGCCACATCATCATACATGTCATGCCCTGTCATCATATCTGCCACATCATCATACAAGCCATGTCATCACTCTCTTAGTTATTCTTTTGTCTTTCATAGAGTTTTCCTTGCCATCATGTCCTTGATTATTCCTTTGTCATTACTGAACTCCTTTGATATCAATGACAACCATTGTTGCAACATGGTTGTGTAATCTTTGAAACATAGTAACCTTCACAGGCTACATACTTCATTAGTCAGCAGAGTGCATTTGGAACAAGTACTAAAATTGTGCCTATAACCATCAAAAGTATGATGAAGGTACCATAATTATGGTTGTTTGAAAAGGAGAATGAAGAAGATGGGGGAGTATTGGCATAGCTAGGGAGGTTCATACTAACAGCATGATCGAGTTTCTAATTGAAGTCAACCATCAATTTTGTGTTCAATTAAATTGCCTCCACATCAGTTGTTAGATAAACAGTTAACTAAGAATGATCTATTGGGACAATAATATTAGTTTTGATTTTCCTTGCCTATATAAGTTCCTTACCATACTATTTTTCAAATAAAACTACAACGTGAAATGTTGTAAAAGGAAAACCCTCATGATAATCCATTCACAAGTAGGAAAGTAACCTACAATTTACATACATGCATAATTTATTTACAATGCAACTTGTTCTATTATGTAAATTTAAGGTTACAGTGTGTTTGAGTGGTGATAGTAGGGCTTCATGGCAGATCCATTAACGATATGGGAAAGTAAACACTCTTTGCTATCATTTAATAGAAATGCATCATTCCCTAGGCTTTGTGCAAAAGTGAATGGTTCAAACCAAAGATTTTGAAACTTGGTGTGTTTTCCTTTATCCTCATCAGAAAAGTCCCAGAGCAGGACCTTTTGGCAAACCTTGAAATATTTGGCTTTTACCTTTTTGTCATCATACTTCTTGACAGTCCCTTGTCTTTTTTGGAGGTTTAGGGAAGTAAATTGTCTTTTCTCTTCCAAGGATACCAAACAGTTAAATATCTTAGCAATAAGATTTCTATCTAGTTCTTTTTCCTAGAAGGATAATTAGTAAGTGGCGATTTTGAGCTTGACAAACATGATTGCTTCTTGGCCATAAACCAGATGGAAGGGAGTTTCACTTGTACAGTTATTGTTATGTCATCCCAGAGGGCATGTATTATCTATAAATTCCATTCCCAATGCCTTTCGCCAATAATAACCCTATTCATGTTCTTCTTAGTTGATTCAGCAAGCCCATTTCCCTAGGATAATAAGGAGAGGAATTTGACCAAATGATGTTATATTGCTGATGGAGGCCAAAAACATATTTGGATACCAAATCCTCACTGTTATCACTGGAAGTCTCTAAAGGGATCCCAAAGTAGGAGAATATATGATTTTGCGAAAAGGTAACTACATGTTCATCTTTTGCATTTTTCAAAGGGATAGCCTCAAGCCGCCTTGTAAAATAATTGATAGTAGTTAGGATGGATAATAAGGAGAGGAATTTGAAAAAATGATGTTATATTGCTGATAGAGGCCTAAAAATTCTTTGGATACTAAATCCCCACCATTATCACTATCAATATCTAAAGGGATCCCAAACAGGAGAAGATATGCTCTAGCAAAAAGGTAACTACATGTTCATCTTTTGCATTTTTCAAAGGGATAGCCTCAAGCCACCTTGTAAAATAATTGATAGTAGTTAGGATCAAGATGTGGCCAGCATATGAAGGGGGAGAAATGGGACCAATAAAATATAGCCCCCATTTGGTAAATGAAAGAAAGCATCGATCGGGTTTAAAGGCATGATAGAGTATTGTGATTTCCTCCTAATTTTTGGCAACAATCACACATCTTGACAAAGACATGTGCATCGTGGAAAATGGTTAGCCAATAAAATCCATAGTGCATAATTTAATGAGAGGTATCGCAGGCAGTGAAATGCCCACCGGAATGCCAATGGAGGTGAGCTCCATCATGGAATTGAAAGGGGTTGTTTCTAGCTTATGTCTTACCCACACATCGAAGCAGCATACAATCAAAATGCTTTGAAATAGGCACATACTTGGTTCTTTCTAATTGCAGCATTATTTTCTCATTGGGATGAAGTTTAATGGGACACTAATGATTCTGCAAAGTAAAAAAGGATATATTTGTACCAAGGGTCAATGTTAATGTCACAAACCAAATAAACACTTTCAATAGAAAAGCATCATGGTCCTCTTAATTACCAAATTAGTCATATTTGGGATTTTGTGCCAAGAGGAAAGCAAGGTATTTACCTTTAACAACTTTTGAGACTATAATATCAAAATTGAACTCCTGAATCTTTGCCAACTAGTTAAACATGTTTCCTTGTAGGAAGGTTTGGGACAACAGGTATTTGATAGTTGGTAAGGGAACCTCTATGACCATGTTATTTCCTAGTTCGTAGTGCATATATTTCTTAAGGGATACAAACAAAGCCCATGCATGATTTTCAATCAAAGGGAATATATGCTTATCTTCATTCACACTTTGGCTCATGAAGTCCACTAGCCTTTCATATCCCTGTGAATCAATTTGCATCAAGATAGTCGACATGGCTTCGTCAATAGAATTAGTATAGATAATGAAATTTCTACAAAAAACAGGCTTGGCAAGCATAGGCGTTGCACTAATAGCACATTTGATGGCCTGGAAATCTTTATGTACTTCATTATTCCAACAAAATCGGGTGTCCTTTTGGAGTAAGATGTCAATGGGTTTGATTATTTGGGAAAATTTGGGAACAAAACAACCAACAAAATTGATTTTCCCATAAGAGCTTGGATACATTTCTTGGAACTCGGAGGTTGAATCTTTTGAATTGTTGAAACCCTATATGGATCAATGCATACATTGTCCCTTCATACAATATACCCAAGCAATTTTCCTTTAGAAACACCAAAAATAGACTTGTTGGGGTTAAGAGAGATGTCGAATTGAAAGCACCTAATGAAAATATTCCTTAAATGATCAAATGACCAACTCCCTTCTTAATGTGCACAATTACGTCGTCAATAAAGATTTGAATAATAACACAGATCAAGTCAACAAAAGCAATATGCATGGTACTTTGAAAGGTAGCTCTTGCATTAATAATCCCAAAAGGCATGTGATGGTAAGAAAAGGTACTCTAACTGGTTGTAAAAGTGGTCTTAAAATGATCTTGAGGATTTATGTGCACATGATTATATCTTGAGAATCCATCTAATAGGGACATCATTTCTACTCCCACCACTTCTTGTAAGATAGCATCCTTAAAAGGAAAGGAGGAGTTGACTTTGACACTAGTGTGATTTAAGTCTCAAAAATATACACAAACCCTAATGTCACCATTATTTTTCCACATGGAAATCAGATTGGCGACCAACTTTGAGTAGCGTACCGAGAAAATCACGTTGGATTCCAACATCTTATCAATATCTTTTCTTATCAATGCATCTAGATTGGGATTAATTGATCGTTTCCTTTTTCTAGCAACTTTTACCCCTTTTTCAAGAGGGATTGAGCGCTAATACTCAGGTCAAAGCACCTCAAGTCTTTATAATACCATGAAAAATATATTTGCAATCACAAAACAGGGCAAGAAACTTTCCCTTTCTTCATCAGTACATTTAGCTCCTACATACAGTATCTTAGGCTCTTCTCGAAACCTGGGTTTATTGGGACGGTGAGGCCAATATTGCTCTTGGATGGCTCAATTTTACTATCAGTATCCTTAGTGGTATCATTGAATGAAATCATGTGTTTAAGAGGCACCAAACCCTTGGGATACATGTTATTTTCTCAGATTGATTGCCCCTTAAATTTGGGCTTCATCAGTCTGGTCTATTAAAAAATAGAAAGGATCTTCATCATTCTCAAAAAAATACCAATATTCCTCATTATCAGGAACATAAGGACGATGCATAGATACCAAACTACATTAGATCTTTCATTGGCGTGTTGTATGCTTGGGCAAGAAGCAAAAACAACTAGTTTATCAACTATGGCATTTATCTCTACAAATATGAGACAAGTTGGAGGAAGGGATTGTTTTAGTTAATTGATCCACTACCTAAATATACCTCCTGGAAACCTTTTTGGTTGGTTAATCGACTCGTTTAATCATATTAATAACCAATTTAGTATCGCCAAAGGATTGAAGATGCTTACAACCAAATTCCAAAGACTTTTTTGAGCCAAGACATAATGCTTAGAATTATGTGACGCTTGTGCAAGAGAAATTTAGGTGAAAGTGGTATTGGTGAAGTTTACCCAGTAGAGAATATAACATGACCCAGTGCCACTACATTCATATGAGGAAGCGTTGTTAAACTGTAGATGCCAAAACCAATCATGATGAGGATCATCTTGGACAAAACAAGAATCTTCTTCTTCTATGAAAACAAAATTAGTACCAAGACTTGTCTCGACATAATTCACCTCAGGGCCAAGAGTGTTTTCAACATAAGCAATGGCTCTAGGTTCTCTCAAGATGATCAGGTTCTTACAATCTTGGGGAATAATCAAATGTGAATTGTCTAGGCTTAGGTATCTTATAATCAGATGTTTCCATTCCCTCCCTATATCATGGAAAATTTTGTACCTTCATGTTAGCTACTATGAAGTTGCAAGTAGTTTAGATGTCAAGGTTAGAGAACATGACTAGAGTGACGTCCTTGATCTTCCAAATGACCAACTGGAACTTTTATTGAATTTTAGAATTTTCTTGGCCTCACATGTTTAGGTGAGACCAAGATGCTCCATGATCATTTTGGACATAATTTCTAGGCAAGATCCTTCGTCAATCAAGCAAGAATGAGCAATTTTCCCATTATGTGCATGGACATATAGAATGGAGCATATTTAGGTTCGTGACAAATCAATGTGGAAACGTTGATTTCTTCATCTAGTTTGATAGGGCTAGATTTGGAAGAGTCTACTTCTCCAACAACTTGGGATAATAAGGTAGGGACATCAAGGGATTTATTTAAATTATATTGTTGTTCAAGTTCTCGTAAGACATTAAGGAAGTTTATATTGGCCTTTAAGGATGCTAAATGACAGGCTACATTGTAGGATTGGAGGCCATATTTTGAGTAAGATATTTAGGATCACAAGACTGGGCTGCAAGAATTGTAAGTTGTCCAAGAGGTAGTAGTGAAATATGACAGATATTTCCCCTATCCCTACCACTACCAAGGTTACTAGAAACATGATTTTGTATCAACTTGGGTCGGAATTTGTTTTGGGTGATTTGGCTATGGGTAATGGTTGTGCAAAACTTATCATAAGAATATTCCTCTTCTGTGACTGCTACCATAGTAGTAGACTTCTTCCCCTTAGCCTTTTTCTTTGGAAACTAAGACTGGCTCACAAATAGTCGGATCATGTGACTCGTCGCAAAAGTTACACCAATGGAGGGATTATTCAGTTTGGGATGTATTTGGCTTTGTCAATAAGTTAAGGGGAGGATGTGATACTTTCTTGGGATCAGTAGTGATCCTATGCTCGAAAGGTATCATCCAATTGTGCATGTCTTGCATCATCTGCAACATGATAGTTCTATCAATTTTAAGGCTAGCATGTTCAAATGGAAACTTGGCCCCTTAATGTTTTTCTCTTCCAACTCCAAACAACTATGAAAGGTTGAACCTAGGAAAGTGACCCTTTTTTCCTCAACCAAATCCTATAAGCAATCGGTATGTTACTAGAGTAGTAGATGAAGGCCACTTGAGGGGTTGGGTGGATGACTTTAGGTATCTTGTTGAATAACTTCAAGAAACCTAATATTGAAGGCTTTAATGATTTCACCCTCTTTAAAGGATAGGGTATTGAAATTTTGCATGTGGTTAGCCATATTTTCCATGCTGCCAAAGGTAGATTTGAACTAATAGATCAGCTCAAATCAAGGGAAGAAAATCTTGTCAAGAAAGTCAAAAAAGTATGTTGCAACCCCACCTTCTAAGGAGTTGACAAAAAGCCTCATGCATGTATCATTATCATGAGCCCCAATGTTATCACGAGCATTGGAAAAATATGATAATGTCTAAATTTCCATTGACTGAACCCATCCCAATTCTAGAGAACTTAGGAAAATGGTATTTGAATTTTGGCAGAGGATTTATGGTTGGTGCAATGTTTAAAGGAGATGGAAAGTGCCATCGAGTAGCATCCACATCAACCTCATACCAAAAGATCCCTTATTTCTTAATCACTTTCTAGGGGTTATTTGAAACCGAGATGGGGTCGAACCGATTAAACATACTATCAAGATCAATGGCGCTAGAAGGAAAGGAACTAGGTACCAATATCGAATTAGTGTGTGAGGTTGAAGACATCATTATTGAGGATTTATTAAGAGGACTCTTGCTTGGAATAAGAATTGTGCAAAAGGATAAGAGGATAATTTTTCAAAATTATTAACTAGTCATTTCCTCAACTTGCTTTATGATGCAACTCTAAATTTAAGAGATTGACCTTGGATTCACCTAGATTTATGAGGTAAAATGGACATACACTAGGTTCTAAAACTTGGGGGACATTCCCAAGTATGGTCGTCAATTTATGTTCATGCAAGGGTAGGCTTGGTCAACACTTGATAACACCCTTGAAAACAAGGGGAAAGTGGGGATAATACCTGGTTGGAGGGATACAAGGATAACACTTAGCGGCTCAACAAGTGGGTAAAGGTCAATAGTACCCTAGTTGTCATAAGCACACAGTAAACTTAAGTTGATGCTTGAAACTGCATCTAAAACTAATCTAAATATTGAAAATAAAGAAGAGAAATCTTAACATCCATCTATCTTGACATTATGCATGCACTATGAATGTTGTAATGTGGTTGCAGCATACTATATAAACTAGAAGTTTGATGCTTTAAATTGTATCTAGAACTAATCTAAATGCTGAAAATAAAGATGAGAAATTTGAATGTGCATCTAGTTGAGTATGTTAAATGATATTGACATTATGCATGCAGTATAAGTGTTGTTAATGTGGTTGTAATGGACGTATAAACCAATAGATTGATTCTTTAACAACCACCATGCAAGACAACAATAGTAGAAAACAAGAGCATATATATAGTTTTTAAACTCAAACTAAAAATGGTACATGTAGCGCTTAAATCAAGGAACAATTAGCTAGTTGTAAGAGATTGTACAAAACAAAAAAATGATGGTAATACTAATCTCACAAGCACTAAAACTAATAATAGATGCTTTAACTTGAATAAAAGGAACAATATTGATATTTATTTAGATTCGTCATTATAAGACTATGTACAATCACGGATCAAAATCTCATGTAACTAGAACAGCTAAGGAAATCAACAATTTGAGCAATCGGTCTGACTTCCTACAAGCATGATGTTTCTAAGACCATACATTGCTTACACAACTATGGTCCCAACTTAGGTGGGTCCTTATATAGTGGAGAGTTATTTCCAACCCTTCACTCTAGTTGCCTTAAGGTTATCTTTGAGGATAAATACATTGGCCTTCACTCTCACTATGGGACTATGACTTGTAGCCCATTCCACCCCACTACCCCCCCAAAAAACTTTGCACGAGCTCTCATTTTGCCTTTATAGTAGCCCCAATGGACATATGAAAAGATTTAGGTTCCAGTTGGGTTGTTGGTTGATTGTTTCCATTTCCGCATGGGTTTGGTTCGGGCTTAGGGTAACCGAAAAGATAAGATGATTAGATAAGAAAGACATGGCCACCTATAGGCCACTATACTAGTATGCATCTTGGCACACATCATAAATTATCAAGGCATGCAAGTAAACAACATAGAAATGTATCAAAGAGAAACCAAACATATGATAAATTTTATCTTCAAGTCCATATAGTAATTGTATTCTATCATATTTATAATGTGTCACATATATAAATTAAGTTTGAAAGCTTCAACTATAAACATGAAAAATTATTACTATCAGTGTTTAGTCAATATGTGGTATTCAACATATATTAAGTCATAAATGATGATATTCTCCTCATTGAGGACATATCATTCCATATTTCTGATTAGCTCCACTCTATTTAGGCCATAAGAAGACCCATTGGGAATGGTAATATGAGCCCACTGTGGTACTCTATTTTTTAATGGATGAAATTATTTTGTGTTATTGGGTTGACCCCTGCCTTTCCTCGATTTTTGTATGTACAGTGTGGGAGCTTGGATTTTATTTCCTTGCTTCTGTAACCATCATCATCGGACATTAGCTACTCTCACACGCACAGTCTCCTCTATGATAGTATTCCATTCAATCTCTAGCAATAGGCTATTTAATAAGGCATAAACCAGAATACATCAATGAAATTGTAAGCTTAAAACACCAATAATCTATTCCATAGTACTCAAACTAGGCCCTCATTTAACAGTCAAATGGGGCTCGGTATCTCAGCATCATATGATAAGGGTTTACTTATGATATATACTTTGTTAACCACAACATGAGGTTTACTTATTATGCTATCGTATAGGAAATAAAAATTCATGTAAATAGTTATCTTCTTACATATCACAATCAACAATTCAAAGCTATTCAAGCCAAATTCTATTGTGATGATTATTTAGACATAAATAGCATTTTGAGGCTTGACACAATGATCTATTTTTATTGATACATGTTACATTTATGTCTAGTAACTAATGCACAATGTACAACCCTTATGGAAACATTTCCATATCTACAGTAAGCATAAGAATAGGGTTGCAAACACCCAAGTATTTGATTCAATCCCTTGTTTTGATCCATAGTATATGAGGGTGAAATACAAGAAAACACATATTAGATCTATTTCTTAATGAAATATTCCAATGACAATCCTATGAATATTTGTGTTAACACCTTTGAATGCATAAAACAATAATGATAAGAGAACAACAATGTGATTTACGACCTTGGACATTGGTTGGGAGCTAGATCCTTCCTTGGGCACTTTACTCATCTTTACTCTATCAATAAATCAACTGCAAGATGTTTTTATTGTTTCTCTACTAGTTAAATCGATGCCCAAGCCTCTTAGAGAGTGGTTTGGTTTGTGTGCAATGTGGGGGGATTGCAAGATCATATCCACAACCTTCTATGGGCCCAACACATTTAGATTGACCCTAATGTAACTCAAATCAACCTCAAAAACCCATAGGTCACCCTTAACGCACTCAGTAATCTTGGTAAGTCCAAATTGCATGAGAGAAAATATTCCTTGTCTTGGGTCGATTTGGCGTTTAAAGCCTTGATGAGAGGCTCAAATTACTCAACCCAAATGCTTAGATTTGCTTGAAGAGAAATGTTTCCTCCTGTACATTATGGTCATGAACAAAGACAACCATTGATTATCATAGTAAGGTGTGTTGCATAGTATCCAAGGCAATGGTTATCTTGTTGTGCAAAACAATTTCGAATTCACACCCTTAGGAGCACTATGTCTTTTCTAGCCTTGGGATTGAAAACAACCTTGCCAATTTGAATTAGCATGATATTATTTTTAAATCCCATGCCATATATCCACAGAATAAAAACATATATAATACCAACAAGGGAGATAGAAGCAGAGCTTCAAATCCCTGCCAAAACTAAAATCAGAACACGGGAAAGTTGCAATGCAACTCGCAAAATTGTATATGCATGTTCAGTAAAATGGTTTGCATTTAACTTAAGCCCTTATTGTCATTACAATTTTTAAGGTAGATCAATTTTAACATGAATCACTGAATTGTTGGATTTTGGATACCTTGAATCATTTTAAAAGTGTCGATTGTAGATAAAGATATTATTTAAACACAAATCAATAAGCAGACGATAGCATACAGGTAAAAAATTTGTTTAGTTAAGCTTACTATAAAAAAAATTATTTCTCAGTTTGACCCGTTCAAAGCTTTTCAACAGTTTCAGAACTCAACACCCGCTGATGTGTACATGAATCTATTTGTCCAGGGCTCTTGTGGTCGTCAATTTTTGGACATGGCAAAGTACAGTCAGAAAAAATAGTAAAAAATTAATGTATAGAATCATAGCCACGTCATCGGCTCACTGAACAACATTATCAAACATTATATGAATATTATATTAGTGATTTTAAAGCTAAGTTACATAGCATGCAACTTGCCACCTAGCCGTTGTTGCACCTACCTTGGCCATTATATGAGAATTATATTAGTGATTTTAAAGCTAAGTTACATAGCATGCAGCTTTCCACCTAGCTGTTGTTGCACCTTCCTTGACCTTGCTCACACACTCCCACATCATACAACTTGCCACTCTCCTAGTCATTGGCACACATGCCTTGGCCTCCCTCCCATCTTGCCACCAACTGCCTTGGCCTCAATATGAGGCCAAATAAAGCTTCGAAACAATTTCACCAAATCGATTTGTAGGGACTAATAACTCAAATGATATATTTGTGTTTCATCCTATGGCACGGTGTGTTGATATACTTTTCCATATTGTGTTGTTGTGGGGTCCCTTGCATATATTCGTGCTCTTATAGAACCAAGTTGAGGGCCAAATTTCAATCTGGACGGAACTCCTTTTATCGATACGCTTCTTCATTGTGCTTTGGAGTCTTGCGCACTATGCCAGGAATACAGAGAACTTGCAAATCGGGGGTGGGATCCAACTTTTGGTACGTTCTGTTCTTTGTAAATTATTTATTGAAAATGTTGTATAATTAGTAGTTCCATTTGCCCCAAGAGTTAGCTCGATCGGTTGAGTTCTCGGAAGTTAGGCCTCCCAGCATGCGAGGTCGCGGGATCCATCCTCATAGACCCTCTTGGGGTTAGGCACGCAGCGGCCGCAGGGCGGAAACCCCTTCGAGGCGGGTCCGTCGGAAATTATTTCATGGATGTAACAGTCGGCTAAGCCGATTAAAGTGAACCACATCGAAAAAAAAAAAAAAAAAAATTTAGTAGTTCCATTTATGTTCTAATTAAGTAATGTTTTCCTTTTTCCCTCAGGATGGGTGGGAAACCTTGAAAGGTATCAGCGGCAACAACAAGCTGCAATAGCGCCGCCATTGAGCCAAGGAATGTACAAGTGACGAAAAATGCATGTACAAGTCTGATCCACTGTTGGATCCCAATCAGTAATGAAGAGCATTTTCATGAAATCTTCTCAACCAAAAATCAGAGTAATAAAGTGAGGTAGAGTGTGTGTGCAACGAGTGCAATTCCATCAATGTTTAAAATAATCTAATTCCATTAATGTTTAAAATAATATAATCAACAAAAGAAAAAAGGTTGCTAGAATGTTAGTACTCCACATATATATACATTATTTGGTCCTGCTTCAATCAAATGGTTGTGTATTTTACGTCCAAGTGTTCATGTATGTAATATAGTGGTATCATTTATGTTTCTTATAATTTATCATTGTCCAAACATAATAGTTTGACGTATGAGTAAAGGATAAATTTTTCGAAATTTTATTTTGTATTTTATGTAAAGTATAGTAGATGATAAAATTTTCAAAGTTGTATTTTATAGAAAGAATAATAGAGGATACATTTTCCAAGAGTCCATTATTTTTTAATTTTTAGAGGAGGGTTTGGACTTTCGATCACATCAACCAACTTTGTTATCATGATTTGACATAGTTAGTACAAATTAAGTAAAGTAAAAGTTTGACATACTAGTAAGGTATAATTAATTAGATATTAAAAAAACAATAATATTTATGAAACATTTTATGCATAACATTCATATTATTATACCTGCCTCCGGCAGGTTATATAGTGATCACTCCGTCAACGATGTTGTTGACTTTATAATTTTAAATTAAATTTTTCACTCCTTTTCCAAAGTTTACAACATTTTGTTTATTAATTTGATTTTTTTGAAATGAATAATATTTTTTAAAATTTTTAAAATTTCGTATTACTTTTTTATGATTGGTTAAAATCATTGAAATGACTATTTTTCCCTGGTATGCAATATAATTGTTAGAAAACAAATTAATTTAAAATATAATAAATTATAAAAATAAGTTACAATGCCACCTAGCTCTTTGGAGACTGGGTGCATTTATTGTGAAACTTTTTTCTTTAATGCATCTGCATTTCTAAATTCTTATGAATACGAATAGTTAATGAGCAAGAGTATAGAATCAATTCAATTCATGTACGTTAACTCAGTTTTTATTTTATCCATTTGATTTCGTAAGGACCCGTAGTAGAGTCGATCCTTGATAATTGAAACTCAAAGTTTTAGTATATCTACTCTATCCTCAATATGTATGCATTTCAATTTTCTGAGAATATGTCCAGGTCTTAGAAAATAAGATCAACCTGAGATTTTAGGGAAATCTCAACTCTGTTTTAGATAGGTATGTATTTAATTTCTTAAAAACTCTGTTTGTATTCCATTAAAATGTTTTCAGATTTATTTCTTCGAATTCTACGCGCATTCGACTATTGTAAACTCTGTTCACACTCTACTAAAGATTTCAGAACTACTTCATGAAGGTAGATTTAATACGAGATCATTCATACTCTGTTTTTCTTGATTATATTTTCCTTGATTACTGCACACTTCAATGGTTATGAATGTACTTATTCGCCAAGATATAATTTCTGTTTGGACCCTATAACTCAATAGATTGTTGCATCTGGGCTCCTGCTTACATTCACTGTCGTCTCAGGGTACACACTAAACTGCTTTTCTTCTATCTTTTTAAAAAGAGTGTGATGGACCTTCTGAACTCTGTGTAGATCCACTCATGGACATTTCCAGAATTTATAAACAATCGTATCGATCCGTCTCTGTATGGATCCGCATCAAGGCGTTTCTATTTGTTAAATTTGTGGCATTTGAATTTTCAGATCTGGCATTTATTGATTTCCAAGCATATAGCAATCTGAATCTCAATCCTGGCGTTTGATTTCGTCTTGGATTGGCGGACCAGTTTCTTACTCTAAAATATTTTTGATTCATCTAATTTGGGAACCAATGTTGTGGCGTCTTTCTTACCTTAAACGTTGGGCGTTGATAAATTTCGAATGAATTATATTCCTTTAGATCTCTGTGTTTCTCAATTCTGTGACGGACTGAGTTCATCCTCAATCTCTACGTGTCCTTTAAAAACTTGACTTGACATCCCAAAAATTCAAAATCGTTTTGAGTTTAGCTTTTTCCTTTTAAAAGAATATTACAGTATGGACTCCAGGTTATTCTTATTTTAGCGTTTCCACTTCAAGAGAATTTATGGTATGAATTTAGATGGGTCCCTCATTTCCAAGATCCGTTCTTATTTGGTCTTTTCCAGAATTGTAATTTGTAATTTAACTACAGTTATTGGGCATTTTCCCCAAATTTACAATTGAAAATTGATTACTATTATTATTATTATGCCTGCAACAGTGTTCACTTTCAATCTAATCTGAGTTATTATAGAAGTCCTCTTAATGTTCAGATTTGTTTTTATTGTTGTCGACTGGGATCTATATCCTTTTAGCATTCCTGTTGGAATTTTTGGATCTTAATCGGATTTCATTTTTGTGTATAAAAGAAAGAAAATGTACTATAAAATACAACCAATCACATTCTAGTAGATGACATCATCCCCTTGGTGAGGTGGCATTGCATGAGTTAAGAATGCTTATTTGTCAAATTTTCTATGGTGGATGAAAACACATAGTTAACCAAGGTAGTGGTGTAAGTACTTTTAAGTCATAAAGTAAAGTACTCATAATGATAGTCTTTTCATAAAATAATATTATTGTCATTTTCAAGTAAAGTACTCATAATGAATGTCTTTTCACACTTTCACATAAAATAATATTATTGTCATTTTCAAGTGAAGTACTCTTAATTCATAAAGAAAGTCCTTTCACATTTTTTTATAAAATAATATATTATCATTTTTATGTTTTTAATTTTAAATTATATATTCACTCCATTCTATTTAATAACATAATGTCAAACTAATAAAGAATAATAATATATTTAATAAATAATAATAATAATAATAATAATGCAATGTGGATTATATTAATATTATTGACATTTTACATGTAAATAAATTATCAATTAAATTACATTATTAAATTCATGAGAAAAGTACTAAATATAAAAGGTCAACATAAAATTAAAAAAAAACTCTTAAAAATGTTTTTTATTATTTAATTTCATTTGCAAGTTCAAGACAAATAAATGTTAAAGGACAATACATTTTTGGGAATTTACAATGAATCTTAGTCACATCAATGTAGTCTTATTTTATTAATTTTATTTCTAGTGAATTTTGAAAAATAACTCAACCATGGTTATTTATATTGTGCATAGAAAATAGTGTGGGAGGTGACTTGTCATATATACCTACCCCATAAAACCCTCAATTCATAATATTTTAATATATCTCATATTTTTGTAGTACATCTCTTAGGAGGCCCTTTTTTGACCTCAAAATCTCTCTAATGATTATTCAGATTTTGTTGTATCCTATCAATTTTTCCTGCATTTGTTTTATCAGAATCAATTAGGGTATGAGCTGATCCACTTTGGAAATTGGAACTCTGTTATTGAATTCACTCCATTACTGTTGAGAATCAAATTTTATTCGTCTACCTTGTCTACATCCTCCATTATGGATTGTCCCTTCAATTAACCGACCCACTGAATTACTGGCACCACGTGTTAGTCCAAATGCAGTTTTCCCGTACTAGTTGCAATGATAAAGTAAAATAATTGATATTGTAAACCAATTTAATTACCTTGATTACCAAGTCGTAATGGTAGTGAGATATTTCATTGTATTATAAACTCGGTTAATAATTGTTGTTGCCAGGTCGTCATGTCAGATTATTTATTTTAGGATTTGAAATCTAATACCTTATCATCCGAATACCATATTGTAAAGATCATGTCTACTGAAAAGCTAGATTAAAGCCTCTGTCACCTACGATATTCTCTTCCCCTCATGCCTCGTAATTAAGGAGTATGTTTTCTTGCCGTGTAATGAAATTTATTTGCTTTTGTGCAATCGCTTATTACTAATTTATTTATTAAGGAGCAAGGTTTTGATTACATACGTCTTCTTATTATACCTGCCTCCGGCAGGTTATATAGCAAGGTTATATAGCAATCGTTTGGTATTCCTAAAGCTTTGACTTTAATTAGTTTATATTTTTTTCTAAAGTTTTGTTTAAGTTTTGTAAAATTCATATATTAAATTATTTTTTTAAAATTTAAAATATGTTTTTTAATTTTTTAAAATACATTTTTATGTTTTGTTATTGGTTTATATTAATGATGTGACTAATTTGCCCTGGTGTGCAATATAATTATCAAATATAAAAAATCAATTAAAAATAATAATCATAAAAAAATACATTATTATGCCAAGTGTCCTGTAAATTAATATCATTGATATGATATAATTAAATAATTTTAAAATAAAAATATTTAACTAGCTCTAATATTGCCAAGTGTCTTTTTAAATAATCATTACACTGCCTGCACACCCTGACCTCTGCAAAGTTGCCTCACCCATTACTCGACACGTAGCTTTGACGTACCAGTAATGGGAAGGACATCTCTTCATGGTGATTCGACAGAGCCTTAGACGTTGACATCTTGCCAACACTCCTGTTTATGATCTCGCTTCTCGGTTTTGTTATCGCAGGTCTTAATAGCGGTAAGTCAACCGCAAAAATGGGAATTTCGGATTTTAATAACGTTTCCGAGTTGTAGAAAGGAATTTTGGAGTTTTCATAAATGACGAAACGAAAAGAGATTAAGTTTTCGTGGGGGCCAAATGATTTTTAAAATGCTTGAAAATTATCACAAAATGAAATAAAGAAAACATGAATAACCTACAACTAGCCTGGTTCAAAATGCTTCAAGAGAAGAAACGTATAGTAGCACTTTAGAAGCAAACAAGAATGCATAATTTCAAAACTTTATTACTCTAAAATCTCGGAAGGATAGGATAGGATAGAAACCACAAGCGGATATAGCATTCATTTTTTCCTAAAACGTGGACACAAAGATTAAGAGTTTTTCAGAATTTTAAAAATAAATAGCGAAAATGTACTTCCTCCCTGCGACTGTGATCTCGGGTGCATGCATACTTACTAAAACTCATCACTCCAGTTGGCATGCGGCAATGACGGGCAATATATATCTATATATATATATATATACAAACTAATTTCTTCAGGAATTTTGACTTGTTCAGGGCGCATTTGAAAAGGTTTGATAATTTAAAATGCAATGCTCTAACCTTGAAGGCTTAGAGATACAAAAATAAAAATAAAAAAATCTACAACTTTCATATGAATCTATTCTCAAACAGAAGCAGACAGAAATATGTTTCCAAACGAATTACTACTGTGGACAGACATAATTGCAAATAACTACTTGTAATTTGCATACCTGTGAAATCTTTGAATGTATCCTATTAAGTCCTCGACCAAAAGTTGCTGGGAAACTTCGAATCAGAATGAACGTTACAGAGTGGAGTGAGAATAATGAAATTTCGCACCAGCAATCGATCTCTTTCTGTCTCTTAACCAAAAAAAACAAAAAAATCGCCAGATGCTTGACCTACATCACCACCCCAACCCTACGAATGAAATGGAGTTTTTTGGACATGCGATCAGCCTATTTATTCATTAATTTGAAAACATAGGAAATTCAAAAGCACGCCAAGTGTTCACCACAAAATACACTTGTCATTACTACATTACACGGTGATGGTATTGGTGGTGGGGCCACTTTGTTCATCACAATCACACGTGAGCGGCGTTGTCAACAGAGAAGAAGAAACGCCACAAGGGTTAAGGGCTTTGTTGACCTTCATCGCTCATCTTCCTTCTCGCATGATGGTCATGGTCACCCTTGGTAAATATTGCTACTTACAGATGCTAATGATGGTGCAACATGAGAATTCGCTTAGCTTATTGTCTCATATAATTATGTAATTATGTATGTAATACAAAACAGAATTAGCACTGCTATTGTTACTTGCTTCGTTATGGAAGCCCTACTTGCATTTTAACCCGCTAGAACACATGTGCCTTCGCTTATGCACCTGTGCCTTCGCTTATGCCATTACCTGCTTTCCAACTTGATCCTCTTCCCTAGGGATCTCAGATGAGGTAACCCTAGGAGCATTGTTTCCCTGCAAGTTATGTCGTTGAGGATGGAGGGAATGGGAACTGGTCAATCCCCTGTCGAGCACAGCAGCTGAGTGGTGAGAACGAGAAAGATAGTTTTCAGTTTTAGGCCACGTTCTTGCCATGCAAATGACAGATGACAAATGTGTTTCAAATGGAAACTTTTTACATTTACATTTGCGCATAGATTACAGATGTGCATGTGTGACAGTTGTAGCTGAATCTCCATCCTTTGCTTGCCGGAGTGTTAAGTGTTGTTGTTGCCGTAATTTTAATAATGCTTTGTCTCCATATTAATCGTTTACATGTTAAATTCACATAAAATGAATGATAATATAATTCGGGATTATTTTTGAGTTCATACTATGGGTTCCACCATCATTTGGGTACTTTCAGAAAGTAGACTCTTCCCGATACCTCAAATCCCTGTTTTGTATTTCCATAACTATTGATACCAGAATATGAATAGTCTCGAAGAAGATGGTTCACCTATCATATTTTTTAAAACCTGGATCTAATTTTTCTATTTTATGTATCTACAAAATAACTTTCAGATACTTTTATTCCATACCTATATAAGATTTTTATAAGACATCTGCCAAGTTTTATGTTCACCATTTTTGGAATGCGGTCGTGCCAGAAAGTGTGAGTGGTATTACAAGTGCTTTTCCCTATTTTATGAACCTGCACAATTATTTTATATATTTTTACATGTGCACAACTCCAAGGAAATGCACACCCATATAACAATGCAATATCAGCAAAGATTTATGTTAACCATTTCTGGAATTTTAAATTGAAATTTTGTGTAAATTCAATGTCATAAATAATGTAGGAATCCATTCACGGTAAGCATATCATATTTTTTTTAAAGCTACATCCAATGTTTTGTACAACTTCAAGGAAATGTACACATATAATACTTTAATGCAATAGCAACAAAGTTTTATGTCACAATTTCTAGAAAGCGGTCATAGTAGAAGTTATTGCACTAACTTTCCCTCGATCGGTTGGTGGAATTTCCTGTCGGTTCAATCGAAATGGTCCGAAACTAATGTTACTTTAATTCTAAAACAAGCAAAGTACATCGATGAATCAAATTCTTGGCACTCCACTCCATTCCTTAAAATCAACTTCAATTAAAGTTACATCATCTTTAACTATTATCGATCCTTTCACTTACCAACTTGCAACCTCATCCTGCAACCTTGACCTTCAACCTCGACAGGTATCCGCTGCCATGCAGCCTTATTATACATGTCTCCACATGTTATATTGTATTCAATCACCAGTTTTAAATTATTATTATTCATAAAATTAAATTTTTTTGTTTCCTATGTTTAACTTTAAAAATAGTAAAATATTAATTTTTAAATTAATTAAATATCTATTTATTTATTTGTTGATTGGTTAAAAAGACCTAATAGTTATGATGGGACTAATTTCCTCGTGTTATTCCAGTCGGTAGGGTTTGCGGTGAGCAAAGATCCCGCTATTGATTCATGTAAGGTGCACATTAAGTGTTGGATGCCTTCTACTATCAATCTCGAAAGCCTTCTCCAGCAATCGGCTGACTCTTCTTTTTTGTTTTTTTGTCATGTATTACTCAATCATGAGTTTTTTGTCATGTATTACTCAATCATGAGTGCAACATGTGTTTCATCCTTGGATATTTCCACAAAAGGTTTCGTGGCGGAAGACTAAGTAAGGTAACAAAGAGAAGATCTCATTATCCCAAAGATTACTCTCCCATACATTAAGGGAACAACGGATCGCATTGTCAAGATTTTAAAAAGAAAAAACATTGCAGTGGCGTTTGCTCCTCCGAACCCTATACTGGTCCCTATTATTTTATTTTATATATAACTACTATATTAAAATATCTCTAAACTAGTACATTAAAACATTTAAAAAACACAGGAGGCAGGTTTAAGCAGCTTTGCAGCTAATTTTACTTGTTTGTGACTTAAAGTGAAGTTTTCATTACCTAACCCTGAAAACAGGAAGATGGAAAAATAAAAATAATTGTGAAGATCTCAATTATTTAATAAATACTATACAATGGTGTAAACTAAATTAATGAAGTTTACTATCAGAGTGGTTTTTTAATTCTCCCCGGTATAGAATAAGCCCTTTGAAGTAAAGTGCGGCTAAGGATCACAAGAAATGTTTTGTAATATTTTATTGCAACTCTTTACTCAGTTCATAGATCATGAACTCCCCGGCAAAAAGCATACACGAGGGACGGTATTTAGAAGATCAATGTATTTCTTATCAGAAAAAAAGTAAAACTACGCACAAACTATATCGCCAGAATTAATAACGTATCCATCACAGAGCCTTCGATATGGATCTTCTCCCCGGTGATGCGGACACACGCTTTGGCTTCCTTTCCTGGATAGATGGTAAGCGTATTGTGCAGAGCCTAATTGCTATAACTAGACAGGAGCAGTATTAGGTCTACTTTTCTGCAAATCCTGTACACATTGAAGCTTTAATGGTGGCCAACTGGAACGGAGTGCTTCTGTCTTTTGTTGATGTATCTGCATACGGTGGAGGCAGACCATTGTATATATACGTGCTACCGAGGCAGTACATTATATTTTGTAAGCCATGCACAGTGCACACACGAAATTACAATAGCCGACAGGTGTTAAGCCCATTAATAATTCGTATGCATGGTCTGAAGCAAGCAAGACAGGGAAGCAAAGCCACTGCCAGCATTCCTTCATTCGTTCAGGTGCATAGTCTCAATATGGCTGTCTCGATATGAAGCTTTGCCTCGATTTGAGGCTAAATAAAGTTTCAAATAATGTAATGGCCAAAACACACATTTTCCAAAAAAAAAATTAAGTTAAAAAACTTGTATCGGGGCAATAGAATTATAAAAAATCGACTCCTGTAGTATCTTTCTGATATCCTTTCGGTGTAATGCTCAGATTGCTTGACATACTGGATTCCTTGCCATTTCGAAAACTACATATAAAGCAGGAGGCCAGCGACTACCTAGCATTCAGTTCTTGGTCATTAAATGATAATTTTGTCAACCTTGAACCATTGTATTTTTTGTCAATATATGAGAACTAGAACACATTTGTAAGAACTTTTCATACCAATATCGAAATTTCTATAAACATCAGCGTATCATCGAAATTTCTATAAACATCAGTTTATTATCGAAATTCCATTGTTTTTTTTGTCAATATATGAGAACTAGAACACATGTGTAAGAATTTTTCATACCAATATCGAAATCTCTATAAACATCAGCGTAACATCGAAATTTATATAAACATCAGTTTATTATCGAAATTCCTCCCAAGTATACTATACTATATATCTAATCAACATTACTAAGTTGTAAATTTATAATTACTTTACTACTTTATAATCAACATTACTAAGTTGTAAATGTATAATTACTTTATAACTTTGTAAAAATTAAAAGTTATAAAGTAAAATGTATAATTTTAGTTTTTTGAGCTGTAAATGTATAATTAATTGACTACTTTGTATTTATAAATAAAATTTTAGTTTTGAAAAATAGTTTAATTAATTGGTATTACATATATGATGTGTTGTACAGATTTTTTTAGTTCAATTCCCAGAAGGTTAAGCTCATTGACTTCATTGTCCATTTTTCATTAGATAACATCTTTGTAATGGGAAAGTGGGAAAGTGTCCATTTTTTAAATGGAAGGAAGTCCCAAAAAAATTTCCAATTTTTATTTTTTTTTAAAATAGTTTTTAGTTTTTATATGTTTTTATTACACATCCATGTTTAACTTTCAAGATTTTTCTTTCTATTTTTTTAAATTAATATTTTTATTTTTATGTCATATATGATTTGGGAGGTTGGATTAGTTTGCAAGTTTTTCAAAAATTCAATGGCTGTTTAAAGCTGGAACTATGGTTTAAAATATTTTTATTTTTTTTGGTTTTTTAAATTTGTGTTTATCTCGTTTTTTATTGGTCCCGTTTTTTATTGGTCCCGTGTAGGTGATTGGTTCCGTGTAGGTGACGTCAGCCTGGGGTCTTGTGCCCCAGGCCCCTGGGGCGAGCCCCGTCAGCGGTCAATGGACGTACCGCAGGGTCAATTGATTGACAAGTTTGATGTACCGCAGGGTCCATTAACTTGGCGAATGATTGACAGGTTTGAGTGACAAGTTTGAGGTACCGCAGGGTCCATTAACTTTTAACTTGGCGAATGAATGAATTATTTTAAAAATTTAATTAGAAATCTGTTTAATATTTTTAACATATACAACAATAACAACATCTATAAACTTTAACATTATAAAACTCTAATAACACCTAAAATTTTGACCTATATACAACAATTACAACATATATAAACTTTAGCATTATAAAACTCTAATAACACCTAAAATTTTGACCTAGAAATAAAATAAATTCAAAATTTGCTACAGATTACAGATTGGGATAAGTCCTATTAGTATTCTTACAATGAAAAACAGCTAATATCTAATAAATTTTAACAATGAAAAACACAGGAAGAAAGATACCTGCCAGCCAAGAAATCTGCAAGTGTAAAATGCAGATCTATCTCCTGTTACTCTGATAGCTACAACTTGCTCCGATCCCTGCAAATGTACCAAGGCAGTCCAAGGCGTCAGCACAATAACTCAGGCTAAAACAGCTATGGAATCTCATATTTTAACGTCCCAGTGCCAATCACACTCTTATCTTGAAAATCATTATGAATGAAAGTCATTCTTTCTTTATGAAAAAGATGAACAATACTAAGAGAATTTTCAATACTTGATGATGTTTAATGGGCTTATTGGCAGTGTTATCCCAGGTCAACACAGTCTCTTCTACACAAAATCCTCTGAGCGTGATGAGATTAGTTTTGGGAATATAGACGGGCTGTCCGTAAACGCCAGGCATAATCTCGATTACCACTGGCTGCTTATTTCCAACGGGGACAGCATCAAGGGCAGCTTGGACGTCCCTGTACTGGGCGCTACCATCTTGAGCAACTCTTAAAACCGCCATTAATGGAGTTCCAGGAGCTTTACGATTCAATAAATCTCTGAAACGCTTCTAAACTCTGTACATATCAAAATCGAAGAGACCATTTAAATAGAGCAGAGCTGAGCAACTGGGCCGCTAACCATTTCTAATTAACTTGGCGAATGAATCGCAGGTGGTCTCAAATCGCTGCCTATTTTCCTGGACGTACAGACAACGAGATCAAGAATTATTGGAACTGTTGCATCAAGAAGAAGCTCAACTTGAAACACTCATACACCAAAGCCAACCCTCACAATCCGCCCATACCTGCAATACCAATTCAGTGTCTGCCAACTCTCATGACGCTAATAAGTTGGTTCACTCTGCGAAGCCGTTGGACGTAATGAATCAATTAGGGTCACTTAATAACACCTTTAATGGGCTGTCCACTACAGAAAATCAACAGTCTTTTGTTCAGGACGCATTGAATTTAAAGTATGAACAGGTACAGGAGCAAAATAACGTGTTTCGAGTTGATCCAAACCCTGCTAAAAACCCATCTAATTTCTTATTCTCAGTACTCTATTACTTCTAATAACAGAAATCATATCTCCTCTCTTCGAGTCTGCAAGCACAAGATCATACTTGTAATACTACAATTTCATCCAGATGTGATCGGTTAATAAACTCGTGGAATACATTGCCGCCTCATGAAGCGCCTCTTCGAGTTTGCAAGCGCAAGATCATACTTGTAATACTGCAATTTCATCCAGATGTGATCGGTTAATAAACTCGTGGAATACATTGCCGCCTCATGAAGCACCTGGCTATGCCATTAGGGAGAGGGAAAGGATGGCTATGCAGATGTTCTAGCAAGTGGGAAAGTAGATCCAACTAGCCCTCAGGCGCGAGAGAAAAAAATTCCATGCTTTTCATAAAATATTGTGTTATGAACAAAATTGTGTTATAAACTCTCAAGCATGAGAAAATCTCTGGAAGTTGCATGTGTCGCTCATGCATCGAACTGGTTAGGTGACTAATCACGTGCCCTAAGTATGGTAGGTTTAGGTGTCTCACCCATGTATAGCATGTATAACGACTGACGTCGGTATGTTTACGTGTCTCATCCATGCATTTCCTTGCCTACTGTCATTCGTTTACGTTAAATTCATGTGAGTACATGGTCTTCATTAAGATAAGTTTCATGAGGTTTCTTTCTTATGAATAAATGTTAATATAATTAAATCATTAATCGCAAACCAAAAAGGAATATGAAAGAAATAATGTTGATAAATGGAGCTGAAAGAAATAACCTTGAATAATGGGGCTACGATAGATGGTATCCTTCTGGAATTCCGTAGTATGCTTCAACCTTTAGACTTCCAAAACAAGTAGACGACACTAACATTAATGATGCAGGAGAAGCTCCAAGTAATAGTAATGAGAGAGATCGCTTCGTTTGTTATTTGTTTTTATTGATTTACAATAAATGGTATTCGGAGATCAAAACTTTTGACATGAACGTAAACCTTGATGTAGAATGTAAAAGAGAAAATTGATCATCGCTCAATTTGTAAATTTAGAAAAGATGAAAGACCAAGTAGAGATATACTGCCTAGTAGCAATGCCGATTACTAAAATCTAGCGATTAATTTCTTTCTTTGGGCTCTCTTATTTCAGGTTCTGGTAAAGTAATTTCCAAAACCCTTGCATATTAAGCATTGATTGTGCAATAATATATTGGTTTCCTCTTTGGAAATCCTTCTTATCCAATTTGATCCATTGTGTAGGTTTCTTTCATCTGTCAAACCTAATATGTAAGATATCCGTACCTATAAGATTTGATCTCAGGGAGATCTTAGTGTAGGTGAAGCTTGTCTCTTCACTTAAGTGGATTTTGTAGAAAGCACACATATCCCACCTTTTCTTCGAGTGTATGGGAACTCATTTAAATTGAGTCAACCCACGTAGATGACAGGTTTAAAATGCTACTATTTTTATCTTAGAGCCCAAGTTGTTGATGGTAAATCGCTGGACAATTGATTTAATTAAAGATGGGAAATATTTGAATTGATTGACATTTGGATGGCTGTCAGCATACCCCAAAAAAAAGGATGTAAGGCTGTGATGCCTCATCTACTTCTTTTGCAAATTATTGCAAATCCATCTCCATGATATCTTTATATGGGCGACCCATTGAAGGGTAAAACTGAAAATGCTCGCGAGATTGTGATTAATGAAAATGAGAATACGATCATGATCGACCATTCGTCATTCACAGCATCCTCTGGAATAGCAACATGGAGCGCTAGTAATTCCCATTCAAATGGTACTGATTTTACTGATGTTTATCCAGTAATTTATACAAGTCATATGGTGAGAAGAATACGCTAAGATTACACAACAGACATGTCCACCAAATAATTCCCATGTACAGTATCCATACTGATATGTTTGCTTGTATTGACAATGTTTCAAATTCTAACAAGCAAGTTTGAAATTCCAAGGCTATGATGTCCTAGATTTGGAAATTTCTACTCGCTGTATGTGTTAAGGTTCCGTCACGTTTTCAATTTAGTGCATTGCTTTAACTAATTGCAAATATTTTATGTGTGAGAAAGATTGTAAAATTTTGAGTTTTGAATAATGTATCATATTTCATTTGTGCAATAGTCACTTGCACTTTTGCATTATAGTGTTGAATAGGTTGTTGATAAATGCTTGTCAAGGATGGTCATATCCATTTTTGTTTAACCATTTTGATATCTTGCCTTCTGCTTACGTTGTGGTGTTCTATATCCTTTCTATATAAAAAAATATATATATATCATGTGTTTTTACAACACTTTTTCCTTTTCACCATAAGGATTCTTCTCACCCTGTTAAGCTAATGTTATTTTGTATTTAAGAGACTTTATCAGGATTCTTCTCACACCTATTAAGCAAATGCTATTTTGTATTTAAGAGACTTTATAATTAGTAATTCTTTTTTTTTAGTGTTTTTATACATTCTACAATGCTAAAACATATTTGATCACATGCAACAACTAGTGCAGATGGCAATGCCAGGGACATTGCCACCTAGTGGCTCTTGTTTTTATAATGAATCATCTCCACCTTTATAATTCTCTACTAATATATTGTCAATTCAACTATGATGTGGAGAGGATACTAAATACATTTATTTTCCTTATGTCCTAGCATGGAAGAATACGAAAGAGGTTGATTTTTTTTAAGTTTCTTCTTTCCTTCAAAATTGAATTTTTTATCAAATATTTTTAGTATTATGGCACTATTGCAATGCTCTCAAATTAAAACCCTACTAAAGTGCCAAGTTGTAGCCCCTCCTAGAAAGAAGTGGTAGCTAGTTCTATCATCAACGATAATGAAGAATATGGAAAAGTCACGTCTCGGAGTTTGTTGCAGTTAAATCTAGTTAGTAAAGTAGGTACTTTGTGAGACACACCCTGAAAGTTGGCATATTCAAAATCTGATCCAACCCCTAACATGGACTTAAGGTAAACAACTGGTGGATTTATTACCCCCCTGCATCTCACAACATATTCAACTTTCGTCGTCAACGTTGGACATTTTCGAGTGTCGCCAAAGTTTTATTATGAGTGAAGGTGGTCATAAATTAATTGTTGAAGAGCTTGTGAATGGTGGTACTAAACCAATTATAGACCCATTGAGAGCGAAATAACCCTTAAGTAGCTCTTAGGGTGCAAAAAACATGGGGGGGAGTCCAATGCATTACAACTCAGGGGGAATGGTTGTGATTGGTGTTGGGGGATTCTTAGGCAAGGTACTACAATACACAAAGTTTTCCCTTATGTGGAAATTCCATGGAAAGTGTATCTCTGAAGTCTTGATGGAAAATTGGATTGAATGGTCTTTGTTGCCTTTGTTAGGTTACAATTGGAATTTGCATACATTAGCAAAAGGGTGGTTGACTTTTTTTTTTCAAATCTACCTAGGACTATGAAAGAATCCTTCAAGGTACCTTGTTCTAGAGTAATTTATATTTCTTTGTTAAACCTTGGAGCCCTTGTTTTAAACCCCAAAATGAAAGTGTAAGTATCTAACTTGCCTGGATAAAACTACCCTCTCTTCCAATGGAATTATGGCATCTTCAGCTCTAGAAATGCTTAGGAATAACAAAGAGGTTTATTGTAATGGATGATCGAACCAAAGACAAAGTTGAAAATTTTGTTGCAAGGATTTGTGTGGAATTAGACTTTAGGGATCATCTTCCAAAAATGTTGGATATTGTATACAGGAAATTGGCCATCTCTTGGGTTATTGATTACCAGAATATCCCATTTGGGTGTTCAAATTGTTGTAAGACTGGATATCAAAAGAGGATGTCTCGTAACTTTCTCTTGGGGAATTTGGAGTGCATATGGTAAGTGCTTTACTTAACCCCACCAGGTTAAGCAGATGAGGAAAATATGGTTATTGCAGATCCAGAATAGTCGATTTCAATGAGATCCAACACATGTGGCATTTGCTCTAGTCGGCGTGATAATTCATCCCTCGATCGATCTAAACAGTTTGTCTAGCCCCTTCGACATTTCAATTAAGTAGTTGATTTGTATTATCCATTCAATGTGGAATGGAAAGCGCAGAGGATGTTCATTCACAAAGGGTGCATCCATATTGAATTCTTTCACAACTACACCAAATCACCCCTCTCATAATACAATCCCTTTTCGAGGTATGGTCGAACTACCAAAATTGTCTCCTACTAGTTCATATTTCCTTTATAAAGACGAGTCTAATAAACACATGGTAATGGTCTAGTGTGGGTATAAATGACGATTATCCAAGGGAAGTCATAAGTCTACCTAAATATCCAAATAAGGTTTCAAGTAGGCCTAATGATATCCTAGAAAAAAAAGTAAGGGTTTGTAGGAATTAAAGTTTTGGGGGATTCTGGAGAGGAGGGAGGCATTGATGAGGAATCTATGTCCTCGAAGAAGAAGAAAATCCTAGTTATATATTGAGGTCCTCTAGGAAGGAATGTGTATATGATGGTGACCTTGGAATAAAGGGTTATTTGAATCAATAAGTGGAGGTGGTGTTTTAAGGATGAAATCCTTCATGCAGTGTCTTAAGAAAAAATCAAAAAGGGAAATTCAATGATGCAAATAGAAGACAATCCATGGGAGCCTTAGAGCAAGTTATTCCTTGCGAATTTAATTGTCAAAATTATTGTTATGTCTTTAAATTCGCGATGTTTGAGTGCTTCCCTAAAAGAAGTGAAATTCATAGGTTAATAATTCTTCACAAATGAGACATTATTCTAATACAGGAGATAGTGATCAAGGGTACAAGTGTAGTTGATGCATTGATAAGGTTCTTAAAAAACTAGGATTTTGTGGCTCAAGATTCAAATGGTATATCATGAACTTTAATCATTACATGGAACAAAAAAATTGGTAAAAAACTTTAGAATGTTGCAAACTACCATGTGTACAAAACTATTCTTACTAGAACTTGACAAGAACATCTACATTATAAACACTTCTGGTCCTTACCAAAATAGAGAGGTTATTGGGATGATATGTTTATGTTAGATGATATAAAAAAAGGACCATGTAATTATAGGAGGGGAATTAACTTTGTCTCAAACCAAACGGATGTTTGGGGAAACAATGGTAGGACAAATGCTCTTGCTACCTATTTTTCACATATGATTCAAAACCTAAGTTCTATGTTGTTGGTCCTACAAAATCTCTCCAACATGGAGAAACAATAGGTTGGAAAAGGAATGTATTGTAAAAAGGCTTGACAATTTTTTAATAAATGAATCCTTAATGTCGAATGTTGATAGGGTTAAATCTTGGACTGGGACTAGTAAATTATCATATCACTTGCCAATTTTTTGCAACCCTTTTGTGAATGAGTGAAGAGCAAATTGAGGTGTTTTGATCCAAGTAAAGAGGAGGTGATTGTGTTTCAATTTCATTCCAATATAAAAAAAATTCAAAACAACTACCATTCAATGGGTAAAGGAGAAATTCCAAAAAACGTAGGCTTTTCTAGTGGCATTGGAACCACATATTTCTAGGATATATTATAGCAATACTAGTGTCATCTTCATAGAATACGAATTCCTAGGGCTAAAGAATTTGGAGGATCCAAATACGTGTTTTTTTCCTTGGGAGGAGGCCAAATGCTACCAAAAAAGTAGAGTTGTTTGGTCACAAGGGGATGAAAACACCAAACACTTTCATCAATATGCAAATACAAATAAGGAAAATAATACTACATGGGATGTTTGTAAAGCGAAAAGGTATCAAAATTTTAGGAAATTGTAGAAGTAGGGGTAAGCCACTTTAATAACCTATTTAGTGATCTAGTTGATATTGTAAATATTGCAACTCAAAGTTTCCTAGGTTTGTTGATGAAGATTAAAATGGTAATTTAATGGAGGTTGTGACAAAGGAAGAACTAAAGGAGGTATAAGCTCTAGCCCTAATGGGTGGCCAATGGAGTGATATTTGGCCTTCTATTTTATGATTAAAGAAGATATTTTAGGTGTTGTGGAGGATTCTAGAACAATGGGAAGGTCTCAAATGCTATGAACACTATGTTAGGGTCCTACCCTAATCCCCCTACCTTATCAATGTACAAGGCCATAAAGCCCATTAGATAGTTAGTGGATAGTAACTTAAGATTAAAGGACCCTCTTTATTAAATAAAGGCCCATAGGTGGTTGACCCTCATTAATAGTGTGACCACAAGTAGTTAGGACATTGGCTATTGAAGAACTATATATAAAGTAGTAAGATATGTATTGTTTAGTCAAGAATTGTCATTGTATTTGGAGCTTTGATCTTGGAGGTTGCCCCCTTGAAGAGGGAAGTGAACATAGCTATCTATTTTATCTATTCTCTCTTGTATTTTTATACATTTTCTATGAACTTTTGGGTTTAAGCATATTACTTTTGGTATTAGAGCTCTTTCTTGGGTCAAAAGGGAAGAATTTGTAAAAGTAGGGTTTGGCTCTTTTAAACAAGTCATCGTAGAATTTTCACTCCAATTTTTCTTCTAGGTAATTTTAGGATCTAAAATTCATAAGGTATAACAAATACATATGGTGGTAACTTGTGTCCAATTTTCAACTTCTGGGTTGTTATACTTTTGGAGATATACTCTATGAAAGTTAAGGGAATTTTTGCTAGGGTTTGGCTCTTTCAAATGAGTCATCTTGGAATTTTCACTCCAATTTTTTTCAGTGAAGTTTCAGGTATGAAATTATTAGGGTATATAAAGGACATAGGGAATTAATTTGTGTCCAAATTTCAGCTTCTAGGTCTCTACACTTTTGGATATAATCTCTATATAAGTTAGGCAATTTGAATGGACCAAAAAATAGCCTTAAACAAGTGTTCTAGGTAAAATTGTTATATATAAAGTTTTATAAATCCAAATTGAGTGCCACTAGTTGTATTGGAAAGAAGACGGACCATAGTACCTTTGGTAACAATTTGAATTTTGGAACTAAAAAATTGGACACTTGGCAAGTTGTACAAGTTCTCCCTTCCTAGAAATCCAAAATTGACAGTCTTAGGAAATTTACCCTATTTTTTGCTTGGCACATTTGAATTCAGCAAAATCGGTGGCATTGTGGAGTAGACATATCAGGCTACTACAACAAAAAAACTTTAGACTCGGAGGTATAGAAATTTCATAGTTACATAAACCTCCATCTCCAAATCGTGGTTTACAAGGGGTTGTGTTTATTTCTAGATTTTGACCTCAAACCCTACCTTGAAAAGTAAATTATTTTCCAATAATTGTAGATCTTTTTATGGGTTTAGCAAGCTCAATTTTTAGTGTTTTTAAGAGCCGTTTTCGGGCATCTTTAAATAACATAGAGATATTTTATTCAATGGGTAATCCGATTGTTAGGGAAACATACATGCAAAAAATACAAGGGTGCTTAAGCCACCTTGTTGTGAACCCTTGTAACCTCTATCAGTACCCCTTCGAGTAGTACTGTATCAAACAACACTTGTATATGAAATTTCACTTCCACATACCGTCGAGTATATTGGAATTCCCATAAGTGTACCTAGAACCATATTTAGATAAACTAATCAACCGTCTTATTGCAAAAGCACACTAAGAACAACACTCAGGAAGATCAATGTCTAGTACCTGGGTAGTCGAATAGTACGGATAAGGGCACGGACTACCTCCTTAGTTAGTTCCCTGAGATATTGGTCTGAGTACTACTATTGGACCCTGCACATATATCAGAGAGCTATAGCACCTAACACTCCCTCATATTCGGGACCCTATAAACCTTACTCACCCCCTACCATCCAATGGTGGATAGTCATATTCCTTACAAACTACCTTGCAAGACCCTAGACAGCATGAATACTCACTCTAATATCGTGAAGTTTGATGCCCTATATGAACAATATAAGAATATTCATGTTGAAATCCAAGAAAATAATGATCGACATATGGGAGATATTTAGAAACTTTGGGAGGAACTAAGCAACTTGGGGATTCATAAACTTTAGGAGGAATTAAGCAACCTGGAACAAAAATTGGACTAGAAATCAAATGGGAAGTTGGAAGGTATATATAAAATACTAGTTTGAATATCACCTCATGAATAAATCCCTTGGAATACACAATAGAGTGAGCCACACTTGGAAGAAACATCTCAATCAGGACTATTTATCCATCAACAAAACCCTCCAAATCCTCACATCCATAAACCATTATCCGTGGATAATAACACCTGGAACCATTTTCCTAAAGTGAAATTGGACAATCTTAATTTGATGGTTTTAACTCATCGGAATGGGTCACGCAAATGGAACATCACTTCGCCCTTCAAGAAAATTATTGATGACATGATCAAACTTAAGTTGGGGGTCTTATATCTAGATCATGAACAATGGAAATGGTGGGAGTGGCATCAAAAGGCATGTGGGAAATTCATCACTTGGAGTCTATTTGTTAAAGTTCTCCATGCTTGTTATAAGTGAGATACTCACTATTTGGGGTGGCTTACCAAGTTAAATAGGCTCATTCATAGACGTTATCTCAACCTTTGAGCAATTAGCCATCCATGTAGATAACTTAATAGGTTATTTCTAGAAAGAATGTTTCATTAGTGGCCTTGGGGAGGTTATTAAAGCACAAGTCATAATGCAACAACCTACTACCTATTTGGAGGCATCACAGAGGGATCCAGAAGCAGAGACAATGATCAATGCACAAACCAACAAATCCTCTTTCATTCCCCACTCACTCCCTACACATGTCAATTCCTCAAGCACAATCCTTCTCCTCCATTGAAATTAAAGAGGTTGTCTCCATCAAAAGTGGTAGATTAACAAAGATGCGGACTCTGCTATATTTGTGATGAAAAGTATACTCTAACTCATAAATGTAAAGCAAAATTTATTTCAAATAGATGTGACAGCTCCTACCAAATTTGAAGACATAATTATGGAAGGTACCCCTATGTTTGAGGCTACTTGCCAAACTCCTCCCATGCAAGAATAAGTGGAACATGAAGTCGGTCAAGAAGAACCACTCATCTCTCTTCATGCTTTATCCAGTATTTTAGCTCCATAAACCTTGAAAATTCTAGGTTACATAAAACATCGCAAAGCGGTAGTTTTGGTTGACAATGGAAGCACCCACAACTTTATTCACCTGTTATTGGATGAAGAACTCCTTTTTTATGTCCACTCAGTGCACAAATTTTAAATTATGATAGCTAATGGTGGGATGATGAAATGGTGGGGGCATTGTGAAAATGTAAAACTCCAATTGGGTGATTATCATCTCAAAACTCATACGTTGGCAATAGATATGGGTTGTTTTGATATAGCTTTAGGGGAAGAATGGCTATGAACATTGGGGCCAGTTACCATGGAATTCAAGGAATTGCACTTGAGATTTCAAGAATCTCATACTCGCACCATCAAAGGGCTCCAAGAAAGCTCCCCTAAAATCATAAGTTCTCATTAGATGGAAAATTATGAAGAAAGGACACTCTATAATTATTACTCACTTACATGCATTCCAGGCTCTAGATTGCACCACATCCTAAATACATCCAAACTTGTGAGGGATTTGGACAAACATCAATAGGTCTTTAAGACGCCAAAGTGTTTATCCCCATCTAGAGGAGAGCATGATCATGGTATTCCCTTGATTTTGGGAATTCGACCACCAAATTTATAGCCATATAGGCATCCATTTGCAGAAAATAAAGAAATTGAAAAGATCATTTATAAGCTACTAAAGGCATGAGTCATTCATCCCAACACTAGCCCAGATTCATCCCCGATGGTCATGGTTTTCAAGAAAGAAAGCACATGGTGCATGTGTCATGATTTTTGGGTCCTTAATAAGTTGACTATCAAAGATAAAGTTCTCATCCCATTGTTGCAAGAAAATAATCACCTAATAGCTAGGGTTTTAACTACTAATAGTTCAGAGGGAGCTCATACTTTAAGTTCCTACTTAGTCAACCAAAACTAAACTCAAAGAGATAGAAACATGTACTTAATTGGATATGAACGGTCAAATGTTTCGTAAGTGGATGGCACCAAGGCTTATCTTCTGATCAATCATGAAGAACTTATGTCCCTGCACACAAGAAAACCAAGTACCCTTCTCAAATGCCTTTGACTATTGGAAAATAATAATAAAATCAACAATTGAATTCTTGGTAAAACTAATCAAATTGACTTGCATGGTTCAATATCAATTCATATTACAAAAAACAAACTAAATCATTAGCAAAATGTTTTGTGAGAGGGAAAGAAGAGTGATCTCATATATTAATCAAGAGACAACTAAACAAACAAGACATACCTTAATATTTGACAAGGTGTCTATGTCACTAGTCTATATTCTTCGTGCCCATGACACTGATAGGTATTCTTCCACAATATTCCTTGAACTAAGGGTGAAATGGATCACATAGTATTATCCCCCCTACCTCTAGGGAGAAAGGATGACTCAACATGTATAGGAAATCGAGGGGAATGGTGTTGAAAAAACCCGAGGCATACTTATGATTCCATTCCTCCAACATGTACCTACTTTATTTTAAATTAGTCCCTTTCCTTCACTTTGAGGCTTGTATTTATACAATAGTATAGGTGGTTTAGGGAATTGATTCTTGTATAACTAAGACCATAATGTCTTCCATTTTCCTTAACCACACATGGGAATTCATTTCTTCTTTTTTTCAAGAGATGTATGTGTGTTTTTCTAGGGTAACACGCGTATACACGTGTTGCTAACTGGAAACCCGTGTACACAAGCCAAAAATATGTTTTTTGAAGGATTTTTATCACATTTTGATGAGTAAGGGTAATGTAGGGGGTTTTTCAGCATCAGTGAGTAATTTAATGCTATTTTAGATGCCCCTTCATGTATGAGATTAGAGGAAGATGGTTGAGATGCATTAGAAACCAACTGGGATCTTAATCAGTAGACCTAGGTAGGATTCGCCAAGACCTTATCTGAAAGACGACATGCAATTGAAAACCAAGTATCAGAACACTCCCTTTCGGAGGCGGGTATACCCATTCTCGTGTGAAAACGAACATGGCCACCAAATCAAGTACATTGTGGATCCATGACATATAAAATATATAAAATCGTGGCCACGAAAAGAGTACACCATGGATCCATGGAGTATATATATAATGAAGGATCATGGCCACGCCAATGATACACATTGGATCCATGTCAATATGATATCATATCCATGAATAGATACATAATGGATTTATGTCTCAATGAATATCAAGAGAACAACTGTAACTGAAATGAGGATAAAGTGGTTATTGAAGTAGTACCAATGTATGGTACATTATTGTGCAACTCAGGCAATAGAAAAATGTGGGAATGTTACTATTGGCCCAAGGCCTTCCATCAAAACCATAAAAAGGTACGAGCCCTAACCATGTTAGTAGATTATATGATATCGAACATGGAGAATATTATTTGATTAACAGTCATTGATCTATATTGTTAACAAATGTGAGAGAACCCGTCGATTATGATGATGGGTGACAAGGTACTACATTCTAGAAAGTCTAAATAGATGTCGTGGAGTCGAACACTTGTAGAATTTATCAAGTAGGAGACATTGATGTATTCCCACTGCTAATAGTGAGGGAACTTGCCACTAATTATTGCAATCCCCATGGTACTATTTAGACTCTAAATCCCATTCCAATAGCAATATGTGTTGAGGTCGATGGGAAGAGATATGTTGGAAGGGAGGCATTGATGCATACTCCATCAACCAACACGAGGAAGTATCATGAACTGGTTTGACTTGGAAAAGGACTTGGATAATTTTTTGCAGGATAGACCATCGAGTATGTCTCTTGCATGTGCCAAACATGAAAAGAGCATGAAAGAAACCCTCTAAGCAAAAACCAATGATCAAAGTGCTTCCACCAATAATGTAAATGGAAACCAAGGTACAACACGATTCCCAAAAATGTGAATAAAGGTATTTTCCTCAAATATAATGAAAGACCACTTAATCAACATACAATGATGTGTTGTAATCTGTTGAGTGCAAGGTTACCTGTCGATTATGAAAACAAGGCCTAACTCTAGGTGAACTTCTCAGAGCCATGTGTCGTAGTCGATGAGAAGTGACCTACCAATAATAATTCAACGAGGACCTTCTACACTAGCACGAGTTCAAACATTAGATGAGATGATACTAAGAACAATTTGACAATAGGGAGGATGACATGCAAAGTCAGGGAATCTAAGGAATGGCCGACTCGGGCTAAGATTTCCTTTGAAAAAAAACACAGCACATGATGTGACTTGAGTAGCAGCGATGACCCATGCATAGTACAATGATATAAAGTAAACAATGCATAAGGCAATGAAGACCGCTCCATGGTGGTTGGAAGAGTAATCAACTTGAGGAGTTTTTAGACTCGGATTATGGTTCAATTCCTATGGCCAATACTACTACCCAATTGTGAAGATGAACACGACACAAGTTCTTTGTTCAAAGGAGACATTATTGTTATGCTTAGGATGTTCATGTGAGATCATAATTCTTCCCCCCCTCTCCTTTTTTATAAATATTTTATTTTTGTGTCTTTTTCATATTATAAAGCTTGAAAAAGAATAAAATAATGTTATATTATTGTGGAGGAGACGAGTGTCGTATGGCATGTAACTAAGTTCCAAGCGAACGAAACATACCTAAACAAAACCAAAAATGAAACAAATGGATGTGCATGAAGTGGACACTCATATAGCATGTCTCCTCTGATGATGGTTTCAAGTAGTGGCTACAATAGATGCAAAGGCTTATGGCTAATGAGAATGCGGAAATGGTGAGAAATGAATGTCAAACAAAAATATGCATTAGGATCGATTAACACAAGCAGTGGTATGCAGTGCAACACCACAACTTGAAAATCATTTATAATGTGAAGTGATAACCAATTTATCTTGACCTATACTGCTTCAATAACTTGGAATTTCCTTTTGATCCCGAACCTTTCAAATCATGTACAAGGCGGAAAAATTTTGACACCCTAGACTTTTATATGTCCAAAATAAAAAAAACTTCTTAAATGAAGACACTACTACATATCAAAGCATCCAAACATCCCCAATGAATTTTGTAAATTAACCAGAAAAAATCACAGAAGTCAACTCACAAGACTTATGGCTTGCAGTTTTAGTCTCTAGAGGGTGTCCATGGGTTGCTAAAGAGAAACTTGCATATGTACGCACATAATAAATAAACAAAATGCATATGTACATGACTGTTTAGAATGCAAGATGTGTACGTACACTAATATGCCGAAAGCAAGTAGTGTACAATAAGTCACAGGAGTGAAAAGAGCATAACAAACAGTTTTTTCTTGATATTGGTGAGGTTTGATCTAGCAAAAAGTTCAAGGAATGACTAATACCATCAAAAGCAACTTGTGAACTGAAGAAAGCATGAACCCTACAAGGAATATTTTAATGAGCTACTATACTCAGTGGAGTCTCCATTTATGTTGCAGGAAAATAATCACGTAGTAGCTAGGGTTCTAGCTATTAATAGATCAAAGGGAGATCCTACTCTAAGTTCTTACCTAGTCAACCAAAATCAAACTTAGAGAGATAGAAACATGTACTTACTTGGATCCAAATGGTCAAATGTTTCACAAGCAGGTGGCCCTAAGGCTTATCTTCCGATCAATCCCAAATCTCTTATGTCCCTGCACACAAGACAACCAAATGCCCTTCTCAAATCCCTTTAACTATTGGAAAACAATAATAAAAGAAACAGTTGAATTCTTGGTCAAACTAAGCAAATTGACTTGCATGGATCAATATCGATTCAAATCAAAAAACATTATACACAAAACAAACTAAATCATTAGCAAAAATGTTTTGGGGGAGGGAAAGAAGAGTGATCTCATATGTTAATCAAGAGACAACTAAACAAATAAGATATACTTGAATCTTCAACGAGGTGTCTCCATCACCAGTTTGGATTCTTCATGCCTAGGCCACTGACAGGTCTTCTTCCACAATCTTCCTCGGACTGGGAGCAAAAGGGGTCAAATAAGATTATCCCCACTAACTCTAGGGATAAATGATAACTCGACATGTATAGGAAACTCATGGTAAGGGTGTTGTAAAAACCCTAAGGCAAACTCCTGATTCTATTCCTCCAACATGTACTTGTTTTATTGGAATATGATTATTTTCCTTCCTTTGAGACTTGTATTTATACAATGGGATAGGTGGTTTAGGGAGTTGATTCTGGTATAAATGAGACCAGAACAATTTCCAACTGCCATAACAACATGTGGGAATTCATTTTATTTTTTGGTTTTGACGAAATGTACGCATGTTGCTCAAGGGTGACACATGTATACGCATGTTTCTAACTAGAAACCCGCGTACACAAGTATGTTTTTTGAAGGATTTTTATCACATTTTGATGAGTAAGGGTGATGTAGGGGGGTTCTTAGCATCATTGGGTAATTTAATGCAATAACACCTAGTCATTGATGATCTTTTGGATGAGATCCATGGGACCAAATTTTTCACCAAACTCGACCTTCATTCAGGATATTACCAAATCAAAATGAAAGAGGATGATATTCCAAACACAACTTTCCAGACACATGAAGGCCATTATAATTTTTTGGTAATGACCTTTAGAATTTGTAATGTCCCCTCTACTTTTAATAGCCTCATGAACAAAATTTTGAGGCCATATCTTCATGATTTTGTGCTTATTTTCTTTGATAATTTTGATTTATACTAAAACTTGGGATGCCCATGCACAACATGTTGATAAAGCCTTGCAACTCCTTCGGGACCAATAGTTGTTCATAAAACGCTCCAAATGTGCTTATGGGATCTCAAAGTTCGAATACTTGGGTCACATTGTTGGACAAAATGGGGTGAAAGTGGACCCCAAGAAGATTATGGCAATGAAATAATGGCCCTATCCTAAAGTATTAAAGAGATTACATGGGTTTTTAGGCCTTTCAGGATACTATAGGAAGTTTGTGAAGGACTATGGTAAAATTACAGCCCCGTTAACAACCTTGCTAAAGAAAAATTCCTTTGCATGGAAAGAAGCATCAGAACAAGCATTCTCAATTTTAAATCAAGCCATGTGCACCACACTAGTCTTAGATGTGCCTGATTTTACTAATACTTTTGTCTTGGAATGCGATGCCTTTGGAAACGTCTTGGATGCAGCTCTAATGCAAGAAGGAAGACCCTTAGCATTCACAAGTAGTTGTGTGAAAAGAATTTTGACAAGTCTACGTGCGAAAAATAAATGATGGCCACCCTACATGCAGTTGACACATGGAGGTCATATCTCATAGGGAAATGCTTCCAAAGCAAGACAAACCACCATAGCTAAATTATTTTTGGGAGAAAATATTGACATCCCTATAACCACATAAATGGGTCACCAAAATGCTTGGATATGATTATGAGATCATCTACAAAAATGGAAAAGACAACGTTGTGGCAAATGCCTTGTCAAGGAAATATGAGGAATAGGGATCACTCTTTGCCTTATCCTATCCAGTACCTGAATGGTTAGATGAAGCATGATAAGAATGGATAACCAATGCTTCCACATCTCATCTCATCAAGCACCTTCAGGAGTATCCCATCCCTCCTTAGGGTTACACTTGGAAAGAAGATACACTACGATATAAAGGTCATTTTTTGGGTATCTAACTCTACTTTAAAACAAACAATATTGATAGAAAACTTATGCACATTCTAGGTGACCCTTCTTTTGGGAAGAAATGAAAAAGGATATACTTACTTTTGTAGTAGAATGTGGCACTTTCCAAAGGAACTAGGGAGATAATAAAGGCTCGTGGGGCATTGCAACCATTGCCAATCCCATCCACTTTTTCGACCGACATTTCCATGATTTTATTGTGGGTCTTCCATAATTAGGTGACAAATCAGTCATCATGGTGGTATTTGATAGACTTACCAAATATGCTCATTTTTGTGCTCTCCAAAACCCATTTACCCCAGCAACTGTTTCCCAAATTTTTTTAGACCATATTTTCAAACTCCATGACATGCCTACCTCAATTGTGTCAGATCATGATCCCACATTCACCAACAAATTTTGGAAAGAACTATTTAGGCTCTAGGGCACCTAGTTGCAAATAATCACCTCTTATCACCCTCAAATAGACAGTCAAATTGAAGCAATCAACAAGTGTCTTGAAAGTTATTAGAGATGTTTTGTATTTGAAAAGTAGCACCAATGGGAACAGTGGTTACCTTTAGAAGAATGGTGGTATAATACCACTTATCATGAGGCTACAAAAATGACATCATATGAAACAGTCTATGGCCAACAACCACCCTCCATGGTTTCTTATCTACTAGATACTTCCAAAGTATCTGAAGTCGATAGTCTACTTCATAATCGTGATGTCACTCTTTGCACACTTAACGAAAATTTGGGAATGGCTCAAACTCGCATGAAGCAATAGGTAGACCAACAACACTCAAAGTGTTCATCTGTAGAAGGCATCCAAGTGTTACTTTGCCTCCAACCTTATAAGCACACATCTCTCAAAGTTAAATGCCATCATAAGCTTGCACCAAGGTTTTATGGCCCATGTCAGGTTGTCCAACGCATTGGTTAGGTGGCTTACAAATTAACACTCCCAATACACCAAGATCCACCTAGTATTTCATGTGTCATGTTTGAAGAAGGTAGTGGGTTAGATAGAATTGGATGAAGAAGTCTCCATTTGGCTCGAATCAGAAGTATCTGGTTACATATTATGGCGTATAAGGATAAGGCATGCATAGTCCTCCACCTACATGCCAATCCTCCCACATCTAGTCCCTACTTGTTGGAAAATCAAAGGATGCAATAATGTAAGATGCAGGGATACATAGGTTTTGGAGTTTCAACCCCCTCTCACATTACCTCTCCGGCATAATGGCCCTTATGTAAACCACACATGAATGTAGGGATGTGGGGAAGTGTATTATCACCCCAAGAATCCTTCCACACTCATTAGCCTTCCACATGATTACATGTGGATTTGGAGTATGTAGCATAATGATCATTGTACTTTTCCCTCAAAAAATACATATGCATGACCTCTCCTACATATGTTCATGTAGATGTAAGGTGTAGGTCCTCTGTGAACACTCCCTCAACAAAAACCTCCTACACTAAACACTGCCAAAATTTTCCATTCTTTGACATTACCTTGGAGCCTTTTACCTTAGCCATTTTGTGCATTTTGACCTTCATCCTTACCCTCGATCATTGTCCATTTTATCCTATCCTTTAAGCTTTTATTGATCTAAAATTTATTAATCAACCAAGGCCATAACTTAAGCATCAAAATAATGGGAAAAGGAAGAAGGAGATAATAGGGGGGAATTAATGGGAAAAGGATGTATGATATAGAATGATTAAATACATTAACATAATCAACAAGGTTATATATGACATAAAGGAAAGAGGACAATGGGAAGAGAGAAAGAGAGACAAATGATAGGTGATAATGGTGAAGGAAATAGAAGAAATTGACTACAAGAGTGTGAATATGATTTTCTTCAATCTGAGAAATATGACATTCAACACTATTTGCATCACAAAATGCGTTCAAGGGACACTCTACCTATCGTCAGAAACGCAATCGAAACAATTTCGCGACCTTATCTTTTAGAAACAACAACACAATATGAATTTAGAAAAGAACTAAATGAAGAGCAACAATACATAGCAAAAGAGATCATAATGTGGAAGAAGAACAATCCATCGATGCCATTTTACTTGTTGTTGACCGGAGATGCAGGAATAGGGAAAGGAGTTACAACAAAATCAATTTATTATAGACTACTGCGTCACTATAACAAATATCTCCAAACAAACCCTCTAAAGAAAAAATGATTAATAGTTGCATACAATGCAGATGGCACACCAACTCATCCAACCTTTAGTCTCTCACTATCATCATCAAACATTCTTACACTTAGTTCCAATACATTGGACACATTGACTAAGGACATGAACAACTTAGGCTATTGCTCATAAATGAAGCATCATTGATTGGATCCCGAATGCTTTACAATATGGACAGACAACTACGTGAAATCATGCACACACCAACATTGCCTTTTGGAAACTTTGACATTATATTTTGTGGCGATCTTTTCCAAGCTAAACCAGTGTATGACTCTTAGATTTTTTAAGAACCAAAAATTTTCTCTAAGAAAATTCCATCCACCTTTTGGAAAACAAATGTCAAATGATTTGAGATAACAAATGTAATGCGACAATATGATGAGATTTTCGTATCAATCTTGAACAGAATCAGAATGTGCACTCAAACCAATGAGGATATATCCTACTTGAACAATTGCTGCTACAAATCTCCACTAAATGAACCAATATTTTCATACCTGATCCATCGCAACATATATGTTCAACAACATAATGACAAAATTCTATCATTTCTAAAAGCAAAACCAATTATATTAAATGCACTCGATAGAAAACTAGATTCAATAGAAATCTAGAACTATGCGAACAAAAATATGTATTTTCCTTCTACAATAGTACTCAAACAATAAATGTTTGTTGAATTAATTGGAGGTAATTTTGCTATTGAATATGGGCTAGTGAACGGTGTTGATGGCATCTTCAAGTTTCATATGATAGGTGACAATGATATAATATGGATTGATTTTACATATCCAACGATTGACAAATTGCATCAATAAAAAATGTGACAACTTTACATGCCTAGAATAGAGAATAGTTCGACACCTATTACATGTATCTTTAGACACATTAGAACTAGAAATGCAATCCATTTAATGCGGGAAAAGTTTCTTGTTCAACTGGCATGTGCATGAACTATACATGGATTGCAAGGGCTTACAATGGAGAAATTGGCATTTGACCCAAATGGAATTAAGGAGCTTGGAATTGTTTATACAACATTGTCTCATGTCAAAGACATTAAATCTCTATATCTCATATGCAAATTGCAACAGACAAATTTTCATGTTTGCCAACAAGTAGTCGGAGAAATGCAAAGGCTTAGAGAGTATTCTTGTTACCGACCTGAATATAGTCTGTATTCAAAAGAGAAGAACAATTGTCTCTTGATTTCTTCATTGAACATGTGAAGCTTTCCATTGCATGTTGAACACATTGATAGTGACAGTTCGATCTAATGAAGACTGATATCATTCGCCTACAAGAAACTCGTGTGAATATGCTACCACAAAGAACCTCGCTACCAAAAAGCTATAACCATCTATCACTAATGCATCTCCATGGATTCCTTACATGCTACAAGAAAAACATTTTCCTTGAAACATCGTACAACTACACTACGAAACATATCGAATCAATAGTCATTGATTTCCATTTAGATACATTCTCATTCATAATGGAAAATGTCTATATTGTGCCATACCCACCCTTAGAACATGTTTTCCATTTTGTCACTAGCATCATATCAAATACAAGAAAACACCATTGTATTGTGCTTGCCGGAGATTTCAACTTCGACATGCTTGCAAGTAGCAATATGCAGAGAGAGAGAGAGAGAGAAAAAAAAAAAAAAAAAAAAATTATGTTCTTTATGAACAAACAAAAATTTAAGATTGCATACAGCAAAGGCAACACATGAGACGGGGTCAATTCTTGACCACTTCTGGACAGATGTGCCTACTAGCCATATTGCATTTACAGTTTTCGAAGCCTATTGGAGTGTTCATGATGCCATTTATCTCTCAATTTATTTATGGTGATTCAAGACATCTGAAGTTATTGACTAAAACATTCAACATTGCTAAATAGCTACTTATCATTGTTCTCATTGTTCCTACCAAAATAAAAGAGAGAGAGAAAAACAAAAAACAGGAAAAATTCATTATAGTGTCCAAGTGTAGTATAATTGGTATAATGCCCATCGTACAAGCTACAAGCAACTGCATATTTTTGAATTGTAGAAAACATTGGATCTGGAAATATATGTTGAACCAATACCATTTTTTGTTTCTTAATAGAAAGCAATCACTCAATAAGCAAGTCAAGTTCTAGTTGCTTTGTGCTTGTTTGTCCAAAAGTAACTTTGTTCCAACATCTTGCTTTTTGACAAATTGCGCTTTTATTTTTCTCTTTCAAGAGTCTAAACCTTTGATATCTTTCCATGGCTCAAACAACATTTAAAACCATAACAAAAGGAAAAAGGAAAAAATGTTAATATGGGCAGTTGCAATACATCTAGTCACGATACTCATGGGAACCCTCAACAATCAAGAACTGACAGGAGAACAAAACGGAGGGTGCACTTTTATACATTTTACATTTTCCTTACTCCACCCCTCATCTTCTTTTAATATACTAACTATAAATTATTCAATTACTATATTCGAAATCAATGTTGTACATTATTCTCATTATTATTTTCATTTTCCTGCAGAGCAAAATGAGCTCCAATGCTCCCTTGCTCCATTGTTCAAATTTGCTCTACAAAACATACCAATGTTTTTGAAGGAGTTGTCCTTGCGAACTATCAACTAGGTCAAAATAAGCAGTCTATATCTCCCATAAATCTTCAGTACATGCATGTTGACTTGGGTGATCGAGATGGCCAATTAAAAATAATGGTGAACATCAAAAATAATCTCATCCCTCGCTTCCAACAATATTTCTCAATCGATGCTAGTGCTCGATGAAAAATTCTCTATTCAACTACAAGAAAGAAGTGCAGTTGAACACATACAACAAGTCTGCAAGGAACAAAGAATTGCACCTGACATTAGCATACAGAACCTGCTTCAACTGACAAATCCACACCTTGTTGGTTCTATTGCAACAATCATCACTAGCTTCCAACAAACCAACAGGCAGTTTGAATTGCACATCAGGGATGGTACCCTACAATCTGACACAACAATTGTGTGCTCTCTTATGCCTAAAACAATCGGTTTTTTATTTTTTATTTTTAAATCTATTACTATGCAAATTTTTTTCCAATTCTTTGAATGTTTTTCTTCTTCCTCTATAGAAGTAGAAATGCGTTCTATTTTTTCCCAATTTACAATGACATATGGAATCTACTTCCACTTTTTAGAACTAATACTAAATGAGAATAACATAAACAACTTTTACCAAATACAATAGTAGCTAGCGTTAGAGACAATTGTTATGTACATGTTCAAGAACATTGTTAGGAATGGTCGAAAAGGATGTCGTGTGCTCCGTTTTGAGTCAGTAACATTTGTTGATGTCCTTAGTGACGACTTTGCAAAATCACACCTGCTGTCAATTCTCAAGTCAACAACTTAGGCAATTACTCTTATATTTTTTGCTTGCTTCAAATCTTATTGTCTTCTTATCCAAAATATATTCTTCTATACATAAACAAGCCACAACATGACATCAAGTTTCTTTATTAATATCACAGGTGTAGGGTATTTTGAAAGCAAAAAGTGTTTACTCTCCACCATTCCAAAAATTTTGTGACAAATGCAAACAAGTGTTTCCTTTGAACTCAACATAATGCACATTTTGCAGACAAGACACAATGTGCACATATGAACATAGCATCGAATGTACCTGGGACACTGATGTTGTGCGCATATGAACATAGCATCGAATGTACTTAGGACACTGATGTTGATAGAATTGAATGCTTTCTTAGAATGCCATAGCTTCAGGACTGTTGTCTATAAATTGCACAAACAAGCTTTGGTGACTGTTAAAAAAGCATTTCTTCAACCTTTTTCCACTTGTTGAAAATATGTTTCTGAGGCATTTTCACATTAGCAATCGACAATGTAATCCTTGAAATCAAGAATTTGTGACATTGTTACTAAATTTTTGCAGGTACCTATGTTTTCGATACAATGCCGTGTAGAGTAGGTGTGCTAAAACAATTTTTTCTTTGTTATATCTATTTTTATGCACTTTAGACATCTTTGTACTGCTAACTTGTTTCTTATACAGTGTAATGTTGTTATCTAGATAGTTTCTAGTTTCCTATATAGATTATGCATGAAATTTAGAGATTTTGTGTTGCTAGCTTCAACTATTGTCCCTATGTAAAACAATATAATATGTATCCCTATGATTGAATTGAAATATGTTCCTGATTAGTATTAGCATTTTTATTGCAAGTCATGTACATTGTGATGTCAACTCCACGCAAAATTGTCTGAGGTTCCTTGTCCACTGTAATGACCCTTTTTCAAAATTTATTTAAAATGCCAATTTTTCCACTTTTTCCCCAATTTCGACCTTTGACTAGTTTTACTGTTTTGACCTCCAAATCAACCCAAATGCTCCCAAATATTCTGTAGGAGTGTATGAATGGTATTTAGACTTGAATATTAGGTTCAGGGATGTTTTATGGCCCTCCAAATACTGCTGCAAACTTGATTTGTATTCTGATCAATATATGTAATTTTGACTAGTAATTTGTGCATCAAATCCCCCCGGGGTAACACTGCAAATGGCCTTCCAAATGCCTCCAAACTCCCACGAATTTATGAACAGAGGTATGTAATGTGCTAAGTATGTGATTAAGGTCTCATATGCACCATTAATTGATTTTTTCTACTGTTCTAACTCTCTCACATTCAACAGCAAAAACCCCCAATTCGACCCTTGGGGAAATGGCACTATTTCACCTCTCAATACAAACAAACTGAGTAAAAATGCTTCAAATGCTCAAGTACAGCACATGAAACTTGTATAATATATCCATGGCAGTATATGAATCACAAATATATCAGATAATCATCCATCCATTCGAAATAATCAACCTTATAGTGTCATACATCAAAGCATTGGGGAAATGGACATTGTTTGCTCATTAATCAATAATTTTGCATACATTCAATGGGTATTTCGACCTGAGAGTTTCTGAATATGAAGAACAGAGGATATGAAGCTATTACAATCAGAAAAATATCATATGAAGCTCTCCCAATGAGTGCAAGATCTCACCCAAAGCGCACTCCCTCAAGGAGCCCAAATATGCCTTCAAAATTAGAAATGGTGGAGAGAAAGTGTTGTACTAAACCAAACCAAGAAACTTCCTGTAGTTTATACCTGAAAATAAAACTCCATTAAAGCACCATGAAAGACCTGAGTGGCCTCTCCAAACACCAACTTGGATGGGAATCTTTCACCCTCGAAATTGGCTAAGGCAAGAAACTAGTCATCCACTAGTTCTCTCTTCACAAATGCAATTTTTCTCAAATCATCAAAAGCCATTCTCATACTTGATTTCTACATTTTATAACCAAAATAAGCCTTCAAGGGGTCGAAATCCTCTCAATAGATTCAATAATTTTCCATTTAGAAAATATTCCTCATTTGCCACTTGTCTCCTAGTTCCAACCTTCCATCTTCTCCCAAATTCGAATTTGAGTCTCTTTTGATTCCCCCAACTCCATGAGCGCCTTCCTTGAGCCTATTTTTGGGGCTGACATGTCATAATGGTCAGGTGTAAGAATTCGGGTCTGAATTTTGTCATAAATGTCATAGATGCTTCATTATTGTTGTCATAAAACTAGGGAATCTAGCCCAAGTGTCCACTAGTCTCCAATTTGACTCTTCCTCTCCCATGGAGGTTACTATTCCATCCCATTTCGACCTAATATTCTCAATGCCATGTGTTATGACTTACCAAATCACCCAAGAGTGTTCACCTTCCCATGAATTCGAATTGGCAAGAGAGAGCTGCCATGTGTCATTGAAAAATCAAGCTAGTGTGGGTCCCACCACCTCCATATGTCTTCAAAACCACTTGCCACCTAGAATTTCTCTTGAATTTATTTATTCACCATATTTATTAAATTCTTGAACCCTTCTAATGTCTAAATATCATTTATTAGCTTCCTTATTACCATCCCACATGTACCCATCCAACCTAGGAAACTAGTAGGATTGATGGGATTGTCTTACTATGCACTTATTTGAATGGGGACATTACAGTCCTCCCCACCCAAGATTGCTTGTCCTCAAGCAATTTCAAATTTGGATGCTTCAAAATCTTCTCCTCTTCCCATGTGGCATCTTCATTTGGTAAGTCCTTCCATTGCACTAAATATTCTTTGATGATTCTGCTCCTCAACCTTCTTTCCCGTGTCTTCAAAATCTTTTCCGGAACAAGTGTGAGCTGACCTTCATCATCCAAAGGAGGAAGTATTTCTGAAGTGATGATTTGCTGACCAAGATCTTTCTTAAGACAAGAAACATGAAATACATTGTGGATTTTACTCCCTTCCGGAAGTTCTAGTTCATATGCTACTTCTCCAACCTTCCGCACTACCTTGTATGGCCCATAGTACCTTGGTTTTAATTTTTCTGCTCCATTCTTTTTGAGAGATGTTTGTTTATAAGGCTGCAACCTTAAATATACTAAATCATTGACTTGAAAGGTTCTTTCTTCTCTATGTCTATCAGCATATTGCTTTTGCTGATTTTGAGGAACCTGCAAATTGTCTTTCAAGAGCTTTAAAATTTCTTGGCTCTCTTCCACCCAATCTTTAGCCTTTGGGGCTCTACTATCACCAAATATAATGTCAGCAAATGTAAGTGCATCATAACCATAAAATGCTTTGAAAGGAGACATTCCTATTGACATATGATAAGTGGTGTTGTAGCAAAAATCACCCAAGTGTAGCCATTTTGCCCATGCTTTTTGCTGCCCTCCCACATAGTTTCTTAGGTATCCTTCCAACCATTGGTTTACCCTCTCTATTTTTCCATCAGTTTGTGGATGATAGCTGGTACTTGGAGTCAATTGAGTGCCTACCAATCTAAAAATTTCTTTCCAAAAAGCACCCATGAATCTACTATCTCTGTCACTGACAATGCTCTTGGGGAGCCCATGCAATCTGAAGATTTCTTTGAAAAAAATATCAGCCACTTGTGAATCACTAAAATATGATGTAACAGCAAATAAATGAGCAAATTTTTTCAACCTATCAACTACCACATAGATGCAATCCTTACCCAAGGATTTAGGCAATCCGGTGATGAAATCCATGGAAATACTATCCCATTTTTGCTCCGGAATGGGCAATGGTTGTAATAGGCCAGCTGGACATGTAAGTTCTGATTTGTTTTGTTGACATGCTTTACATTCATTCACATGCTTCTGAACATCTTCCTTCAGCCCCTTCCAAAAAAATCTTTGCCTCAATTGTCTATAAGTTTTGAAGATCCCCGGATGGCCCGCTAGTGGGGAATCATGTGCTTCTTGCAAAATTCGGTACTTGAGCTTGGAGTTATGAACTAAATAAATTCTTCCCTTAGAATATATCAGCCCATTCAAAATCCTATAATTATCATCCCCTTTGATTCCATCCAACACATCACAAGCAAATTTGTCTTTGGCATATTCAGCTAGTAGCATGTTTTTCCAATCCTTGGCAATATCCATGAGAGAAAAAGAAGGCCTTCTTGACAAAGCATCTGCTACTATATTATTCTTTCCTTTGACATATTCAATATCAAAATCATAAGCTTGAATCTTGCTTACCCACTTTTGTTGCCTTTCATTTAGATCTTTTTGGCTGAGAAAGTGTCTTAGACTATTGTGGTCAGTTTTCACCACAAACTTGCTGCCCACCAAGTATTGTTTGAATTTGGCCAATGCATGCATAATGGCCAACTTTTCTTTATCATAGATGGAGTAAAGTTTTTCATGAGGCTACAACTTTCTGCTCTCAAAGGCTATGGGGTGTTGGCCTTGCTTTAGGACAGCCCCTATTCCTCCACCTGAAGCATCACATTCCACAACAAAAGGTTTAGTAAAATTAGGAAGTGCAAGTATGGGACAACTACTCATTACCTCTTTCATTTTTTGGAAGGCCTTTTCAGCCTCTTCATCCCACTTGAAAGCATCCTTCTTAGTCAAATTAGTGAGTGGAGAAGTCAACTTGTAGAACCCTTTCACAAATTTTCTGTAGTAGGTGCATATGCCAATAAAGCCTCTCAATTCGGTAATATTTTTTGGTGATGGCCATTCCAAGATAGCCCTGATTTTTTCCATGTGTACCTTCACTCCTTCTTTCCCAATAATGTGCCCAAGATACAGTAGTTCTTTCATCCCAAATTCACATTTTGATAATTTAGCAAATAAGGACTCTTCTTGCAAGATTTTCAACACAATCTCTAACCGCTGCAAATGCTCTTCCCATGTTTTACTGTAAATGAGACTATCATCAAAGAAAACCAAAACAAACCTTCTTAATTGCTTGCAAAATATCCTATTCATACATGCTTGAAAGGTGGCTGGAGCATTAGTTAACCCAAAAGGCATGACAAGAAATTCAAAGTGGCCAAAATGACATCGAAAAGCGGTCTTTTGCACATCTTCATCTTTCATTCGAATTTGGTGATACCCTGATCTAAGGCCCATTTTTGAGAAGTATTTGGCCCCATGCAGCTCATCCATGAGCTCATCAATCCTAGGAATAGGATACCTATTCTTGATAGTCTTTTTGTTCAAAGCTCTAAAATCTATGCACATTCTCAATGTTCCATCTTTTTTCTTCACTAGCACTACTGAAGAAGCATAAGGGCTAGAGCTTGGTCTAATGAGTCCCAACTCTAGGAGTTCTTGGATAGCTTTTTCAATCTCATCTCTGAACTTTTTAGAATGTCTATAAGGTGGTATCTGAATGGGTGAAGTACCCTCCTCCAAAATAATACTGTGCTCAACCCCCCTATCTAGTGGCCTACCATGTGGAAGATCTCTAAAAACCTTTTCATATTTTTGCAAAAGTCTCTCTATCTCCTTTGGGTGTTTGACAATATTTATAGTTGGCTTGGGAGATGTAATATGACATTCAGCAGCCCATTCTATATCCCCATGCCTCAATATAGATCTCATACTATTGCAAGTCACTACTTGATTTGGATAAGTGTGTTGCCCTCTCACAACTCTTTGTACTCCTTTTGAATCTTGGAATTTCATTTCGGGAATTTGATAATTTACTGTATGCTCTCCTATTGAATACAACCATTGCACTCCCAAAACCACATTAGTATCAGCAACATCAACCACATAAAAACTATCAACAAAAGTATAGTTACCTACTGTGACTTGCAGCTTTGGAACCCATGTTTTGCATTGCATTGTGTTGTGACCGGGAATGACAACTGTGAAGCCATCAAATGGTTCAATAGGTATATTTCTTTTCTCTACCATCTCTGCATCAATGAAGTTATGAGTGGCTCCTCCATCTACCAAAACTGAAGTTCTTTATCCTTGTACCACACCTTTGCATCGGATAGTATGATAGCGAGGTACTGCTGAAAGCACTGCCATTCTTGCTTTGTCTGGTGAAGGCTAATTTTCTTCTTGTCTTTCCTCTTCTACTGCTATCTCATATGCCTCTTCTTGATCTGAAATATGTCCATCTTCATCCATGCCCCCATCATACCCCTCATTATCAGAAAATACTTCTATGTATTGAGCCTTTCCTTTGGTACATTTGTGCCCCGGTGTCCATGGTTGGAAGCATGTGAAGCACAGTTTCTTTTTTCTAAGTTCATCCCTGTTTAGTCCCTCTTTTTTATTCCTCTCAAATGACTCTCTTTGCCAAGGTTTCTTATCATATCCATCCCTTTTCCAAGGTTTCTTTTCAAATATATAGCTAGCTTAGGAGGAAATCTCGTTCTAGGAAGCACATTTTGGAGATCCCTAGTCAAGCTCATTGCATCTTTTAATGTAGTTGGCTTGTGGGATTTGACCAAACCTCTTAAGGGTTCAGCCAAACCTTCAATGAACAACAATACTAATCTTCCCATAGATACATCATCCACCTTGACTGATAATTTTTGAAAGTCCAACATATATTCAGTAGGGCACCCAGTTTGCTTCAATTGATCTAATTCTTTGAAAGGCAATTCTGGATCTTTTTGTTCAAATATTTCTAATACCCTGTCAACAAATTATCCATATGTTTTAACCTGATTATGACCCAAGGTTTTCAGCCCATGAAACCACCATTCATTGGCATCTCCTTCCAAATGCAAAATGGCCATTTTTAATGCATCCTCTTCCAACATAGGATTTAGCTGAAAAATATACATCCAATTTTTGCACCCAAGTGTTAGCAGAATTTTGAGAAGAACCATCAAAATTAGGAAGTGACATGTTTCCAATAGCACTATTTAATTCTTTGTTTTGGAATGGACTCCTATTGTCTCCCTTCCTTTTAATCTTTTTCATAGCATCAATGTAGTCACTGAGTGGTAGACCTCTTTTACACTCTTCATTCAAAACATTCCAATCATTTACTAGTTTCTTGTAATCCAATTCAAGATTGGGCTCTTCTTTGGGTGTGAGAAATTGAGGTGTAGTATGCCTTTGTGTTCTTTGAAATTCATCAGGTCTATTATGAGGTCCTGTACTTGAGAAAATATGCTCATTCCCTTTCATCTTTTCCCCTGAGTGTGAACCACTATTATCTCCTATCATCCCTTTGCTTTGAAGCTGGCTAATCAACAATTCGAATCCTTGCAACAATTTGTCACCTATCCTATCCATGTTTGCTGAAAGTTTAGAGAAACATGGATCTAAGGTTGCAATAAGTTCCTCCTTATGTTTTAATTTGTCATCCTCCTCTCTACCCATGGTTTCAGCAAAAGACTCCTCTTCTTCTACTACCTCTTCTTCAACAAAAACCTCTTCAACTACTGGTTCAAAGGGTGGTGGATTATTCTTTTGAATTCGTGTTAAGACCATCAGGTGCCAAGAACATGCTCTGATACCACTTGTAATGACCCTTTTTCAAAATTTATTTTAAATGCCAATTTTTCCACTTTTTCCCCAATTTCGACCTTTGACTAGTTTTACTGTTTTGACCTCCAAATCAACCCAAATGCTCCCAAATCTTCTGTAGGAGTGTATGAATGGTATTTATAATTGAATATTAGGTTTAGGGATGTTTTATGGCCCTCCAAATACTGCTGCAAACTTGATTTGTATTCTGATCAATATATGTAATTTTGACTAGTAATTTGTGCATCAAATCCCCCCCAGGGTAACACTGCAAATGGCCTTCCAAATGCCTCCAAACTCCCACGAATTTATGAAAAGAGGTATGTAATGTGTTAAGTATGTGATTAAGGTCTCATATGCACCATTAATTGATTTTTACTATTGTTCTAACTCTCTCACATTCAACAGCAAAAAACCCCAATTCGACCCTTGGGGAAATGGCACTATTTCACCTCTCAATACAAACAAACTGAGTAAAAATGCTTCAAATGACCAAGTACAGTACATGAAACTTGTATAATATATCCATGGCAGTATATGAATCACAAATATATCATAGAATCATCCATCCATTCGAAATAATCAACCTTATAGTGTCATACATCAAAGCATTGGGGAAATGGACATTGTTTGCTCATTAATCAATAATTTTGCATACATTCAATGGGTATTTCGACCTGAGAGTTTATGAATATGAAGAAAAGAGGATATGAAGCTATTGCAATCAAAAAAATATCATATGAATCTCTCCCAATGAGTGCAAGATCTCACCCAAAGCGCACTCCCTCAAGGAGCCCGAATATGCCTTCAAAATTGGAAATGGTGGAGAGAAAGTGTTGCACTAAACCAAACCATGAAACTTCCTGTAGCTGCTACCTACAAATAAAACCCCATTAAAGCACCATGAAAGACCTGAGTGGCCTCTCCAAACACCAACTTGGATGGGAATCTTTCACCCTCGAAATTGGCTAAGGCAAGAAACTAGTCATCCACTAGTTCTCTCTTCACAAATGCAATTTTTCTCAAATCATCAAAAGTCATTCTCATACTTGATTTCTACATTTTATAACCAACATTAACCTTCAAGGGGTCGAAATCCTCTCAATAGATTCAATAATTTTCCATTTAGAAAATATTCATCATTTGCCACTTGTCTCCTAGTTCCAACCTTCCATCTTCTCCCAAATTCGAATTTGAGTCTCTTTAGATTCCCCCAACTCCATGAGCGCCTTCCTTGAGCCTATTTTTGGGGCTGACATGTCATAATGGTCAGGTGTAAGAAGTCGGGTCTGAATTTTGTCATAAATGTCATAGATGCTTCATTATTGTTGTCATAAAACTAGGGAATCTAGCCCAAGTGTCCACTAGTCTCCAATTTGACTCTTCCTCTCCCATGGAGGTTACTATTCCATCCCATTTCGACCTAAGATTCTCAATGCCATGTGTTATGACTTACCAACTCACCCAAGAGTGTTCACCTTCCCATGAATTCGAATTGGCAAGAGAGAGCTGCCATGTGTCATTGAAAAATCAAGCTAGTGTGGGTCCCACCACCTCCATATGTCTCCAAAACCACTTGCCACCTAGAATTTCTCTTGAATTTATTTATTCACCATATTTATTAAATGCTTGAACCCTTCTAATGTCTAAATATCATTTATTAGCTTCTTTATTACCATCCCACATGTGCCCATCCAACCTAGGAAACTAGTAGGATTGATGGGATTGTCTTACTATGCACTTATTTGAATGGGGACATTACATCCACATTAGTTGTTGTCTTTGCAACATGAGTTCCACAAGTGGCCATTATATATTGAATCTATTGTTCTATCTAGGAAAACAAACATGTGACATGAGATGCAAGATTTCATGCAACTGGGAAATTGATGTAAGTACATTTATGTCTAGTTTAAAGGAGATCATCTCATTTTGACAAAATGCTTGTTGTTCTGATGTTAACGGACAATCTACCAAAAGCGGACTTAAGGCGTGATCTCCCTAGATCAACGTAAGTCTAGAACAAGTGAGACAAAATATTAAACTGCTTTCCTAGATCTAGTTAAAGATCGAGTGATTAGGCGTCTTACCTCTAGCTTGTAGATCCTTTCTCCTTGATGTTGTTCCGAGCTCCACGGTCGTCAGATCTCAGCTGCAAGACCTGTCAAGACATACAGAACTATACAAGCAAGTAAAATGCATCTAAACAGTAACAGATCTAAGTAAACGGTTAAGCAAGTAAACTACACAAAACATCATTAACACAATAACATCTTGGTAGCATGAGTTTATATCACTGTATTAAAAGAGGGAAGTACAAAAGAGTGATGATTACAACCAAAGCTTAACGTCGCAATCCTCCTCCACCAAGCCATTACCAAAGCCTCCAAAGGAAGTATAGGTCTCCCAAGAGATGAGTAGAGATCTCCTAAGCTAATTTCACCAGCATGCAAGTACTATAAACTTCCTCCCTTTGGAATGGGAATGAGCTTCATATATAGGACTAAGAGGATAGGGTAGGTTGAGATATAGTGGGAGAGGGTTAAGGAATCCTCCCAAAGGGCTAGAGAACCAAATTCTAGCTCCCCTATAGGCTATGGATAGAGATCCACATCACACACCTTCAAGAATGGGCTCGAAGATGCACTTTTATCCAATTAACTGACATCGTCGCAGGTTGAATTAGGACAACCTGCAACGTCACAGGTTGCACAAAGGTGACCTACGACGACCTCACTAAACCCAATAGAAATAGGCCAACGTCTCTTCCAAGTTGATAACTTAGTCAAAGGAACTTCAGGGATGTTTACACTAAGTATTATGATGGCAATATTTAGGTGTAACAAAATGCCCCCCAAAGCATGAAACTGTTGGAACTTGACAGGTGAAATTCTTTGATAGAAGGAATAGCATGGACTTGTTGGAGAGAAGATGTCGTTGCAGTACAACTAACTCTGAGAACACAGTCTCGTATGACTCACAACATGGCTACCGACCAATACATTACAGATCCATGGTAGTAATGACCGACTGAACACAATCATGGCGACTAGACACAAGAATAGATCCATGATGAGATGATAACACAACCACGACCAATACAAAAGTGGATCCGTGTAATATGACTCAAAATAATATCCATCGCAACCTGGGTAAAACATGACTCCCCGGGGTCTTCAAGCCGAACCTGCAATGATACGAATCTATCCATGTGATTACAAATATCTTGACGTCAAACATGGTAGAAACTACTTGATTACCGATCATTAATGTATACTGTTAACAAGCACGAAGGAAATTACCATTAATGTCAATGATCCCCAAGGTATCATAGTACATATCATCAAGCGTGAATGAACGAGTTAAAGTCGAACGCTTGACGAAATCTTTCAATCAAGAGTCAATGATGTAAAATCATGTCGAAAGCGAGGTAACCTGCCATTGAGGCATACAGGCCCAAGGTACTCGATTGGTTTCTAAGTTCAATCCTCGGATGATGATTTGAAGTTGACAATGATGAACCCGTTGAAGGAGGGCCATGGTGAATCCCCCATCATCGACACGAAACTCGATAACATATGTTTGGAGTAGATCGGATGGTACAATAACATGCAAGACTGACTCAAAGTAGACCGACATGATGGAAGGTGTACTGAATGCAAATGATGAGCGGTGAATACATCTCTTGAACATGGGAATGGCATGACTTAGCAGTATTGACATGATGAGAACGATGTCAACTACTAATGCAACTGATGGTGGAAGCATTCTTTGGATGTCCCAAAGGAGCAACAAGACTCATGAAGTTAACAGGACGACTTGCGGACAAGTACTTAATGAAAATGCAAAATGAGTGCCACGTTTAAGAGCGACTAAGTACTGCCATAGGTAAAGATGTAACATAAAAACTTTCCTTTTTCCCCATCATGACTGATGAGTGCCTCATGTGTTTTTTACGAGCTTGATGAGGGTAACTAGATGCTCGGTATAGCTCATCTCATAGATGAGTCCAATCCCAAATATTTTTTCGAACCTGGGAAAGGAGGGGTTCGTCCCATGGCGGGCCCTTCAATGTTGAGTTTTAACGAGTCCATAGAAGGTAAACTCGACGTCATTTCATGTTTAGAGAGTCTAAAAACTAAAGAAGACTCCAAAGGTCCTTTTTCATAAGGTTAGCCTCTTCGCCCGGAAAAGGGTAAAATAATGCGAGAGAGGACTCTTCCAGTCATGATTGGCTGGAGTATTTCTTTTTCGTAAGTAGTGCCCCCTGGTCCGAAAAAGGGATAAACTATCACCAAGAAGATGATCATTCAAATACTTTAACAAGTGTGAATGCATCAAGTTCGCTTGGCGATATTTTCATATTTAAGGAGCCTAAAAAGAGCTTAAAGAGAGACTCAAGGGGGTTTCCTTTTTCGTAGGAGTTTAACGAGCCCGAAAAAGTGATAAACTATAACTCAGTGACTTATTCTCATCGTTTTACGAGCACGAGAAAGAACAAAGAGTAAGCTCAATTGTCATTAATAATTGAATTTAATGAGCGGAATAATGACAAAAATACGCTCGAAGAAGTTGTTCATACCTGATGATACTTATGAGATGATTGTCACGGTGAAAAATGGCATTAACTAGGCACTTAACTTGTCCTGCAACTCAAATACTAGGTCAAAAACTGTTAACCACGTATTTAAATGCAGTAAATAATCCAAACTACAGTAAAAACCCACTAAAGCATCAATTTATAAAAGGAATATTCCATTTTTTGTTATAAAAAGGGTGAAATAGTGAAAAGAAATTATAATTGTGTTTTACCAAGTTTGGAGAGTGTGAAGTGCCATTTGGAGCCAAACTTCAAGTGTTGATTCCGGGAGCTGCGGTCCACCATTTCACGAGCCGTCAGGAGCAGGTAGGCCTAAACTCATCTTTGCAACTTTCCAATGGATTGATTTCTTGTTTTTTGCTTATTTTTCAAGGTTTTGGGTTTATTTGGTTGGGGGAAATGCGCCCATGGATCGGCGTGGGACCTCCTTACGGGAACCGCGATAAGTAGGCTTCATCGCAGATCCTGTAAGGGGCGTTTGCGACGATGTCGCACTGTCTGCAAGGGCAGCCTGTGACGGCGGAAATGTCCAACCAAAACTCATTACCCAACCCAAAAGAAGAAGTTGTAATGCATGGGGTGAGTTTTAATGTTGCTTATTTGTGCTTCTTGACAGGTTCACGGTGACAAAGATGGTGATTGAGTGGAAAGAACGAGAACACAAGTTGGATGATGCACAGTTTGAAAATGACCCTCAATGCGTTGCCGCATTGAGGAACTGCGGGTTGCTTAAGTACTTTCGAGTGCCGGGCATGAGGGCCCAAGTTCAGCTACTCACACATATGATCCGATGTTGGGATCTGGTGCAGCATCACTTCGAGATCGAGGTGCATACATTGAGTATAGATGCCGAGGACATCTATTTTCTGACAGGACTATCCCGGAGGGGAGAACCCGTATCTCTTACTGGGTCACGAGGAGGTGACCGAACCGTAGATGACCTGATTACTCAGTACTGCACTGGAGATACTGTGGCTAGTAGTGGTAAGATTCCCATTAAAGGGATTCGAGATCGTCCATTACATGTCGTGCTCTTCACCCTGGTGAGGGTGGCGGGGATTCAGTCTACTCACCTTGCGAGCAAGACACAGTTGATGTACGCAGAGGAGTGCATGGGTCCCAGGGTATTCAACTGGTGCGAGGGACTCCTTACCAACCTCTGGGGTCAACTTACCAAATGTCGTCGTGGGGCACTGAAACAGTTTGGATATGGGTTCGTGGTGATATCTTTCTTATTGGAGCGGGTACCTCATCTATGTCCACAGGTGGACTTGGATGATCGAGAAGCTAGAGATCCACATATGACTTAATGTTCAGAGGTGATGGCCCACCATGGCGGCGGGGGGCCCATCATAGGATATGGCATAGGGTTCTTCACTTGGCTGGAGGGACAACTCCTCATGATTGAGGATTACCCTTACAGCGGGACAAACTTCAGAGGTGATCCCGACCTAGTGCTCCCCGAGGGAGCACAATGGGTTGACATACGTAAGAACAACAACTTTTTTGTTTTTCATTTTATATATTTTATGATTTTTTTTGTAGTGTTGATAACTCGGTGTTGTGTGCATATGTGGGTCCGTCATGGCCAGTAGGAGTTTCTCTCATTGTGAGGAGAGGAGAGGTGTCGGTCATGGGTGTCGCAGCGCGAGATGCTACCGAGGAGGTAGAGGAGGTTTATGAGAACCTTCAGAGGCTGACCCTAGATATCCCAGAACCAAGTGTTCGTGATCTACCTCGGAGCTACCAGAAGTATGTTGTCGGGGTGTCTGACCATTTTGGCACGCTGATGGCCAAAGTGGCGAGGGCCGTGGTCTGCTTCCATGGGCACCAACTGGGAGATTTAGGATGTAGGGTTAGGAAACCTGATCCTTAGGCTCATCTCCTACTTATGTATACTGAAAGCTTATGAGCTTCAGATTTTGTATCAGCACCATCATTTTGACTTATATATATATATACAGACATTTTTGGCGGCTTTATACATTATGTGTTCTATGGATGATTAATTTGATCTTGTTTATGTGTTTGCTTATACAATGGATGATTTACATGTTATGAATGCTTTTATATTTTATGAATATGTTATGTGTGTGCAATGTACCAATCTAGATTGAAGTTGGCCATCGAGTCGGCAATTGTGTTCATGTCTTGTGGAATGTGTAGATACTGAATAGATTCAAAGGACCTTTCCAGGAGACAGACTCATATAAAGAGATGGAGTAGGGTAGGGTAACGAATAGCGTAGATCCGATTAAGATGAGAGACCACCAGTTGTGAATCCAAATAGATAACAACGTGGTCCATACCCAAGGAAAGAGCGTCGGTTAGGGTTCCAATGACTAGCGTCGGTTAGGGTTCCAATGACTGCCTGATATTCCATAGCATTGTTGGTTGCGAAACCTAGACAAATTCCTCCTGAGCTGATGAGCTTGACAGTGGGAGAATAGAGTACCCAGGCTAACGAAGCAAGGTTACGGGTATGTCGGCTAGCACCATCCATGAATCTCTAGCAAGTTGTCATCTGCACATGCAGACAGAACATGGTATAAGAAACAAAACAAGACCTAGACACACTAAAATAAAAGTGTCACACCACACAAAACACACACGCCATGTACAGTATATACAAGATGTCTATGCATGAAAGACTCAGGCATAGTACTTCTTCAGGTAGAGCTCGTTGCAGGGCTCACCCAAAGATATCCCATCGTAGTCCTCTAGTTCGTAGGCTCCTTTTTCCAAAACACGTTTCACTATATACGGTCCGTGCCACATGGACTCCAACTTACCTACCCCCAGCTTATCGTGCCTTTGGTCGTGCGTGACAACCAAATCACCCTCATTAAAGATGCGGGGTACAACCGACCTATCTTATTGTGCCTTGATGCACTTCTTATGTGCCTCATTGGCAAGAGTATCATTGCGGCGGGTCTCATCAAGCTTTGCAAGGTAGAGGAAACATTCTTCCTCGGTAGTGGTGTTCGGAAGATGTTCGACTGCGAGTTTGAGAGATGGAATCTCGCACTCTATTGGTAGGACTGCCTCCAATCCATAAACTAACTGGAACGATGTAAATCCGGTGGCAGTCTTAACGGAGGTCTAGTATGCCCATAGTGCGGAAAAGAGCATGTTGTGCCAGTTGGACTTATGTGTACCCACAATGCATTGAACCATGGTTTTCAAGACCTTGTTAATGGCCTCTACTTGTCCATTGGACTGCGGGTAGTAAGGTGTTGAGTTTTCATTACGAAAACCCAATTTGGTGCTCAGTTCGTCGACCATGTCGTTCTGAAAGTGAGATCCATGGTCAGTGATTGTGGCTTGCGGGACTCCAAACCGTGAGATAACATGATTGAACATGAAGAGTGCGGCGGAACATGAAGAGTGCGGCGGTTTTGTCGTCGTCAGTGTATGTAGGCATAGCCTCGGCCCACTTTGTGAAGTAATCCACGGCTACTATAACATAACCATGCCCCCTGACCGAGGTAGGCTTACAGTGCATGAAGTTAATGCCCCATTTTGAAAAGGAGCCAACAGCAATAATCGGGTGTAGCGGGGCTGGATGTGTGCGCTTTTTCGTTTGAAAATGTTGGCATGGGGGACATTTTTTAACGGCCTCAATACAACCTTTGAATATAGATGGCCAGTAATATCCCATGCGCAATATCTTATGGGTTGTAGCCATCCCAGAGAGATGACCACCATAATCCCTAGCGTGATAGTCATTCAAGACGTGTTTAGCCTCCTCATGTGTCAGACAACGTCGAAGAATAGAATCAATGCCCCAATGGTACAAGGTATCATTGATGATGAGATAATACTTTGAGTGGTAGCGTATTCGACGACGATCGTCACGAGACAATTGGGGGTTGAAACGTTGGGTCTGGAGATATAACGTAATATCCCCATACCATCGGTCAGACGTGCTGAAAGAAACAATGATTCGTCTGGGAGAGAATCATTGGGCTCAGATTCTGAATCATCATGGGGAAGATCGCAGATGAGCTCGGCAAACACCAAAGACTTTTTAGACTTGGCTTTCTCAAAGAGGAGATCAAACTCCTGAAGTATCACGATCCAGCATGAATACTTTCCCCCAAGTACTTGGCGTGTTAAAACGTGGTACATGGGGTTCGAGTCGGCTAGGATGGTGGTGGTGCAGAGCAGTATGTAGTGGTGGAACTTTTGGACGGAAATGACTGTCGCAAGAGCGAGCTTCTCAACATGCGAATAACAAGTTTCAGAGTCCATAAGACCCTTACTTAGGTAGTAGATCACATGCTCCTCGGCGTTGTTGTCCTCCTGTACCAAGACTATGGCGATCGTGGTGGCAGAAGCAACGAGATAAAGGATATAATCCTTGTAGTAATTGGGCAGCTGGAGCACAGGGGTGTGCGTAATAGCATTTTTTAGATTATCAAAGGATTGGTGTGCTTAATCGTCCCAAATGAACGGGACTTCCTTCTTGAGTAGTCTCATATAACCCTACGTCTTTTGCGCGAAATTACAGACAAAACGTCATAGGTAAGTTGCCTTCCCTTGCAAACTTTGAAGTTATGTAACGTCCGTGGGAGGTGGGAGAAATGGATTCCGCCTTTAAGGGATTAATGCGGATCCCATATTTCGAGACGATAAAACTGAGGAGGCATCCAGACTCGACACAGAAGATACACTTGTGAGGATTCAGGCGGATGTTATACTGCCTGCATCTGAGGAAAATGGCCGCCAGATGATCAATGTGGTACTCACGTTGCCGCAAATGAGCGGGGAGGTCGTCGAGATAAGGTTCCACAAAGTCCTTCACGTCATGGAAAGAGTACGACATGGCCCGCTAGAATGTGGCACCAGCATTTTTAAGGCCAAAAAGGAGCTTGCGATAAGAAAACATGCCCCAAGGACAAATGAAAGCTGTCTTATGTTGATCAGTCGGGTGGATCTCAATTTGGTTGTAACCGTAAAATCCATCCATGAACGAGAAGATGACACTTCCGGCACAATTGTCTATGATTTGGTCGATAAAGGGAGTGGGGTAGTTGTCCTTGGGACAAGCTTTGTTCAGATCCCGATAATTAACACAGACATGAATGGCGCCCTGCTTCTTAGCTACAGGGACGACATTTAAGACCCATTATGTTAATGGAACAGGGTAGATAAAACCGGCCTTCAAGAGCTTTTCAATTTCTGCCTTAATTGCCACAATTTTCCTAGGGTGTACCGGTCGGAGCTTTTGCCGGACTGGTTTAGCATCAAGATAGGTTTGAATCTCGTGTGAAACAATAGCTGGGTCTATCCGGAGCATTTCCTCGTAGGTCCAAGCAAATACGTCTCAAAATTACTTGAACAAGGTCGTGAACATTGTAATCTCTTCAGGGGAACACTTCTGGCCTAAACGAATGTGCTCCACTACACCAGGAATAACCAATATGTCTATCGAAATGGTAGGTTCAATGTTTGCCAAGCTGCCTTCAGAGTCTATTTGACATGTGAGTATTAGGGATTGAGGGAAAGGGTATACATCTGGTGTAAAAATGGTGGTGATGCTATTCTCCATAGTATCTGATGGAGGTAGGAAAGACGATCGATGGTGAAGGTCTTCCCACAGAGGTTCATCCGCACTCATGATTTCCATAATGGACTCGTCAGAATGAAAAGTCTGGAGTAGAGGATCGGGTAGGGACGACGTCCTCTCAAGAGAATAGGATGTGGAGGCCACAGCTAAGTGGTCCTTAGGTGCTGACTGGATAGCCTCATAAGTGAGCTCAGCGGGTGAAAGAGGCATGGTGTCTCCAATCAGGTGCATAGTGGCTTCATCAGGTACAAACCATTGATCAGTGGAGTTGGGGACAGATGAAATCCTAGAGGAGATCATGTTCACCGTGGCAACATGATTAGGGGGATCTGAGGTTGGAAAGACGCCCATAAGAGATGAGTATTTTATGAGGCCGACCCCCACGCTCTCATATAGCTCTGAAGATTGTCCAAGTAATGGAACATTATCGCCCAGATGAGTAGCGATGTCAGGTGTGCAAAAATCCAGTTGGTCGACAATAACAATTCATCCTTAGTGGGGGAATTGTACTATGTGAAAGACAGATGATGCGACCGCAGTCATGGCGTAAAACCAATTACGACCAAGTAAAATATTATAATCTAAAGGGGTTGCGACCACTTCCACGTTAATGGTTGCGGTCTTACCTCCCAACTCGACTACTAAGGCTTGTAACAACCCATGAGGTTGAAAGCCACGTCCTTCGAATGCTTTCAAGGTGGTGGGAGAACGGTTCAACTCGGGAGAGTCGATGGCTATCCCACAGGAAATCGACATGACCGAGGTAGAGGCACCTTCATCCAAGACGGTACGATGGATTGTCTTCCCAGCAATGTTTGTGGCAACTTGAAATTCCAACTGATGGGAAAGCCTCATCTTAAAGTACTCAAGTCGAAACATGATGGTATTAGAAGAATCCGGATCAACCACGCCAATGGCAGTGAGGAGAGTCTTGCGCTGATTAGGACAGTTCTACAAGACTTCTAGCGTCGACATAGCACAAGGATCTTGTGCTAAGTCCCTTACAATATTGTAGTTTTGAGCTTCCCGAGCATTAGGATTGAAAACGGATTTTCGAATCGTGCTCTTGGGCGGATGCAACACTGACTCTAAAGAAGGATTCTCAATGGTGAGAGAAGCATGTGGTACGGTGACATCGGGGATAGAAGTGGAAGTTTTTTCAGTATTACTTCCAACTGGTTCCTTTTGAGGGACTGAGTCATATGAACGAGAACAGGTGTTCAAGTTGACGGTCTCACTATGCATCATGAGAACATGCACGGTAGAGGATGCCTCTCCTTGGGAAGGAGAGGTGTGTGTGATCAGTTGTTCATTCTAAGTGGGGAAGGGATCGTTGATAACTGCGGTAGTAGAGGTTCCTTTGAGAAAATTTTGCACTTCGTCTCGGTGGGGACATTCCTTTGAGAAATGGTCTCCACCACACAAAAACAAGGATATTTAAACTTCCTCTTCTGTTTGGTGTCTTCGGGGGTGGGATTGGGCTCCTGCTGGTTAGAAGGTTTCTTAGGTTTCCCTTTTTTTTTCTTCTTAGCACCGGATTTCTGAGATGAAGCTGATTGAACAGAATTCACCTCTTCGGTGGAGGCAGGAGTGGGCGACTTGGTGATGTTGTTTCCAGCCTGTGTTGTGGATGGGGAAGAACCATGGGGGTTCGACGATCCAACAGCTTGAGTAGGGCACTGGGTGGTAAGGGAACCAATGATGCCATCGTCTTGAGGTCCCTTAGGTGGTTGTGCAGGGTCGTACGTAGGGCGGGGTGCGTCAAGAACGATTTCGTATAATGTGTCGAATTGAGCATAGACCAGTTCTAAGTAATGGGCATGGGAAATAACTTGTTCCTCGGTGATGACCCCTCCCATGGAAACATCTCGAGCTATGACAGGTAAAAGTGACTTTGTGAACTAGTCAGCTAGGAGTTGGTCCGGAATATGAGCCTTAATAAGACGTCGTCTTCGCCACCACTCATGGATATGATCCGAGATGTGAGTCACGGTATTCTGGCGAAGAGAGGTCCATAAGTTGGTACCAGTCTCATAGCGAATGGGAAACTTGAAGTGGGTCAAAAATGACATAGCGAGAGAACAGAAGTCCGAAAAGGAGTTTGGTGGTAATTCAATATACCACTTGGGAGCTGGGCCGGATCGAGTCGTCCATCAAGGAGTTGGATGAACACCATAAATGGTATGTCATTACATGGTTTTTTAGGTCTTCACCAGGCTTGCCGTCAAATTTGGGGATATCTGATGGTAACTTAACCGGAATAGGAGGCCAGTTATGCCCGTGGAAGATGGGATCATTCGTCAGACGAGACAGGTCAGGTAGGTCCAAAGTAGCCAAAAATGGCAGCTGTTGGTTCAACTGGGGGTACTAATAGTACTGATAGGGAATGTATGAACCGGTAGGACCTTGAATCGACTAGTTGTAAGGTGTTCCATGGGGAAACTGACCGTAATGGGGTATGTCGCCCGGACCATATGTAGGTCCGCCACCATAATAAGGTGGTTCGTTACCATAATAGGGTGGTATGTTACCATAAGGTGGGGGTCCTCCACCACCACCGGGTGGGGGTCTACCGCCACCACCGAGAGGGGGTGGAGGTCTGCCACCATCGCCGTAATAAGGTAGTCCTCCACCGCCTCCGCTAGGAGGGGGGTGGGCCACCTCCTCCACCGGAGGGGTGGGAGCCTCCGCCACCGCTGCCACCAGAAGGGTATGGTCCTCCACCACCACCTCCACCATAATAAGGGGGTCCTCCACAACCACCTCCAGAAGGGGGTGGTCCGCCACCATAAGGTGGGGGTCTTCCATCGTGGGGGGGTGGTCCTCTGCCTCCACCAGAAGGGGGAGGACCTCCGCCTCCACCGCCGGGAGGGGGTGGGCCATTGTGACTAGAAGGGGGTGGTACTCCACCAGAAGGTAGAGGTCCACCTTCTCCGAGATTGTATGGGGGACGGCCGCCTCCGGTGGGAGGTGGAGGGGGGTCAAGCGGGGGTGGTGGTACTTGAGGAATGGTTGGTGGGGGTCCATGTTGTAAAACATTTTGATGCCCCCATAGAGTGTATGGATTTCTGGGATAAGGTATCCCGTAGAGTGCATTTTCAGGGTTGAATTGTCCCAACACAGGGTTAAGATAACCTGGATACGCTTGACTCCATGGTGGTTGGTTTGACTGGGATGGTCCCTCAACATGGGATAATCCTGTGGTGGAAGGTCCGCCGGGAGCTCCAACGGAAGGACCAATGGGAACTCCACCTCCAATATTATGGTTAAGAGACGGGGGTTTCCCCCCAACAACAACTTGTTGACCACTAATCAAAGGCTGACCCAACATGAGTTGTTGATTATCTACTACAGGATTAACATTACCCTCAAGGAAGGTAGGGGTTAAAGAGTACCCTCCCGGTGAGTTTTGGGGTGGGGGGGGAGTGGGTAATGTAACCGTGGTAGTAACAAGTATGTTGGATTGTTGTCCTTCAACAGGTTGAGTCGTTGGAGGTATAGAACTGGTCTCCTGTCTAAGGGGTGTATGTGCAGGAAGTGAGGGTTGACCAGGTTCATAAGTGGTCTCATGGTAGGTGGGTAATTCCGGTGAATCAAAAGATAAATAACAACTCAGGAGTGGCTGATATGGAGGTAACGTCGGGTCTTCAACCCTTCGTAAAAGACTTCATCTTCGAAACTCCTCACCCATAGCACGTAATCGAGTTAACTGATCACGATAAGGTGCTAGAGGGTCGTCGGGAGTAGCCCAACTGGGTGGGGATGCAATGGCAAAATGAGCCACTGGGTGGCCTAGAGATGATGTCCAAAAAGATGCAGCTAGACCAACAGTTGATGCAGATTCGTCTTGGGGATGATTAACCATTTCACCGATCCAGGCTCTCCCGGTAAAACGGGAGGTAGGTCTTGTGAAGTGGAAGTTTCTGCCTCTTCACCCCATGCGGGGTTGGTGGTGGGTGAATCTGGAGGGAACATGTGTGTTCCAATATTCAAAGTAGGGTTTTCTACTTTAGGTGACACGACCGTGACATGTGGGTCCATTCTTACCTTCGAAATTACCTCCTGGTTAAGGGGATATTCGGGTGGTAAGTTCAAAATTCTGCGAGACCTTCTCCAAGGAAAGTCAGCCAGAGTGACTGAAACAAAGTTTCTCTCCTAAGGGTATCTAAACAAAAGAAAAGCAATCTAGAAAAAACCTACACAAACTAAGGCCGCAAGCAAACTTATGTGATAGGAGTGGATTCAAAAGTCTGGAACCTCATAGGATTGTCAAGGCTTCGCAACTCGCTATATACCGCAGGGTCCAACAGTAAAATGCAACAAGGAGGATTGGGACCATACCCTTGCATGAATACCCGACTACCTAGACGGCATGTGTGTAGTAATCTCCCCGAGTGTTGTTCTCGGTGTATTTCTCTGCCAAGACGGCCAAATGGATAGCTCAGTTGGTTTCAGGAATCCTAATGGTGTCTCCCGATATACGCAAGGTATGTGGGAGCTCAAATTTGTAGTGGTGTTGTCTAATGCACAATTGTATGGAACGAGACCTTCCTATATACTACTGAGTACGTGAAATACCTTTCTATATACGCCAAGTACGTGAAGTGCCTTTCGATATACCCGAAGGTACGTGAAAGAGCCTTCGATATACCTGGTTGGTACGTGAAAGAGCTTCGATATACCGGTTGGTACGTGGAACACTACAATACCCCTGGAATACAGTGCTGGCAAGTAACGACAGCTGCCACATTTTACGACGCTGGAACACGTCTCTAACTTAACACACAAGTTACTAAATATTTTACCATCAGATCTAGTCTGTTGACTTCCTTAAAGTCTGTATGTTTGATTGTCAAGCCTTTTGGTTGATCATATTTGGAGATCTTTTGATTGTATGTTTGATTGTCAAGCCAAACTTGTTAACGGACAATCTACCAAAAGCGGACTTAAGGCAGGATCTCCCTAGCTCAATGTAAGTCCAGAACAAGTGAGACAGAATATGAAACTGCTTTCCTAGATCTAGTTAAAGATCGAGTGATTAGGCGTCTTACGTCTAGCTTGTAGATCATTTCTCCTTGATGTTGTTCCGAGCTCCACGGTCATCAGATCTCATCTACAAGACCTGTCAAGACATACAGAACAATAAAAGCAAGTAAAATGCATCTAAACAGTAACAGATCGAAGTAAACGGTTATGCAAGTAAACTACACAAACATCATTAACACAATAACATTTTGGTGGAAAGAGTTTATATTACTGTATTAAAAGAGGGAAGTACAAAAGAGTGATGATTACAACCAAAGCTTAACATCGCAATCCTCCTCCAAAGGAAGTATAGGTCTCTCAAGAGATGAGTAGAGATCTCCTAAGCTAATTTCACCAACATGCAAGTACTATAGACTTCCTCCCTTTGGAATGGGAATGAGATTCATATATATAGGACTAAGAGGATAGGGTAGGTTGAGATATAGTGGGAGAGGTTTAAAGGATCCTCCCAAAGGGCTAGGGAACCGAATGCCAGCTCCCCTATAGGCTAGGGATAGAGATCCACGTCACACACCTTCGAGAATAGGCTTGAAGATACCCTTTTATCCAATTAACTAACATCGTCGCAGGCTGCAGTAGGACAACCTATGACGTCGCAGGTTGCACAAAGGTGACCTGCGACGACCTCACTAAACCCAATAGAAATAGGCCAGTGTCTCTTCCAAGTTGATAACTTAGTCAAAGGAACTTCAGGGATGTTTACACTAAGTATTATGATGGAAATATTTAGGTGTAACATCTGAACACATTCAAAATATATTATTTTCAAGAGTTTTAATATCCATATTCAATATCCCTTGTTTTGGCATTCATTTTTAAAAGAGTTTTGACATGTTTTTTAGCACTGTTTGGCTCTCTCGTCATTGTACATGCATAAGGCTTTGAAAAAAAAAGATTTGTGGGTCATGATGTAAGTGCATTTATGCTTTTTGTTCATGGAACATTGTTAGGAATGGTCCAAAAGGATTTCATGTGCTTTGTTTTGGGTCAGCAACATTTGTTGATGTCGTTAATGACGGCTCTGCAAAATCACACATGTTGTTAGTTCTCAAGTCAACAATTCAGGCAATTATTACTCTCTTTTTTTCTTGCTTCAGATTGTCTTCTTATCCTAAATATATTCTTCTACACGTAAACAAGCCACAACATGACATCCATTTTCTTTTTTCCTATCATAGGTGCAGGGTATTTTGAAAGCAAAAAGTGTTTACTCTCCACCATTCCAAAAAGTTTGTGACAAATACAAACAAGTGTTGCCTTTGAACTCAACATAATGAACACTTTGCAGACAATACATAGTGCGCACATATGAACATAGCATTGAATGTACTTAGGACACTGATGTTGATAGAATTTAATGCTTTCTTCGAATGCCACAGCTCCAGGACCGTTGTCTAGAAATTGCAGAAATGAGCTTTGGTGACTATCCAAAAAGCATTTCTTCAACAGTCTTCCACTTGTGTAAAATATGTTTCAGAGGCATTTTCACGTTAGCAATCGACAATGCAATCCTTGAAATCAAGAAGATGTGACATTGTTACTACATTTTTGTAGGTACTTATGTTTTCGATACAATGCCATGTAGAGTAGGTATGTTAAAACAATTTATGCTTTACTATATCTATTTTTGATGCACTTTAGCCATCTCTGTACTACCAACTTGCTTTTTATACAATGTCATGTTGTGAGGTAGACAGTTTCTTGTTTCCTATGTCGATTATGGATGCACTTTAGACATTCTGTGTTGTTGGCTTCAACTATTGTCCCTGTGTAAAACAACATAATATGTATCCTTGTCATTGCATTGAAATATGTTCATGTTTAATATTAGAATTTTTATTGCAAATCATGTACATTGTAATGTCAACTCTGTGCAAAATTGTCTAAGGTTCCTCCTTCACGAGGATATTGATGCAAGTGCATTTATGTCTAGTTTAAAGGAGATCATATCATTTTGAAAAAATGTTGCTTGTTATGAACAAATTCAAAATCTAATATTTTCAAGAGTTTTAATATCCATATTCAATATCCCTTGTTTTGGCATTCATTTTTAAAAGAGTTTTGACATGTTTTTTAGCACTATTTGGCTCTCTCGTCATTGTACATGCATAAGGATTTGAAAAATATATATTTGTGGGTCATGATGTAAATGCATTTATGCTTGTTGTTCCAAAATCATTTGTCTCCTGGTCTATTTTTTAGCATTGTTTCACTCTCTCATCATTGTCCATTTTTTGTACAATGTCATGTTGTTAGGTAGACAAATTCTAGTTTCCTATATCTACTTTGGATGCACTTTAGACATTCTGTGTTGTTGGATTCAACTATTGTCCTTATGTAAAGCAATATAACATGCATCATTGTGACTGCATCGAAATATGTTCAAGTTCCTCCTTCGCACTAGTTGTTGGCTTTGAAAAATGAGTTGCACAGGTAAAGGAGGCCATCTCATTTTGACAAAATGCTCATTGTTCTTAACAAATTCAAAATCTAATATCCATATTTACAAGAGTTTTAATATCCATATTCAATATCCCTTGTTTTAGCATCCAATTTTGAAAGAGTTTTGTCATGTTTTTTAGCATTGTTTGGCTCTCTCATCATTGTACATGCATGAGCCTTTGAAAAAAAAAAGATATGTGTGTCATGATGTGAGTGCATTTATGCTTTCTACTCTCAAATATTTATTGTTTCATGGTCTTTTTTTTAGCATTGTTTGGCTCTCTCGTCATTGTCCATTTTTTGTACAAATAAGGCATACAACATAACCAACTAATCTTAGAGACATGTGATGTACCCAAACCCCTATTAGGCATACTAACTCAATTCTAACAAATTGGACACACAGAGGGTAGGTATGACACACTTATAAGGCTGCAAATAAGATGGTATCAAGGTCAATACTCCGACAGTGGCACATTTGGGAGTGCATCATGCCTAAGTAGACTACTTTGTATAAACCAAAGTCTTCAAGGTGATATCCCCGGGAATTTTGTGGAACCTCCACTGCTTCTGGTGCGCACTAGGAGTAAACAAACCTTAGGTAAACTAAATTGACTACCCCCAACCTGATATGGACTCAATAGGACTTGGAAATAAAGTTCCAATAGTAAAAATTCAAACTAATTGCAAAAGGGCTAGACTTGCACTAGTGAAGGTGATGATTTACAGATAATTTTGAATGGCCTTTGGAGCTTCCTAATTTAAATTCTGGAGGTGTGGATGGGTAGTAATACAAATGAATTAACTGATAGGACCTTCAGTTTAGATATTAGTAATGCACTAGACAATTAAAATCATCCAAACATGAAACTAGTCATTTTCTTCCTTACTAAGGCGCAAACATTGAAACAATGAGTTACAAACAACATTAAATGATCGCGAATTCTTCAACACAACTGACATATGAAATCAACTATATGGACTTGGACAGCAGCAATCTTTAATCATAATTTTAGAGCAGCAAACTTTAATCATAATTTTAGAGCAATAAACGACAACATATTGAAGCCAAACTTACAGAAAGTCCATAATCCTTCAGCTTTTACAACATAGAAGCAATAATCTTGTATCTGAGAATAAAAGGAATAATTTTCACCACTAAATCATATCCACGGGAAGGAAAGGACCATATTACAGCTCATTGAAGGAAATGAACAATTGAAACAACTCACATGGGGCGCCATTGCTCATATTACCCTCTTTTATGGCCAAAACATATCACAATCAAAACATTGTTGCAACTATATCTTCACATTCTATTGGGATTCAAACACTTCATGCTATGAGATGGATCAGATCTGCAAATAACACTCTCATGGATGCATTAGAATTTGTGAAGAAGACTGTGCATCCTCTTCCTCAAGCATCCAATAGAATATCTCTCAATCTCATAGCTGGATCAAGGTTTGCAAAGGTGCACATCACCCAATGTTGGTGAGGGGCGCATCACCCAAGCCTTTGAGATGCAGAGCTCTCAAGACAAATTCTCAAAATGACCAAAATATGTCAGTGGGTGCACTCCACCTTCTTTTATAAGATGAATTGGCTTCAAGATACAATGAATGTGGTCATCCACCTCAACCAATGCGCCCTCATTAACTAATTTTGAACCTGCAGCTTTTACCTTTCTTTTTCCTTGCTTTGTTGCCTTTCCGCTTTGATTTGTTTTTCATGATTTTGGAAACATCATGCTTTTCCTGGATTTTCTCTACTTTTCCAATGTTTTTCCTCCTTTTCTTCTTCTTTTTGCTTTTACGAGCTTTCTGCTTTTCTGAGTTTTCGAGCTTTCATGTTGCCTTCCATCTTTTTAGTGGATTTATTGATTTTCTCTGTTTTTCATCTAGTTTCCATTGTGGATGAAAGCTCATAGGGTCCACGAGATCTCTTATGCGCCCTCCCGGGACACCTAAGCATATCCACTCATCACATAATTACATAATAATAAAAATATTTACAATTTATGCATTACACACTTTCCTAAGTTTCAAATTTAATTAAACTAGACAATTAATGCATTCAAAATTAACCCCTACTCTTTATTGAATTTTTTCCAGAACCTATAGGAATTGATAAGGTAGAAGAATGACCATGGAGTCCTCAGGGAGGGAACATTACAAGACATGTGCCACCAATTAAAGATGTAGTTTGGTTTTATTTTTAGCAGTCAATAAAAATAAAATTCAGTTTTATTTATTTTCAGTAAAGTACAATTTGAATTTGACATAGGCTCAAGCAAATTCTATTTATGAGTTTGACTCATAAGCTAACCTATTTTGTAAACCTTGGAACATATTTTTCAGATCTGTATGACTCAAGAGAGAGGATAGAGGTAAAGATTCATTTATTGATTCTTGAGTCTCAAAACTAGCAATTTAGGGTTATTTTCCTCGAGTAATTTTTTTCATGTTCAAAATTAATAAAAGCAATGGCAGGTTTTGAAAGTCATCTATTGAATTATGTTTATTGTTTTCTACAACCCATGTATAGAGTTTCTAACATTTACTAGCATAATTGTTTTGATACATTTTTAGTTTATGTTGTTTCAACAATCACAATATGTTGGTTTTGATGTATAAGGCACATCACTTTGAGACTGATATAAAATGTGTTCCTGGTTGTGGAGCCTGATAATAATATTCTTGATTCATAGGTCGTGTTTCAGCCATGCTTGGATCCCAGTAACTAACGGGGGGGTGTGGGGGGCCTTTCCACCCCACTACAGTCATTTCCCCACCCCCTAGCGGGGCTTTGGGGACAATGCCCTTGTAGTGAACATTTTGGAAAAATTGCCTTGTAAAATGTTGTAGTTTCATAGTCAATCTGAACCGTTCATTATTAGGTCGAAGATCTGACGATAGAAGTTATGTTAGAGATTTTTTACCTAGAATGAAACCCTCTTTATGTATGAGGGAATTGTATTGCGTCTATGTATTATTGTGAAAGACTAGTGTGTCTAAGAGAGATACTATGAGAGAGTGAAGAGGAAGTTGTAGTGAATGTTTTGTGGGTTGTATCCCTTCATTTTGCTGGACAAAATAATAAAAGGATGGGTTGTTTCTCCATGGATGTGGCCCATATTGGGTGAACCACGTATATTGGTGTCTCTCTTGTATTATGTTTTTATGTGTTTTATTTCCACATTTTATTTTATGTTATTGCTCTGCGATCCTGTTTTTCTAATAGAAAAAGTACATGTGATTTCTTATTTTTGTTTGGTATTCATTGGATCCATATTGGTCACTTTGGAAAGAGATCCATAATAACATTATTTATATATCCTTTAAGTCTTTATCTCTTAGAATAAACGTAGTCTATTTGCAGTTCGCTAATGTCATATTTTGTGCTCATGGTTTCAACTATTGTTTGCATCTAAAACAACATAATATTTGCCCGAGTGATTGCATTGAAATATGTTGTTGTTTAGTATTATCCTTTTGTTTCAAGTGGTGTACATTAGTTACACAGGAAGACATTGTATGTTGAATCTTTCGCTCTTTGACCTTTTTTAGAACCTTTTTCATTGTATTCTGGAATAAAAATGTCACAATAATATTATTGATATCTCCTTCCAATCTTTGTCTCTTGAAATAAACATAGTCTCTTTGCACTGTACTAATACATATTTTCTTCTATGTGTAGAAAGTTGAATGTGCTTTGAATAGTGATAGTGACAAAATGGAACACCTTTTACAAATGCCACAAATCTAGAACTATTGTCCAACAACTGCATAGATGAGTTTTGATAACTAGGAAAAAAAAAGCATTTTCCCAATAGTTTCTCAGTGCCAGAAAATAAGCCTCGGAGGCATTTTCAAATTAGCAATGAACAATGTCATTTTTGGAATAAAGTAACCATGACATTGTTACCACCTCTTTCTTTCCATGTGGCTATGTATTTGATACAATGCCATGTAGCGTGGTTGTGTCAAACAATTTATGCTTTGCTAAATCTTTTTTTGGTTAGACTTTAGGCAGGTTGTACTGTTGCCTTTTTTTTTTATGATGATACAATGCTATGCAAAGAAGTTGTCTTCAATAGTTGCTAGTTTGTTTATGGGCAATTTGTGTGCTCCTGGCAAGTTTGAATTAAGGCAGTGCACTCTCAGCTCTACCTATCTTTACCTCTACCTCTGCCTCTGTTTCTATTATGTTGCATAGCCTTCGAAAGACAATTTTTGTTCCTGCCACACAAACTTGCAGTGCTTTCGGTTATAGTGGATAGAGTCTACCTTTTGGTTGCAGAAGATAGAGTCTAACTTTCTGGCTCTAGCATTGCAATTCCAACCCACTGTAATTCAATTTGCAATTTCCAAGTATGTTTCAATGTCATGTGCATTTATTTTCATCCTCCGGTCTTTTATACAACAAAATGCTCGTAGATTATATGAAACAACAAAAAATAAGCATCTTCTATCTTTATCTACAAGTTAATCCATGTACCTTTCTTCTTTACCCTCCCTCTTCCTGCCTACAGAATTATTCCGCTACTTCAAAGCGGGCTCTCATAATGTATACATACTAACTATGAATCAAAGCCGGTAAAAACAATTGGGTATCAACTTGGCTTCGTTAGAGCGACCTCCCACCTCCCCAAGGCAGTAGATATAATATATTATCATTGTTTTCTTTATGCCTTCCATTTCCATTTTTCTTCCTATAACCAGAACAACAAAGTATTACCTGCCTAAAATCACAATAGTTTTGTTTCAGATGAGAGAGGTTCCTAAAATCCTGAGACTGTTTTTTACAGCCTTTTAGCCATATTTGCGCCATCTATAAACAAATTATTCCTATATTTAAATTGCACAAATATCTTAGGCTCAGTTAAAAGCTAGGAAAAAAACCCACATCAAATTTAGCAGCTCTATTGTTAGACAATATAATAGAAAGAATGCTAGCAAATTTAATATTGGCTTGTTTTGGACAAAAAAAATAAAAAATCACCTCTATGTTACAAATCAGAGCTCTTTTTGGACTACAGTGTATGCTTCTTGACAACAATTACGTCTGGATGTATGGAGACTCCAACCTTGAAAAATCATCCACATGCGGCATCAATTGTAACATCTCTATTTTTCCTTGTAAAAAAACAATTTTTATTGTTATTATTTAGAGTCATAGGTATTTTTCCTAAATTAGCATCCATTACATTGTTTTCATATCATGCCAGAAAGAGGTTGAAAGACCTTATTCCATAGAACAACGAAAATTAACAAAGAACTAACCCTAAGACTAAGCATTGAATCTTCTCTACTAGATGTAGGAGTGCAATACTTTGCATACTTGCTAGACACTTGACTGTATAGCGTAACGAGTCACCCACAGATTTGAGGGATTTTCAATATGCCAAGGAAAACAATGATAAGATATTAATAAATATTTAACTCCTCGCTTCGGTGAAAAGACATAAGCAACAGTCGAAATATTTACATTAATAGTGTAAGAAATACATGATGAAAGGTAAAGTATTGATTACCCAGTAAACGTCATGAGATAACCAGTAGATCATCCTTCAAACGAGGGTTTCACATTCTACAAAATGATACAAATATTATATTCTAAAAAGAATTAAAGATATATTGTTACAAATTTGACCTCTATAAAGAAGTTAAAAGAAAATCAAACCTATACCTGAATATTATTATTTAATGTCACTCTTTCATATATTTTATTAATAGAAATATAGTTTTTTTCCTAGTTGAAAAAAAAATACCTGAATATTATAGTCAGGAAGTTCAAAAATACCTGAATATTATAGTCAGGAAGTTCGAGTATTGTAGTAATAATATACCTTGAAAAATGTAATGTAATATCTTTAAAGGAAACTAAAACATTAAATACAACTTATGATTATTTTTTATAAATCGTAAATAAATACTATTTTGTATTTATAAAATACAATTATTATAAATAATGAATTCTAGGTAAAAATATTTTTGATTCTAAATAATATTAAAAAATGGAATTTCCAGAAGGAAAAATAGAGATGTTACATCAATCCAACCCCAGCCGTCTCCTCTCGTGGGCTTGCTAATTCTTGAAGCCATACCGCTCGTGAGAGGAAAAAATATATATTGACATTTTAATAAATATTGTTTAATATACAATATTTTAAATTTTATTACCATGATAAATTGGTATACTTTTATTTTAATAAAAAATTGTTTTAAAAAATAAAATTTGCAAAAAGAAAAATATGTATAAAAAAGAAAATGATATTCTATATATTTAGACAAAATGGTAAATAAAGTCATAGTAAACTATATTAACCTTTAATAAATACTCAATGTAAATGTAGCCTTCTAAAACATGTTATTAAACCACCATGTTAATACTATTCTATTTACATTTTTAAACTTCAGAAAGAAGACAATCGACGAATTAAAATCTATTCAAAACTCGCTGGACGAAAATCCAATTGATAACACAACGCTACAGGAAGAAGACAATCACCAAGTCAAAGCTTACCAAGCATTCCGTAAAGAAGAAGAATTCTGGAGATTAAAATCTCGCAACACTTGGCTCAAGGCCGGCGATAGGAATACTTCATACTTTCACAAGCAGACCAAAGCAAGGCATTCCATTAACCACATCTTAGGAATTAAAATTGACAACGGATAAATCGTCAAAGGACATGGAGACATCAAGACCGCAACGTATAATCACTTTTCAAAACTCTTTACGGAGGAAGACAACGATGGGGAGAAAGGAGAGCAAATCCTCCTTGAACACATACCGAAGAATATCACGACTGAAGACAATGTCGACCTTCTTAAGCCATTCACAGAGAAGGATGCTACCAATGCAATATGGGATTTCGATCCTGACAAAGCCCCAGGGCCTGACAGATACTCAATCCACTTTTACAAAGCCTGTTGGAAGTACATTAGAAAGGATTACATGAGAATGGTCAGAGACTTTCACTTAAAAGCAAAGATCGTAGGTAGCACCAATTCCACCTTCCTCGCTCTCATACCAAAAGAGATCAATCCCAATACGTTTGGCAGATTTCGACCAATCGCATTGTATAACTCATCCTACAAAATCATCTCCAAAATGTTGGCTAACAAGATGAAGCCTCTTCTTACTAAAATCATCTCGGACAATCAAGGAAGCTTCTTACAAGGAAGAGAAATTCTCCACAATGTCATCCTCGTTCAGGAAGCTATCCACTCCAGCAAGATTCGCAAAGAAAAAGGTATGTTGATCAAACTCGATATGGCCAACGCATTCGATCGTATCAAACATTCCTTCCTTCTTAAAATCATGAAAAACTTTGGTTTTAGAGACTCCTTCATAAAATGGATCTCAGCCTACGTAAGAGGCCCATGGATTGACCCCTTAGTAAATGGCCGCCCCACCAATTTTTTCCAAGCCATGCATGGAATCCGACAAGGATGCCCCTTGTCATCCTTCTTATACATTATTTTGGCTGACTCCCTCGGTCGAAAGTCGAACTCTGACCTCAGAACTGGACTCCTTCCAGGCCTCAACTTAGCTTCTAATTCCATGCCCCTCAACCACACCCTCTTTGTTGATGACTCCTTCTTACTGGGAGGGGGCTCCTCCATAATAGCTCGAAAGTTTAAGCAAAACATGGCTTGGTATTGCAAAGCCTCTGGAGGTAAGATTAATCTCCATAAGGGTGCAGTCTACAGATGGAATCTAAACAACACCGTTGCAGCCAACATCACCCAAATCCTCAGGATCAAAGTCCACAAACAATGGGACAAATTGAAATATTTGGGCCTCCCAATAACACAAGGACAGTCAAAATCCAGAAATTGGGAAGACATAATTTGCAAAATCAAATCCAAAATAAGGAGATGGGGAGGATATTGGCTCAACAAAGCTGGGAAACTGATCTTACTAAAATAAGTACTTTCAACCCTTCCAATCTACCAATATTCTATGCTGCTAGCACCCAAAGGAGTGTCAGATCACATTAGTAAACTCCTGAGAGAGTTCCTCTGGATGGGAGGGAAAAACAATGAGAACAAAATACATCTAGTTAATTGGAATATCATCAAACAACCAAAACATTCATGTGGTCTCCATGTTCGAGATCCTCTCCAGGCAAATATGGCAATGGGAGGCAAAATATTATGGTCAATTCTGCATAACAGACATCACCGGGTCAACCAATTATTAAAGAAAAAATACTTAACAAGCACTAATCTTAGATGCCTTGATAGCAAGTCGGTTTCCAAAGGCTCCTCAATTTGGTCCTTATGCAAAACTGCTTGGGATTTCTTCTCTCAAGAAATTTATTGGGTTCCCGGAAATGGGAAAGACATAAACATATTTTCAGACAATATTATGGGAAACAGAACACTCCAGAATAATCAAGATCTTCAAGTTATAGATCACTGGCTTGCTCATCAAGGAATTAGAACATTAAGTGATTTCAGCACTTGGGACTCTTCCGACACATGGCATAGCTAGAAAAAATGATCAATCCCAGCCAATTTAGAACCTTCCAGAATTCTCCTAATTAAAAGCTTGACTAGCTGCGCTCCTACTCATTCCCAAGATAAAGATGAACGCGGTTGGGGCCCAAAAGGAAAGCACACCGCTACCCTGGGTTTCAGCGCTCTCCAAAACCATGAAGTCTCAAGAAAAAGCCTTTGGGAATTGGTCTGGAATCCATTTGGATTTCCCAAGGTAAACTTCTTCATGTGGACCCTCGCTCACCGAAAGGTACTCACTAGAGACAACCTCATCAAAAGAGGAATTATCGGGCCACATTGATGCCCTTTATGCCATAAGAATTTTGAATCACTAGATCACCTATTTCTAGATTGTTCGTTTTCAAAAAAAGTATGGGATTACAAGCTTCATGAACTCAATATAACAATGCTGACGTTCGACACTACCACTTTCCTTCTCAAAGATTGGAAATCCACCTATCATTCCTCTCTTTCGAAAAAGAAACTCTGGCTCCAAATATGGATAACCATCCCTAAATTCACTTGTTGGAAAATTTCGATCATCGGGAACAAAGCAATTTTTCAGGATTCCTGCCTCACTCCCCTACAAGTCATCGGACAAGCCAAAGGCCTGCTCTTTGAATGCTTGAACTATTCTAGCCTCATAACTGACACAAATCTCACTACAAATTAATTAAATTGGATCGGTACTCTTCACTCAAGCCCCATAAAAGAATTAGGCTCTCGATGTCGAAATCTCCCACTTTGGCAAATCAGACTCTCCAACTCTGACTTTCAAGTTTGGAGAAATAATCATCCCATGGATAGTCTGCACTTTGATGGTGCATCCAAAAAAAACCCCAGTGTGGCAGGAGCAGGTGGAGTCTTGTTATTCGTTGGAGGAGCACCGAGAATCAGATACAGATGGGGATGGGGACTGGGAATTTGCTCAAACAAATTAGCAGAGGCATTAGCTCTATTAAAAGGCTGCCAAATTGCCAAAAAACAAAGAATTGAAAATCTACAGGTGTTTGGAGACTCTCTCGTAATCATCAAAGCATTCAATTCGCACACATATTACAATAATCTGGAAATTGAACGGATTATTCGTCATATACAGCAAATTGCAAGTTCATTTAATCAATTCAGAGCATTCCATATCGTTAGAAGTTTGAACCACGAAGTAAGCGTGGAAGCAAAAGCAGGAACCATATTTGCACCAGGGAAAATCAAATTTTCAAGCGGGGAAATGAGATATCACCACATCCCCTGAGACCAAATTACAATCCGCAGGCCCAGCAAGAGAATCGGTAACCAGCACGATAGGCATCCAGCAAGAGATTCGGCATCCAGCAAGAGAATCAGTAACCAACAAGACTAGCCATCAAACGCATTCAAAGGATGATGAGAATTATGCAAAGATAATCATGCAAACGATTTCAATGCACAATGAGAATTAGTCACATTGCAGCCAAGTGAAGATTTGAGTTATCACCCCTTGATCTCAATTCATAGGTTACAAGCAAGACAGGATGTGATGAATGCTGAACATCCGATACCGAGCAAAAGAATTGGTATTTAGAAAGACACCCTTCATTCGAATCCAATGGATAATGAGAAGAATTGCAAAGCATAATGTGAATTGTTTACAAATCCCTGATTTCATTTTCCAATTCACAGGTTAAAAGCGGGACAGCATGTGAAGATTGTTGAATACCAAGTAAGAAAATTAATATCTAGCAAGACAAACCATCAACCGAACTCAATGTTTAAAAAGAATTCTGCAAAGAAAATTGCACAATTGAATTCAACATACAAAGAGAATTGGTCACAAAGCAGTCATCTCATAGATTCTCGCTACTCTCCATTACAATCCAGTCATATGAAAGAAGCAGATCATGTTCATTACTGAAGTCAAATATCAATCAGAGAAAGTTCTCAGATCTCAGAGCAAAGATTACTCAGATTTTTTGAATAATGTACTCAGTCGGATTTGGCCTTAACCACGACTCAACCATTTTTTCCATTTTTTCAATATATTTTAACCGTTTCAGTTATAAAAAAAATTACAATTTTAATCCAAAAAACTTACACCCTTTATTATCTTATACAAATATAGTTGGAAAATTACAGTCAAATGTATTGACTTCTAAGATGTATTCAATCTCTCAAAAATTTCTAGATGACTTCTAAGATGTATTCAATCTCTCCAAAATATGAGGCACAACCCATTTAATGGATATGGTGGATATGCATGTGTTTTTATATTAACATGTGTAAAGTTATGTTGTTAAAAAAAAATATGATGTATATTTTATTTAATCTCATTGTTTTTTTTGTTAAATGTGGTTATATTAGTTTAGTTAATTTTTGTTGAATATTTGTTAGTAAATATGAAAATAAAATATGTAAATAAAAAGAATTAAAACCATTAAAGGAATAGATGTTTCATTTTAAAAATTTAAATATATATGTATAATTCCAATTTTTTAAGTTAAATTAATTCTTCGTTGTAGATAATTTACAATATATCTAAAATTTGAAGCATAACATTTTTTTTTTACTTTGAAAAAAAAACTCATAATATTATTTAAAGATATTACATTTTTCATATGCTAATCAACATTCCATTTGATGTCTAGCCATCAAGGCATCCTTTACATCACCAGGCTTGTAGCCTTTTCAACAAGTATTATGATCATACTTCAGACATGTAGCTTCTTCAAAAAAATTCAGTAATAAAAAACAGAAAACAAAAATTTGTTATCATGTGCTTCCATCATAACTGAATTAGAGAGGTCTATATTCGGTTATATCACTTTCATTAACAATTAAGTCATACATAATCCAAACTTATCTCAAGCTTGTCTAGTATCCAGAACTCATCATAAAACAAAAATTATTTACCTGTGCAGTAATCTACTGCAATCATTAGGCTAGTACTACCATGTTCCTGTTCTTAAAATAAACCTGTTGTTTGCCCACCATTTTGAGTTATCTGCCACACGCCTTTTTTCAAGGTTAAGCCGACCCTAGATAGCTTGTCTGCCTCATTATTGTATTCATTGTAAATGTGCTTGTAGGAGATTTCATCAAAGTATGTACTAATCCTACGTGTCTCCTCCGACAAAGTTGGCAAGTACAAGCTCTAGCTTTGAGATTCCCCCTTCATCCAATTGATAATTAGTTGGGAATCCCCAAAAATAAACAACTTTTTAATTCCATTATCTTTTGCTAATCGGGGTGTGAGCCAAAGAGCCATTAGTTCAGAGAAGTTGTTTGTTCCAGTTCCAATTCCTGCACTAAAGCTGATTAAATGGTCTTCATAGATTTGTAATGCGCCTCCAACTCCACACTATTTCTCCCTGCTAGTTTGCGTAGCTCCATCAAAGAAGGCTCTTGGATAGCAATTTAAGTCCACCTCCGGGATCTTTCTCTTTCTTTCTTTTTTCTTTTGGTTAGGGAAGTGCTTGATCATGCATTAAATCTGGTTTACATAATAAGAAACATGATAATCTATATCTTCGAATAAGTTTGAGTTTCTTACCCTCCAAATTTGCCAATTTATAATTGCAGGTAATGCACTATAATCCTGCACTGCTTGGTTGTTGCACCAGGTTTTAAAGCAATCTACCACTATACCTCCTTGCCAAATATTGTGAACACCAATTTCTTTCTTGATTCCCTTCCAGACCATCATGGTATAATCATAGTTTACAGCCAAGTGCTCATTTGTTTCATCGGCTATCTTGCATAAGTAGCATCTTCCAGGCCTTGTCCAGCTCCACGAAAATAGAGTTTAACATGTGAAAATAGAGTTTAATAGATAAGTATGGGCTCATACCTTCACTGTATGTATTTTTTTAAATGTTGTTTTAATGTTGATCCAGTATTTTATGTTACTTAAACGCTTATTTAAAATATTACGTGAAACACTAATCATAAATTCTAGTAAAATTATTGAACTTTGTTTTGCTTTGCATATATCATAAACTGTGTTTGACTTTTCTTGAATTTATCTATTTAATGATACATCTTTTCTATAGCTTCCCATGGCCATGTTCTCACCTGTTTTATTGCTCCTTGTTTTTTTCCTTTTATCAACATCATATAAACAGCACAAACTTGCATGTTTCTATATTTTGTTTTTTCTATACACTTTTTTTTAGTCATGCTATGCCTCTGTGCCTTTCAAATCATTTTGTCTCTCCAATATAATCCTATACATTTTTCATTGTTCGAACTATATCTATTTGGCTTGCGTCAATCTAATGCGGCTTTTTGTACAAAACTATTGATGATTTTTTGAAAATTGTGTTCATGTCTTCTTTGATGGTTTCCCTTTCATGTTGCATTTATGTATGTTTTTTTATTCTTTACATATTGTGATCAACATTTTGCCTTTCCATTTTTATGTCTATTGCACTTATCACATGTAGAACTCAAACCTCGTATTTTTCCATCTATCTTATTGTTTGCTTGCTCTCCTCCTCTATATCCTTCTTCTATGTTCACATTTCATTTATTATTGGTCATCATATGCTTAAGCTCTTTCAAATCCTTTACTCTATCCACAACAATCCTATGTTCTTTTCATTCTTCAAACAATACCAATTTGGCTTGCTCCAGTCTAATGCGGCTTTTTGTACATAACTAATGCCATTTTTTAAAAACATTGTTTCAAGCCATTTGTACTTGTTTCCCTTCCAAATTGCTTTTTATGGATGTTTTTTATTCTTTAAACAATGTGATCAATATCCTATCTTTTTCTTTCTCCCTCAGGGCCAGTGCACACTAATCGAGAGTCGATCCTTCTATTTTCTTTTATGTTGTTGAATTCTCACTCTTTTCCTCTTTCGCCTTCCTATATGTTCGCAATTTATTTAGTAATTGTCTTCCTATCCTTTTCTTTTAAAGACCTAAGCTCAACAACCAAGCTTGAGCCTATGTAGATCCTGAGTGTGCACAGTACTTGAAGAATTATGGCTTCAATCTCATTAAGATCGGAAGACCGTCTTGAAGGAACTTCAAACTTCAATACTTGGAAGGCCAGGGTCTTGAATATCCTGGAAGATCATGATTTGGATGGATATGTATCGAGTATTATTGAAGAGCCTACTTTTATTGCAAGGCGCATTGCCTTCAAGAAGAATCAAGCCAAAGAAAAGAGAATCATTTATGATTCCGTGAAAGACAACTTGGTGCCCATGATCACTCCATTGAAGACTGCAAATGAATGATATGACACTTTGAAAAATATTTATGAGAAGAAGGTGCCCATTCAAAAGAGAGCATTTAAGAACAAGCTTCGAAATCTGAAGATGGAAAAGGATGAAGCTGTGGCTTCCTTCTCCACAAAGATCTCTGAAGTAAGAGATCAACTCTTGAGCATTAGTGTGACGGATGATGATGATGATCTCATTCAAACCGTTTTTTTTTGGTCTTCCATCTTCATGGGAGACATTCTGAGCTGCAGTAAATGGTCGAGAAGTGCAACCTAACTTTGAGAGACCGTGGCATGATTTCCTACAAGAAGAAGGGAGAATCTAGAGCAAGTATACTGCCTCCAAAGAAGAGAACCTCGCTCTTGCGGCACAGATGAAAAGAGGTAAGAAATATCACAAGAAATTCTCTCATAAAAAATGTTTTACCATTTTTTACGTTCAATTGCAGTATACCTAAACATCTTTCAAATTACCTTGTATGTCAATTCTTTATTCCATTTTCTTTCTACATATAGCTACTTACAATATTTTCTATCGAGTACATTTATGTATATCTCCTTCTCTTTACATGTAATCACTTTAATGCATTTATCTACCTATGGTAGTCATTTATACGTTTTTTGCAAATACACACAGTTATTGTTAGCATTTTTTCCTTCAAACACTTGCCATGTATTGAATGCTTCTATTATTTTATTTACCTTGCAAAAAAAACATACAATTTGATTGTTCTTCCATAATATTTATGTTCATCTCGTTTTCAATCTTACCCTTCTTTTATTCCCCTTTGTTTTTGCATGTCTAACATATAACATCCCACTTTTTTTTCACATTCAGGTGCCTTCATTCCTTGCCTATTTTTGGATATGTTTCCTCCCATCAAAAAAGAATGTGTAAGAGCCTATCGTTTGGCTAGCAAAGACCACATAAATGCACATAGGTGACATATTTACCAAACAAAAAAAATACCCTCACCATCCATATGGTAGACTCTCACATTCTCGCTCCAACTCCTGAAGCATCCCAACTTTTTGTTACTGCCCATGCTTTTCCTAAACACAACCAACCAATACTACTTTCCTCCATTCAAACCACAACTACCACTTCACATGTTCATGTCGACCATCGTCCATCATCAGACTACCCTTCCACTTCTCAATCGACCTCTTCCATAAACAACCCAAATAACATCCCACCACCCAACTCACTATCCCATTGCTTCAACGACAATACCATATCTCAAGCACAGTGCCACTTTTGCTTGAGGCTAGATAAGCTACCATCCATCCATGTATGCTCAATATGTAAAGAATCCTATACTGGTCTCCACTTTCGCTTATTTAATGGACACCAAACACGTTCTAGATGTTCTTCTAAAAAAATGGCCACCTGTACTCCCTTTGGAACGACATGGACCCTGGCGAACAACCCCTTGTTCTATCTGTCCTTTACACAAGTTGAATAAATGTTCATTTCACATGTCAACCCTATACTTGAGGCTAGATAAGCTACCATCCATCCATGTATGCTCAATATGTAAAGAATCCTATACTGGTCTCCACTTTCGCTTATTTAATGGACACCAAACACGTTCTAGATGTTCTTCTAAAAAAATGGCCACCTATACTCCCTTTGGAACGACATGGACCCTGGCGAACAACCCC